>JAPVCG010000055.1:826109-960812 GCA_029606305.1 Paecilomyces fulvus
TGGATATACATTTTTGAACAACACTCATTTCAGCATGCAATTGATTGGCACATTTTTGGAGCAGACAGATATTGAAATCTCTAGCAATCAAGATGGAAGCAACTCAGGCTTCTTCTTTATGAAGTGAATTCCACTGGTGATTATTCATGATGAGACCAGAGCAGTGGAAGTTGTGACACAGACAGGAAGAGCAGGATGAGGACTGAGAATTGGACACCACACACAGAATAGATGACAAGAAGCAGTGGTCACAGGGAAAAGAAACAACAAAACCATCACTGCCTATACAGTCAGCAAGAACCATATGTTCCCTATGACAATTACACAGAACTCAAGAAAGTTTGTGAGAAGACATCACAATGACATTCAGAACAAGGCACAACAGAATCACTTACAGCAGACAAGTCAGAGTCCTGATGGTGACAAGGGCAAGCACTCTACTTATGTGTCTTCAGAGATGAAGACCTTGAAGGGGGGAAGTGATGTTACAGACCAACCATGGAGAGGCATAACTGTGACACCCTGATAAGATGAGACTCTACAGCACAGCACTAGAGCAAGGCAGACACCAAGGTCACATGACAATAAGCAAGTCCAATATCATGTGATAAGAAATAGTTCACAAGGGACTATAAGAAGATAGTCCAGTGAGGACCACAGGAAGGGAGTCCATATGGGACTATAAGGAATCATAGGAAGAAGGACTAAATCATGGGATATATAAGAATGCTCATTTCAGCCCAGCAGATGTATTTAGTTCTTCACATTCAATTTATCATATTGTTTATCTACTATCTACTACAGGTCAGTAAGAACAGTACTGGAAGAATTATAATCTGACCAGGCCCTACTTCTGACTTAGCTATTGTTATTCAGTTAGACCCACTGAGTTACCCAACACACAAAGCCTTACCTGACAGACTGTGGTAAGCAGGCTGCATCAACTGCCTAAGGACAAGACCTAAGTAGGTTTAGGTCATTGAGGAGGAACCAAGTTAAGTGTTCTGTTGAGCCTTCTCTAACCAATAGTACAATAGGATAGCTAGGAAGGATCCTGGGGTGGTAACAATATGTCACAACCTGCACTTTGTTTTTCTATTGCAAGTGAGACATAATTTGTTGGTACTATGTTGTGTACTGTCTGGCTGATTCAGTCTGTTGAAGTCATCACAGTTTCTGTTCTATGACTTTGGTCTGGTTAATTACTCTAAAGATTTTATTCAATTCTGTGGTGAAACTTATATATTCACTGAATACTTGCTTAGTGATCTTATTTTAGTTTTCTTTATTATTTTAGTTTTCTTTTTTGTTCTTCACAATGAGATTGATTTAATTAAATGCTGATTCTCTCATATAAAATATCACTAGCATAATCTTGTTGTAATCTCTGGTGATTTTTATTATTTTGAAATACAATTTAAGCTGAGTAAGAAATGCCTGTAAATGGCAAAATTGCCTATCAAATGATTTGAGTTTTGATAATTTGAGTTGAGTTATAGTGGTCTGTTATGCATGTTGTAGTTTATTAAGTTTTTGAATTATTTCTTGAAGCTGTTTAAATCTTTCTTTAATATCTTTTGTGTCATTCTTCTGTATCATTGTGCACAATTATTCAATCTCTTTCATCAATTCTGAATTGTTTAGTTTGTCATTGTCTTCAGATTTTGTCACTGGTGATGGCTGTGCTAAGGTCACTGATCTCACAGTTAATTGCTTTTCTGCTGTCTTAAATGCTAACATGATGACTTGCTGTTCTTGATTATAATACTTGAGCCTTTAGTAACAGGGTCAAAAGCATTCAATATGTTACCACTTCAGAATTCTTTTTAGCTATTTTATTGTACTGTTTATTAAAAAAGGCTCAATAAAACACTTTATCTGGTTTCTTTTTGATGACCTAAACCTGCTTAAGTCTTGTCTGTAGACAGTTAATGTAGTCTGCTTACCACAGTCCATTGAATAAGACTTTATACATTGAGTAACTCAGTAGGTTTTAACTGAATAACAATAGCTAAGTCAGAAGTAGAGCTTAGTTGAATTGTAATTCTTTTAGTACTGTTCTTACTGACCTGTAGTAAATAGTAAATAATAAAATCAGATTGAATGCAAAAAACTAAATACATCTGCTGAGTGAGAATGAGCTCTCTTATATATTTAGTTTTTTTGTTAATATATCTTCTTCTAGTATAACCCCCTCAGTAGATATATCATAATATATTTATCTTAGTATATTTACTATGGCTTCTTCTACTGCTAAAAATATACTTTCTTGTCATGTGACCTTGTCTGCCTTGCTCTAGTGCTGCATTATAAAGTTTTATCTTATCAGAGTGTCATAGTCATGCTTCTCTATGATTGGTTCATAACACTAGTATACAAGTTTAGTATACTTAAATCAACTTTAACAGACCACTACAATGGCAAAATCTCACTATTGCAATCACATTTTAAGCAACAATGCCTTAGTTCTGGTGAAGAGAAATCACTTCTAAAATGAATTGATTTTTTATACAAATGAGGCTGGCTACTATTAATTAGTTTTCTCAATGCCACTATACAACACATTTTTTCTACCAAAGGCAATCATGCTTCTCTAAAAGCCAATTGATATAAAAAATTTCTTACTTGTTATTCAAAGCTTAAAATCAAATATAGCTATTCTTTAAATCAAGATTGAAAAAATGCAGAGAACTCAGAGATAATTAAACATTGGTTTAAGCTATATTAAAAGACTTAAGAAAACTCTAGCATTTTTGAGTCTGACATCTATAATATGAATAAGAAAAGATTTTGCTTAAGCACTATTGATAGTGAAAAGATCATTGTTTACTATTCTTACTATTTAACAGTTGTATAGCTAAGAAATTATAACTAAGTGTTTTATATTGAATGTGTCTCAACATCTGGTGTTGCTTTTTTATTATTTATTATATGTAAGAGATTTTTAAATAGTGTGGTAAATAGCAGTATTGTATTAAGACTAATTGCTAATTTCTTGAAATATGTGCTCTGAGGTGCAACATTATGTAGCACATCAATGGGTCATATAACACATCTAGCTTTAGTCTTTGAGAGCTATATTTAATTAGAAGCACATACAAAAGTTTTATATATAATAATGTAGTATACAAGTAGCATGCAAGATATATGCATTATGCATTTTACAATTGTTTTTTTTCTTTATGCATTTAGTCTTTTAAATGCTTGAGTGACTGAGAAATTTTTATTTTTTTTTGTCATTTATCACTTCTGTGTGTCACTGCTTGTAAAGTATATAAAACTTGAGTTTATGTTTCATATGTGTTATATTAATGCATTTGCATAGCATAGTAGTGTAATATTAATATTAAATTTGTAAACAAAAAACATTTTAATTTTTGTGCTGTCATTGACTCACTAGTGTTCAATTAACTTTGCTTGTTGCTAGTTCATTTTAAATGTAATATAAAAATATGTTACTCTGCACTGTTTATGTATGTTATTTTTCTTTCTCAAATTACTACAATAGTGAGATTATGAGTCTCTTTATTTCTTTTTGTGCTTATTGCTGCAATTTGTTTAAAGTTGAAATTATTCTTCAAAAATTGTTGGTATAATCATTTGCAAAATTGTGTGATATTTTTGCATTTTTTCATTGCAGTATTGTTGTTCTGTAATAAATGTTTGTTGTGTAAACAATAGTGCATTTGCACTGCTTTCTCATATAGTAGTGTATTATTGCAGCTGAAAGTTATGTTAATATTATCACAAACAAATTTCATTATATTAAAATATTTTTGCTTAAACTAAAAGCAACAATATTATTATCACACTGTCATCATTGTTATTAAAACTGCTGCTATTATTACTCTTTATACTTACACTACTTTTGCTGTGACTACTGCTGCTATTACCACCTCAGAATTCTTTCTAGCTATTTTATTGTACTGTTGTTAAGAAAAGCTTAAGCAGAACACTTACTTAATTTCTTTTTAATAATTTAAGTTCATTTAGATTTTCTGTAGATAGTTAATGTAGTTTGCTTACCACAGTTCTTTAAATAAAGCTTTATATGTTATATAACTCAGTGAGTTTAAACTGAATAATAATAGCTAAGTTAAAAGTAGAGTCTAGTTAAATTGTAATTCTTTCAGTACTGTTTTTACTGACTCATAGTAGATAGTAAATAAACAATATGAATTGAGAGTAAAAAACTAAATTGTTACAGACCAACCAGATGAGTAGCAGAAATACATGAAAGAAATAAATAAAACTCTGCAGAATAACAACAAAAAGTAATTAATCACATGACAAGAAGAAAGTTTAAAATCACATGACAAAAAATAGTTTATGAAGAACTATAAAGAGATAGTTCATAGAGAATTAAAGAATTGTAGTTCAGCAGAAACTATTAGAAAAAAGTCCACACAAAACTACTAAAAATCACAGAAAAAGAACTAAATTATGAGTTATATAAAAACACTCATTTTCACTCTACAAATGTATTTAGTTCTTCACACTCAATTTATTTTATTATATTGTTTTATCTACTATCTACTATAAGTTAGTAAAAACAATACTAAAAGAATTATAATCTGACTAGATTTTATTTCTAACTTAGCTATTGTTATTTAGTTAAACTTACTAAGTTATACAACATACAATAAAGCTTTACTCAAAAAACTATGGTAAGCAAGCCACATTAACTGCTCAAGAACAAAACCTAAGTAAATTTAAATCATTAAAAAGAAACTAAGTTAAGTGTTTTGTTGAGTTTTTTTTAACTAATAGTGCAATAAAATAGCTAGGAAGAATTCTGAGATAATAACACATTGAGTGCTTTTGACTCTGTTATTAAAGGCTTAAGTATTATAACTAAAAAACAGCAGTCATTATGTCAGCATTCAAAAATACAGAAAAACAACTAGCTACAAAATCAGTGACTTCAGCACAGCCATCACTAGTGACAACACCTGAAGATGATAACAAACTAGACAATTCAGAATTAATGAAAGAAATTAGACAATTGTGCACAATAATACAGAAGAACAATATAAAAAATATTAAGAGAAAACTCAAACAGCTTTAAGAAATAATTCAATAACTCAATAAACCACAATGCACACAGCAGGTCACTACAACTTAACTTAAATCATTGAAACTCAAACCATTTAATGGGCAATTTTGCCATTTGCAGGCATTTTTTACTTAGCTTGAATTGTACTTTAAAATGACAGAAATTATTAGAGATTACAACAAAATTATGCTAACAATATTCTACATAAAAAAATTAGCATTTGATTGAATCAACCTTATTGTGAGAAACAAAAAAGAAAACTAAAACAACAAAGAAAATTAAAATAAAATCACCAAGCAAGTATTCAGTAGATATATAGGCTTCACCACAAAGTTGAATAAGGCCTTTAAAGTAATTAATTAAAACAAAATTATAAAACAGAAATTATGACAACTTTAACAAACTAAATTAGCTAGACAGTACACAACACAATATCAACAAATCATGTCTCACTTGCAATGGAAAAATAAAGTGCAGATTGTGATTTATAAACAAGAACTAAAAAAGAAAGTTCAGAATAAATTAGCTAGAAAAAAATTACTCACCAACATTAATAAATTAATTGAATGATTCATACAAATTGACAATAAAATTTATAAAAGAAAATTAGCTAAGCAACAAGCAAAACAATGAAGAAATAATGAACAGCTTACATAACACTTATAGCACATCAATTAAAAACAATAGCATAAAAAATTTAAAGTAAATTTTTATAGACCACAACTAATGAAATTGAACATAATACAACAGAAAGACAAGACTAAGTTTAAACTAGAGAACAAGCAAAAAAAAAAAGATCATATGCTATAACTGCTAAAAGAAAAAGCATATAGCTAAAAACTGCAAATCACTCAAGAGAGAGACATAATAGCTTAACACAACAAGCAACAAAATTAGCAATAATAACTTTTCAAAGATCAACTTTAGTGATAAACTCAAAAACTAAAAATAGGCATAATATAAAGAGTTACAGCATTTAAAACATAAAGAAAAAAACTGAGAACCAATTGAGACATTCAAAGAAATAACAAAACCACACAAGATTATGACACAACTTGAAGATAAAATAAATAAAGTATTTTAAAAAATACCTAAAAAACTCAGCTATGATAACAGCACTAAAAAGCAACAAATTATAAAATATATAAGAACTGAAACAGACTTCACAGTTAAAACCATCATTAGCACAGTAAAAATGGCAGTGATAAAATTAAATGAAGACATAAGCAATGCTTTAAAAAATGTTGAGATAATTGCAAATCAAATTATAAGTATTAAACAATACAGAAGAAAAAAAAAACAACAACACTAAATAAAAAAAACAGCAGAGCAAAACAACTCAGACAATGAAATCATCAGATGATATACACAAGAACAAAACATGTAACAAATCTATGAAGAACTAATAAAAAACAATAAAAATTCCATCACTGAGAAATGGCATGAAGCCAGTAAAACATCTAAGAAATTAGAAAGTGAGATAAAATTGCTTAGAACTAATAAAAAATTAGACAATGAGGCAACTGAGGCTGAAATGCAAATGATAAATTCTACTTTGCTAAATTCAGAAGAGAGTAGCTATAAGCAAAAAACTTATTGAACTGAGACTCAAAAAAATTTCTCACAGAAAAAAACATTAGCTTACTGTGATAAGCCAGAATGTACATGCATAGAGTATTAAAGACACTTACAGCACCAAAGCATGCATTGAATAGCATGTTATAAAAACTACTGTTTGATGCATTATAGCTCAAAAATTGACAATGTATATTTTCCACAGAAAAACTGAACTAAAAGATAACAATAAAAATAGTAACATCAAATGGTAGCAACAGCTAAAGGCCAACATATCAAAATACAGGCTAAAATTATGAGCCAGCCAGCTAAAGTGCTAGTTGACTCAGAAGCCACAGAAAACTTTATAAATTTAAAATTTATGAGAAAGTTACAGATTTTAAAAAAGGTCAAACAACAGTTAGTACTAATTTCAGAACTCAATAAAAAAAATTTGAGACAGTTTTTAACCACAGAGATAGAATTAATATCAGTTTCAGTTTAGAACTATTTGAAGTTACTCAACTTTAATGTGACCAAAGTTGAAAAGTACAATGTAGTGCTTAAAGTACTATAGCTAAAATGACACAATTCAGAGATTAACTAGACATATGACAAGATACAGTTCACAAAATATACATGTAAAATAAGGTCAAAACAAAATCACTCACAGATCTCAAAGAGTTAAATAAATGAGAAAAAGTCAGTCACAAAAGAGACTGAGTTAAGAGAAATAATTAGTGGCCCTAGAATGAAAAAATAGAAAAATTCTGAGAAGTCTATAAACAGTAAGTCAATAAGTGAGATTACACAAAGAAATATGCAAACTCAAGAGAGACAGCATAGTTAGACACTATACAGCACTGCAATGAGCAAAAGAGAAACACAAGAAGCAATAGAACTAACAATTTTAAAGAAGTATAAATGATTTAAAAATCTTTTTGATTTTAATATTAATAAAAAATTGCCAAACCACAAATCATTTAACTATAAAATATCTTTAATAAAAGAAAAAAAACTAACATGCAAACCAATTTACTCAATGTCAGAGAAAGAAGCAAAAATTGCAAAAAAATATATCAATAACAAACTAAAATGAGATATATTGAATTAATGACATCATTAGCAGAATATCTAGTGTTATTTGTGCCAAAGAAGAATAGTAACTTACAATTCTGTATTGACTACAAACAGCTGAATGAGATTACAATTAAAGACAAATATTTATTACTATTGATCACAAAGATACAAAATGCAGTATAAGAAGTAAAATGATTTACAAAATTTAATGTTGCAAATGCATATAACTAAATATAAATTAAACTCAGAGACAAATGAAAAACAGCATTTAAAACTAAGTTTAAACACTATCAGTACAAGATTATGCCTTTTGAATTGACAAACACACTAGCAACATTTTAAAAATTTATCAATTTAGTACTAGGCAAGTATTAATTTGACTTTATTATAGCTTATTTGAATAACATTTTAATATTCTCCAAAAGCTTCAAAGATTATATTAGACACATCAAAACAGTACTACAAAGACTACAATTAGCAAAGCTACAACTTAAGTTAAAGAAATGTAAATTTCATGTTTAGAAAATGAATTTTTTAGAACATCAAATTACTTAAGAAAAGATAAAAATAAATTAACTAAAGATTTAAGCAATCAGAGATTAGCTAGTACCAATAAATCTATAAGAATTACAAGCATTTATTGAAATGATGAACTACTACAGATAATACATTAAACAATATATAAATATTATGAGACCACTATTCAATCTCTTGAAGAAGAAGAAAAAGTTTCAATAAATAAAAACACAACAGAAAGTATTTAAAGAAATCAAGATAAAAATAACAACAGTATTAGTGATTAAACAGTACAATTTAGTGAAAAAAATAATTATTGAGATCAACATATCAGACTATGTGATTGAAGCAGTTATATTACAGCCAGATGACAATAAAAAGCTATACTTAATGATGTATTACTTAAAAAAAAATGATACTAGCAGAACTCAACTATAAGATTCATAACAAAAAATTGTTAGCCATAGTGACAGCATTTCAACAGTGAAAAGTATATTTTAAAGAAGTTAAGCATATGATCAGAGTAATAACAAATTACAAAAATCTTACTTACTTTACAACAACTAAAGTGTTAATAAAAAGACAAGCAAAATGAGTAAAGATATTAGCAAATTACAACTTCACAATTAAGCATTGTAGTGAAAAATAAAACAAGCAAGCAAATGCATTTAGCAAATAATCAAATCATAAAAAAAAAGTTCTTAAACTAGAACTAGTGCTATTGAGATTTCAGAAAAATAAAATAATAATATACAACAATCAGATGGCAATATTAGCAGTAACAATAATAATTAAAAGTTAAAACAAGAAACTAATATAAATTATCAAATAAGAAATTGCAAAAAACAAAAACTTTAAAATAATCAAAGAAAAAACTGACAAAATAATAAAAGAAAATGAACTGATTTACTACAACAAATTGATATATATACTGTTTACAGCCAAAGAAAAAGTGATTAAGAGATATCACAAGCCACTGACAAAAGAACACTTTGAAATCAAAAAGACAAAAGAATTAATATTAAGAAACTTTTATTTTCCAAACATGCAATAAATAATATATTAATACTTAAAGAAATATGACATCTGTCAGAGAAACAAGACAATAAAACATTTATCATACAGAGAATTACAATCACTTATGGCATTCACTTGCTTATGGGAGTGAATTACCATAGATTTTATTACACAACTACCAGAATCAAAAAAATAAAGTCACATACAACATTATTCTCACAGTGATGAATAGATTAATAAAATATATATACATTATATCAACAAGAACAGATGTAACAGCTTTAGATATAGCATATCTGCTACTTTAATATGTGTTTAACAAATATAGCACATCAAAGAGAATTACAACAGACAAAAATTCACAGTTTACATCAAAATTATAGAAGACATTGATGAATATAACTGACATTGAGCATAGACTTAGCACAGTTTATTATTCATAGACAGATGAATAAATAAAAAGAATGAATTAAATGATTAAACAGTATTTACAGAACTATATAAATTACAACTAAAGCAATTAAGTTGAACTGCTACTTATAACACAATTTGCATACAACAATTTAATTAATGTAATAATTAAAAAGACATCATTTTATACTAATTTTGAGTATAATTCTAAATTTGACAATGAATTAAAGAAAACACAAGAAATAAACTATGAAGCAGAAAAGAAAGTAACACAACTACAAATATTGCATAAGCAACTACAGAAAGATATTAAATTTACAAATCTTAAAATGACAGTTTACTACAATAAAACTCATCAGAGAGAACTTAATTTAAAAAGAAGAGAGAAAGTGTTACCACCCTAGAATTCTTTCTAGCTATTCTATTGTACTGTTTGTTAAAAAAGGCTTAATGAAACACTTTACTTAGTTTCTCCTCAATGACCTAAATCTGCTTAGATCTTGTCTGTAGATAATCAATGCAGTCTGCTTACCACAGTCTGTTAGGTAAGGCTTCATACATCAGGTAACTTAATAAGTCTCAACTAAATAATAATAGCTAAGTCAGAAGTAAAGTCTAGTTGAATTATAATTCTTCCAATACTGTTTTTACTAATCTGTAGTAGATAATAAATAATATAATTAGATTGAATGCAAAGAACTAAATACATCTGCTGGACTGAAATGAGTGTTCTTATATATTTTATAATTTAGTTCTTCTTTCTATGATTTCTTATAGTTTTATATGGACTCTTTTTCTGTAGTTTTCACTAGACTATTTTCTTATAGTCCTTTGTAGACTATTTTTTATTATGTGATATTGAACTTGTTTATTGTCACATGACTTTGGTGTCTGTCTTACTCTAGTGCTGTGCTATAAAGTTTTATTTTATTAGAGTGTCACAGTTGTGTTTCTTTATAATTGGTCTGTAATATTATTTCTCTTTCTTCAAAATCTTTGTCTTTGAAGACATATAAGTAGAGTGCTTATTTTTGTTATTATTGAGACTCTGACTTGTCTGCTGTAAGTGATTCTGTTGTGCCTTGTCTTAGATGTTATTGTAATGCCTTTTCACAAACTTTCTTGAGTTTTGTGTAATTGTTATAAGAAATGTATGATTCTTGCTGATCATATAGACAGTGACAGTTTTGTTGTTTTTTTTTTTCTGTGATCACTATTTCTTATCATCTATTTTGTGTGTGGTGTTCAATTTTTAGTTCTCATCTTGCTCTTTTTGTCTGTGTCACAACTTCCACTGCTCTGGTCTCATTATGAATAATTGCCAGTGAAATTTGCTTCATAAAGAAGAAGCCTAAGTTGCTTCTGTCTTGATCACTAAAGATTTTAATATCTGTCTGCTTCAAAAACATGCTAATCAATTGCATGCTGAAATAAGTGTTGTTTAAAAATGTATATCTGAAAAGTTATCTAAGCATAAAATGCTTTATGAACATTAATGAGAGCTTTATAACCAAAGTGCTCTTCTTCTTCACTATGATTCTAAGGCCATTTCTCTGCTTAATTCTGTTTTCTTGACTTCAGTTGTGAATGATTCTTTTTCTAATTTGGGTTTTAATTTCTGGACTTCTGTTAGTCTTAATATGCCTTCATCAGATGCTGACAATTTGTCAAATTTTTAACTGGTTCCCAAGTGTTTTCTGAGGTATTATATTTCTTTCACTGTATCAGATATTGTGTTTGTCCATTGATCTTTCTCTTATCTAGAATTCTTTTAACTTTGTATTCTTCTTCTGTGGTTTCAATCTTTTTATTTTGTGTCTAAGTGCTCTGTGGTGCTGATTTCAATAATGAGATATAAAAAATCAGATGTATTTTCATACTGTCTGATAGTTTCAATTTGTAGTTCATCAGTTTGATTTTCTCTTCAATAATGAATGGTTTAATTTTCTTGCTGTTAAGTTTACTGCTTAATCATTTCATCTTGATGTTTCTGCATAGCAAGTATACTTTTTTCTCTTTTTTTAGATTAAATTCTCTCTGATAAGTTTTATTGTAGTAAACTGTCATTCTAAGGTTTGCAAATTCAATATCTTTCTGTAGTTGTTTGTGCAGTGTTTGTAGTTGTGTCACTTTCTTTTCTGCTTTGTGGTTCATTTCTTGTGTTTTTTTTGGTTCACTGTCAAATTTGGAATTATACTTAAAATTGATATAAAACAATGTTTTCTTAGTTGTTGCATTAATCAAATTGTTGTATGCAAATTGTGCTATGAATAGTAGTTCAATTTAATTGCTCTGGTTGTAATTTATGTAGTTTTGTAAATACTACTCAATCATCTAATTCATTCTTTTCATTTGTCCATCTGTTTGTGGATGATAAGCTATGCTGAGTCTATGCTCAATGCTAGTTATATTCATCAACATCTTTTATAATTTCAATGTGAACTGTGAATCTCTGTCTGTCATAATTCTCTTTAGTGTGCTATGTTTGCTAAACACATATTGAAATAGTAAGTATGCTGTTTCTAAGACTGTTACATCTATTTTTGTTGATATGGCATATGTATATTTCATCAATCTATTCACCACTATGAGAATAGTGTTGTATATAACTCTGTTCTTCTTTAATTTTGGTAGTTGTGTGATAAAGTCCATAGTAATTCATTCTTAAGGTTGAGTGAGTATCACAAGTGATTGTAATTCTCTATATGATAAATGTTTTGCTGTCTTGTTTCTCTAACAAATGTCACATTCTTTCAAGTATTGGTATATTGTTTATTGCATGTTTAGAAAATAGAAGTTTCTTAATATCAATTCTTCTGTCTTTTCAGTTTTAAAATGTTCTTTTGTTGATGGCTTGTGATATTTCTTGATTACTTTCTCTTTTACTGTAAACAGTATGTATATCAATCTATTGTAGTAAATTAATCTATTGTCTTTCATCATCTTGTTGATTTTTTTCTTGATCATTTTGAGATTCTCATCTTTTGTAATTTTTTATCTGATAATTTATATTAATTCCTCATCTTAACTTTTGATAGTCATTGTTACTGCTAATGTCACTGTCTGTTTGTTGTATGTCATTATTTCATTCTTTTGGAATTTCAATAGCACTGGTTCTAGTTCAAGAACTTCTTTCTTGTAGTTTGATTGTTTGTTAAGTGCATTTATTTATTTATTTTGCTCTTTACTGCAATGTTCAATCTTGAAGTCATAATTTATCAATATCTTTGCCCATTTTGCTTGTCTTTGTGTTAACACTTTAGTCATTGTGAAGTAAATAAAATTTTTGTGATTAATAATTACTCTGATTATATACTTAGCTTCTTCAAGATATACTCTTCACTGCTGAAATGCTGTCATTATAGCCAACAATTTCTTGTTGTGAATCTTATAATTGAGTTCTGCTGATATCATTTTCCTCAAGTAATATGTTACTAAGTGTAGTCTTTCATTGTTATCTGACTGTGATATTACTGCTTTAATTGTGTAGTCTGATGCATTAATCTCAATGATTATTTTCTTCACTAAATTGTGCTGTTTGATTACTAATGTCATTGTCATTTTCATCTTCATTTCTTCAAATGCTTTCTGTTTCATTTCTGTTTATTGGAATTTTTTCTTCTTCTTCAAAAGGTCAAATAGTAGTCTTATGATATTTATGTATCATTCAATATATTGTCTGTAGTAGTTCATCATTTCAATGAATGCTTGTAATTCTTATAAATTTATCAATATTGGCCAATCTCTGATTGCCTGAATCTTTAGTTGATTTATTTGTATTCTTTTTTAAGTAATTCAATGTTCTAAAAAGTCTGTCTTCTGAACATGAAATTTGCACTTCTTTAACTTGAGTTGTAGCTTTGCTAGTTGCAGTTTTTGTAGTATCATTCTGATATGTCTGACATAATCTTTGAGGCTTTTGGAGAATACTAAGATGTCATTCAAATAAGCTATAACAAAGTCAAATTAGTACTTATCTAGTACTGAATTAATAAATCTCTGAAATGTTGCTAGTGTGTTCATCAATTCAAAAGGCATGATCTTGTACTGATAGTGTTTAAACTTGGTTCTAAATGTCATTTTTCATTTGTCTTCAGATTTGATTTGTATTTAATTGTATATATCTGCAACATCAAATTTTGTAAATCATTTCACTTCTTGTATTGTGTCTTGTATCTCTGTGATTAACAGTAACAGATATTTGTTTTTGATTGTAATCTTGTTCAGCTGTCTGTAGTCAATACAGAATTATAAATCACTGTCTTTCTTTGGCACAAATAACACTAGGTATTCTGTCAATAATGTCACTAGTTCAATGTAATCTTATCTCAATTTGTCATCAATGTATTCTTTTGTAACTTTTACTTCTCTTTCTGACATCAGGTAAATCAGTTTGCATGTCAGTTTCTTCTCTTTCATTAGAGATATCTTGTGATTAAATGATTTGTGATTTGGCAATTTTTCATTAATACTAAAATCAAAAAAATTTTTAAATCACTTATACTTGTTTGGAATTGTCAGTTCTGTCACTTCTTGTGCTTTTTTTTTGCTTATTGTAGTGCTGTATAATGCCTGACTATGTTGCTTCTCTTGAATTTGCATGTCTCTTTGCATAGTTTCATCTGTTAACTCACTGTCTGTAGGCTCTCTGAGCTCTGTTTATCTCTTTGTTTTAGAGCCACTGATTGTTTCTTTCAACTTAGTCTTTTTTATGACTGACTCTATCTCACTTTTTATTCAACTCTCTAAAATCTGCAAGTAATCTTATCTTAATTTTATTCTGCATGTACATCATGTAAACTATATTTTGTTGTGTGTTTAGTCAATCTTTGAATTATGTTGTTTTAATTATGGTATTCTAAGTATCACATTGTATTCTCTAACTTTGGTCACATCAAAGTTAAGTAACTTCAAATAGTTCTGAACTGAAACTGGTATCAATTCTATCTCTGTGGTTAGAAACTGTCTCAAATTCTTTTTATTGAGTTCTGAAATTAGTATTAACTGTTATTTGACTATTTTTAAAATTCATAGCCTCTTTATGAATTCTGAATTTATAAAGTTTTCTGTGGCTTCTGAGTCAACTAGCACTTTAGCTGGCTGGCTTATAATTTTAGCCTGTATTTTGACATGTTGGCCTTTGGCTGTTGCTGCCATCTGATGTTGTTGTTTTTGTTGTCATTTTCTGATTTGATTTTTTTGTGGAAAATATGCACTGCTGATCTTCACACCATAGTGTTTTATGCAATAGTTATTATAACATGCTATTCAATACATGTTCTTGTGCTGTGAATGTCTCTAATACCCTATGCATGTATATTTTGGCTTATCACAGTAAGCTGATGTTTCTCTCTGTGAAGAATTCTCTTGAATCTCAGTCTAATGAGTTTTTTACTTATGACTGTTTTTATCTAAGTTTAGCAAAGTGAGATCTATTACTTATGTCTCAGCCTCAGTTGTCTCATTGCCTGATTTTCTTTCAATTTCAAGTAATTTTCTCTTGTTTTCTGATTTCTTGAGTGTTTCACTGGCTTTGTGCCATTCTTCAGTGATGGAATTCTTGTTATTTCTCATTAGTTCTTTGTAAATCTATTGCATGCTTTATTTTTATGTATATCATTTAATGATTTCATTGTCTGAGTTGTCTTGCTCTGCTATTTTCTTCATTCAATGTTATTATTTCTCTTCTTTTCTGTATCACTTGATATTCATAATTTAGTTCATAATTATTTTGACATTTTCTAAAGTGTTGCTTGTGTCTTTATTTAGTTTTATCACTGTTATCTTTACTATGTCAATGATGGTCTCAACTGTGAAGTTTATTTTAGTTTTTATGCATTTTACAATCTGTTGTTCTTTAGTGCTGTTATTGTGGCTAGATTCTTTAGATGTTTTCTGAAATACTTTATTCATTTTATCTTTGATTTGTATCATAATTTCATGTGATTTTATTATCTTTTTAAATGTTTCAATTGATTTTCAGTTTTTTTCTTCATTTTCTGAATGCTGTAACTCTTTATATTGTGCTTATTCTTGGCTTTTGAGTTTGTCACTAAAGTTAATCTCTGAAAAGTCATCATCATTGATTTCATTGCTTGTTACATTAAGTTATTGTGTCTTTTTCTTGGATGATTTGCAGTGTTTAGCTATATGCTCTTTCTTCTGGCAGTTATAGCATATAATCTCTTTCTTTTGCTTGCTCTCTGGCTTAATCTTGATTTTGTCTTTCTGTTATGTTATGTCCAATTCCATTGATTGTGGCCTATAAGAGTTCACTCTAGATTTTCTCTGTTATTGTTCTTGATTGATGCATTGTGAGTGTTATGTAAATTATCTATCATTTCTTTATTGTTTCACTTATTGCTTGACTAACTTTCTCTCATAAATTCTGTTATTGATTTGTATGAATTATTCAATTAATTTGTTAATATTGATAATCAATTCTTCTCTAACTAGTTTATTCTGAACTTTTTCTCTTAGTTCTTGTTCATATGTTACAACTTGCACTTTGTTTTCTTATTGCAAGTGAGACATAATTTATCAGTACTGTGTTGCATACTGTCTGACTGATTCAGTCTGTCAGAGTCATTGCAGTTTCTATTTCATGACTTTAGTCTGATTGATCACTTTAAAAATTTTATTCAATTTTGTGATGAAATCTATGTATTCACTAAATACTTGCTTGATGATTTCATTTTAGTTTTCTTCATTGTTTTAGTTTTCTTTTCTGTTCTTCACAATGAGGTTGATTCAATTAAATGCTAATTCTCTTATATAGAATATTAAAAATGAGCATTCTTATATATCTCATGATTTAGTTCTTTTTCTTATGATTCCTTATAGTCCCATATAGACTTTCTTTCTGTAGTCCTCACTGGACTATCTTCTTATAGTCTTTTATGAACTATTTCTTATCACATGATATTGGACTTGTTTATTGTCATGTGACCTTGATGTCTACCTTGCTTTAGTGCTGTACTGTAGAGTCTTATCTTATCAGGGTGTCACAGTTGTGCCTCTCTATGGTTGGTCTGTAACATTACTATAAGTCAGTAAAAACAGTACTGGAAAAATTATAATTCAATCAAACTCTACTTCTGACTTAGCTATTGTTATTCAGTTGAGACTTACTGAGTTACCCAACATACAAAGCCTTATTTAATGGACTATGGTAAGCAGGCTACATTAACTGCCTATGGACAAGACCTAAGCAGATTTAGATCATCAAGAAGAAACTAAGTAAAGTGTTCTGTTGAGCCTTTTTTAACAAACAGTACAATAAGATAGCTAGAAAGAATTCTAAAGTGGTAACACATTGAATGTCCTTGACTCTGTTACTAAAGGCTTAAGTATTATAACCAAGAACAGCAAGTCATTATGTCAGCATTCAAAACAGCAGAAAAGCAACTAGCTGTAGAACTAGCAACCTCAGCACAGCCACCACCAGTGACAACATCTAAAGACAATGACAAACTAGACAATTCAGAATTGATGAAAGAAATTAAATAATTGTGCATGATGATACAAGAGAATGATACAAAAGATATTGAAAAAAGACTTGAACAGCTTTAAGAAATAATTCAAAAACTTGATAAATCACAACACACACAATAGATCATTATAACTCAACTTAAACCACTAAAACTTGAATTATTTAATAAGCAATCTTGCTGTTTACAGGCATTTCTCACTTAGCTTGAATTGTATTTTGAGATAATGAGAATCATCAGAGATTACAACAAGATTATGCTAGTGATATTCTACATGAGAGGATTAGCATTTGATTGAATTAACTTTATTGTAAAGAACAGAAAAGAAAACTAAGACAATAAAGAAAATCAAGATGAGATCACCAAGTGAGTATTCAGCAGATATATAAATTTTGCCACAGAATTGAATAAGGCTTTTGAAGTGATTAACTAGACCAAAGTCATGGAACAAAAACTGCAATGACTTTAACAGACTAGATTAGTCAGATAATACACAATGTAGTATTGACAGATCATGTCACACTTGCAATGAGAAAATAAAGTGCAAGTTATGACATATGAACAAGAACTAAGAGAAAAAGTTCAGAATAAACTAATCAGAAAAGAACTGATTATCAATATTAACAAATTGATTGAACAATTTATACAAATTAATAACAGAATTTATGAGAAAAAGTTAGCCAAGCAACAAGTGAAACAATAAAGAAATGATAAATAATTTACATAACACTCATAGTGCATTAATCAAGAACAACAACAGAGAAAATCTAGAGTGAACTCTTATAGGCCACAATCAATGAAATTGGACATAACATAACAGAAAGACAAGACTAAGATTAAACCAGAGAGCAAGCAAAAGAAAAAGATTATATGCTATAACTGCTAGAAGAAAGAGCATATAGTTAAACACTGCAAATCATCCAAGAAAAAGACACAATAACTTAATGTAACAAGTAATGAAATCAATAATGATGACTTTTCAGAGATTAACTTTAGTGACAAACTCAAAAGCCAAGAATAAGCACAATATAAAGAGTTACAGCATTCAGAAAATGAAGAAAAAAACTGAAAATCAATTGAAACACTTAAAAAGATAATAAGACTACATGAGATCATGATGCAAATCAAAGATAAAATGAATAAAGTATTTCAGAAAACATCTAAAGAACCTAGCCACAATAACAGCACTAAAGAACAACAGATTGTAAGATGTATAAAAACTGAAATAAACTTCACAATTGAGACCATCATTGACATAGTAAAGATGACAGTGATAGAATTGAATAAAGACACAAGCAACACTTTAAAAAATGTCAAAATAATTATGAACTAGATCATGAGTATCAAGTGATACAGAAAAGAAGAGAAATAACAACACTGAATGAAGAAAATAGCAGAGCAAAACAACTCAGACAATGAAATCATTAAATAATATACATAAAGATAAAGCATGTAATAGATTTACAAAGAACTAATGAGAAATAACAAGAATTCCATCACTGAAGAATGGCACAAAGCCAGTGAAACACTTAAGAAATCAGAAGATGAGCAAAGATCACTTGAAACTGAAAAAAAACCAGACAATGAGGCAACTGAGGCTAAGACACAAGTGATGAATCCCACTTTGCTAAACTCAGATGAGAATAGTCATGAGTGAGAAACTCATCAGACTGAAGAGAATTCCCCAGAGAGAGAGATATTAGCTTACTGTAATAAGCCAGAATGTATGTGTATAGAGTATCAAAGACACTCACAGCACAAAAACATGCATTGAACAACATGTTATGATGACTATTGCATAAGACACTATAGTGTGAAAGTCAGCAGTGTATATTTTTTATAAAAAAATCAAATCAAAAGACAATAACAAAAGCAGCAACATCAGATGGCAATGACAGCCAAAGGCCAACATGTCAAGATATAGGCTAAGATTATGAGCCAGCCAGCTAAAGTGCTAGTTAACTCAGAAGCCACAGAAAACTTTATGAATTCAAAATTCATGAAAAGATTACAGATTTTAAAAATAGCCAAACAATAATCAATATTGATTTCAAAACTCAATGAAGAAGATTTAAAATAATTTCTAACTACAGAGACAGAATTGATACCAGTCTTAATTTAGAACCATTTGAAGTTACTCAACTTTGATATAACCAAAGTTGGAGAGTATGATGTGATACTCAGAATATCATGATTAAAACAACACAATTCAGAGATTGACTGAACACACAATGAGATACAGTTCACATGATGTACATGTGGAATAAGGCCAAAACAAGACCACTTACAGGTCTCAAAAAGTTGGGCAAGAAGCAAGATAAAGTCAGCCACAAAAGAGACTGAGTTGAGGGAAACAACCAGTGGCTTTAGAACAAAGAAACAGACAAAGCTTGGGGAGCTTATAGACAGCAAGTCAACAGATAAAATTATGCAAAGAGACATGCAAACCCAAGAGAGGCAGCATAGTCAGACACTATACAGCACTGTAATGAGCAAAAGAGAAGTGCAAGAAGCAACAGAACCAACAATTCTAAACAAGTATGAGTGATTTAAAAATCTCTTTGATTTTAGTATCAATGAAGAATTGCCAAACTACAGACCATTCAATTATGAGATACCTCTAATGGAAGAAAAGACACTAATATGCAGACCAATTTACCAGCTCTCAGAAAGAGAATCAGAGGTATTGAAAGCATATATTGAAGAAAACCTAAGGAAAGGTTATATGCAACCATCAAAATCACCAACAGAATATTTAGTTCTGTTTGTACTGAAGAAAGATAAAAGTTTACAACTATGTGTGGACTACAGACAACTGAATGCAATCATAATAAAAGACAAACATTCATTGCTGTTAATCACAGAGATACAGAATGCAGTACAAGAAGCAAAATGATTTATAAAATTTGATGTTGCAGACACATACAACAGATTACAAATCAAACCAGAAGAAGAATGAAAAACAGCATTCAGAACCAAGTTTAGACACTATAAGTATAAAGTTATGTCTTTTGAACTCACAAATGCATTAGCAATATTTCAGCATTTCATCAATTCAGTATTAAATAAATATCTATTTGACTTTGTTGTGGCCTATTTGAATGACATCTTAGTATTCTCCAAGAGCCTTAAAGATCACATCAGACATGTTAGAATGGTACTATAGAAACTATAACTAGCAAAGCTACAACTCAAGCTAAAGAAGTGCAAATTCCATGTTCAAGAGACAGACTTCTTAGAACATCAAATTACCCAAGAAGAGATATAGATAAATTAACTAAAGATTTAGACAATTAGAGATTGGCCAGTATCAACAAATCTATAAGAATTACAAGCATTTATTGAAATGGTGAACTACTACAGATAATACATTGAATAATACATAGACATCATGAAACCACTATTCAACCTATTGAAGAAAGAAAGAAAGTTTCAATAAACCAAAATGTAACAAAAAGCATTCAAAGAAATCAAAATGAAAGTGACAACAGCACCAGTAATCAGACAACATGTATTAGAAAAGAAAACAATTCTTAAAACTAACACATCAGACTATGCATTAGGAGCAGAAATGTCACAGCCAGACAACAATAGAAAGTTACACTCAGTGGCATATTATTCAAGGAAAATGATACCAGCAGAACTCAATTATAAAATCCATGACAAAGAACTGCTAGCTATAGTGACAGCATTTCAACATTGAAGAGTTTATTTTGAAGAAGCCAAGCACATGATTAAAATGATCACTAATCACAAGAATTTTACTTACTTTACAACAACTAAAGTGTTAACACAAAGGCAAGCAAGATGGGCAGAAGTATTAGCCAACTACAACTTCATAATTGAACATTGCAGTGAAAAACAGAATGAAATAGCAGACACACTTAACAAACAACCAAATCACAAGAAAAAAGTTCAAGAACTAGAATCAGTGCTATTGAAATTCTAGAAGAATGAAATAATAACATACAACAAACAGACAGTGACATTAGCAGCAACAATGACTATTGAGAGTCAAAATGAGAAACTGATATAAATTATCAGATGAGAAATTGCAAAAGATAAAAACTTTAAAATAATCAAGAAAAAGATCAACAAAATAATAAAAGACAACAGATTAATTTACTACAACAAACTGATATATATACTGTTTACAGCAAGAATGAAAGTGATTAAGAGATATTACAAGTCACTGACAAAAAGACATTTTGGAACTGAAAAGATAGAAGAATTGATATCAAGAAACTTCTATTTTCCAAACATATGACAGACAATATATCAATACTTAAAAGAATGTGACACTTGTCAGAGAAACAAGACAGCAAGACATCTATCATACAGAGAATTACAATCACTTGCAATACTCACTCAATCTTGAGAATGAATTATCATGGACTTTATCACACAACTATCAGAGTCAAAGAAAAATAGAGTTACATACAACACTATTCTCACAGTGGTGGATAAATTAACAAAATATATATATGTGATACCAACAAGAATGAATGCAACAGTCTCAAAGACAGCATATTTACTACTTTAATATGTGTTTAGCAAACATGACACACTGAAGAGAATTACAATAGACAGAGATTCACAGTTCACATCAAAATTATAAAAAATGTTAATGAATATAACTGGCATTAAGCATAGACTCAGCACAGTTTATCATCCACAGACAGATGAACAAACAGAAAAAATGAATTAGACAATTGAGCAATATTTACAAAACTATACAAATTATGATCAGAGTAATTGAGTTGAACTGTTATTCATGACACAATTTGCATACAACAATTTAATCAATGCAACAATCAAAGAAACATTATTTTATACTAATTTTGAGTATAATCTCAAATTTGGCAGTGAACCAAAGAAAACACAAGAAATGAACTACAAAGCAGAAAAGAAAATAACACAACTACAAACACTGTACAAGCAACTACAGAAAGATATTGAATTTATGAACCTTAGAATGGCAGTTTACTACAACAAAATCTATTAGAAGAGACCTAATCTAAAAAGAGAGGAAAAAGTATACTTGCTACACAGAAACATCAAGACAAAATAATTAAGCAGCAAACTTGACAGCAAGAAAATTGAATTGTTCATTATTGAAAAAAAAATTGGACTAATGAACTACAAATTGAAACTACTAGACAGCATAAAAATACACTCAATTTTTCATATTTCATTATTGGAACCAGCACCACAGAGCACTCAGACACAGGACAAAGAGATCAAAACCACAGAAAAAGAATACAAAGTTGAAAGAATTCTAGACAAGAGAAAGGTCAATGAATAAACACAATATCTGATACAGTAAAAGAGATATGATATCTCAGAAAACACTTGGAAATCAGTTAAGAATTTGATAAATTGCCAGCATCTGATGAAGGCACATCAAAACTGACAGAAGTTTAGAAATCAGAACTCAAATCAGAAAAAGAATTATTTACAACTAAAGCCAGAAAAACAGAATTAGACAGAGAAACAACCTCAGAATCACAGTAAAAAAGAAAAGCACTTTGATTACAAAGCTCTTATTGATGTTTATAAAGCACTTCATGCTTAAATAACTTTTCACAGATATATATTTTTAAACAACACTCATTTCAGCATGCAACTGATTAGCATGTTTTTGAAGCAAACAGATATTGAAATCTTTAGTGATCAAGATGAAAGTAATTTGAGCTTCTTTTTTACAAAGTGAATCCCACTGGTGATTATTTATGATGAGATTAGAGCAGTGGAAATTGTGACACAGACAGAAAAAGTAGAATGAGAACTGAGAATCAAACATCACACACAGAATAGATAACAAGAAACAGTGATTGCAAGAAAAAAAAACAACAAAACTATTACTGTCTATACAGTCAGCAAGGATTATATGTTCTCTATAACAATTACATGAAACTTGAGGAAGTTTGCAAAAAGACATCATAATGACATTTAGAACAAGACACAACAGAATTACTTACAGCAGATGAGTTAAAGTCTCAATGATGACAAGAATAAGCACTCTACTTATGTGTCTTCAGAGACAAAGACCTTGAAAAAGAGAAAGTGATATTACAAATCAATCATAGAGAGGCATAACTATAACACTCTGATAAAATGAGACTTTACAGCACAGCATTAGAGTAAAACAGACATCAAGATCACATGACAATAAATAAGTCTAATATCACATGATAAGAAATAGTCTACAAGAGACTATAAGAAGATAGTTCAGCAAAGACTACAGAAAGAAAGTTCATATGGGACTATAAGAAATCATAGAAAAAAGAACTAAATCATGGGATATATAAGAATGCTCATTTCAGTCCAGCAGATATATTTAGTTCTTTGCATTTAATCTAATTTTATTATCTACTATCTACTATGGGTCAGTAAGAACAGTATTAAAAGAATTACAATCTGACTAGGCTCTACTTCTGACTTAGCTATTGTTATTTAGTTAAATTCATCAAGTTATCTGACATACAAAGCTTTATCTGACAAACTGTGGTAAGCAGGCTGCATTGACTACCTATGGACAAGACCTAAGTAGGTTTAGGTCATTGAGGAGGAATCAGGTAAAGTGTTCCATTAAGTCTTTCCTAACAAACAGTATGATAGAATAGCTAGAAAGAATTCTGAGGTGGTAACACATTGACCCTAACAAACAGTACAATAGAATAGCTAGGAAGGATTCTGAGGTAATAACAAGTAAATAGTAAATAATATAATCAGATTGAATGTGAAGAACTAAATACATCTGCTGAACTGAAATGAGTGTTTTTATATATTTCATAATTTAGTTCTTTTTTCTATGATTTCTTATAGTTCCATATGGACTTTCTTTCTGTAGTTCTTGCTGAACTATCTCTTTATAGTCCCTTGTGGACTATTTCTTATCATGTGATATTGGACTTGTTTATTGTCATGTGACCTTGGTGTCTGCCTTGCTCTAGTGCTGTGCTGTAGAGTTTTATCTTATCAGAGTGTTACAGTTGTGCCCCTCCATGGTTGGTCTGTAACAGAAAGTATATCTGCTATGCAGAAACATTAAAACAAAACAATTAAGCAGCAAACTTAACAGCAAGAAAATTGAATCATTCATTATTGAAAAAAAAAATTAAACTAGTGAACTATAAATTGAAACTCTCAGACAGCATAAGAATACATCTAATTTTGCATATCTTATTATTGAAACTAGCACCATAAAACACTCAGACACAAAATGAAGAAATTGAAACCATAGAAGAAGAATATAAAGTTAAGAAAATTCTAAACAAAAGAAAAGTTAATAGACAAATGCAATATCTAGTGAAGTGAAAAAGATATAATATCTCAGAAAACACTTAAGAGTCTATTAAGAATTTAATAAATTATCAATATTTAATAAAGAAATATCAAAATTAATAAAAGTTTAAAAGTCAGAACTCAAATCAAAAAAAAAAAAAATATTCACAGCCACAGTCAAAGAGACAAAATTAAACTAAGACATAATCTTTAAATCACAATGAAGAAGAAGAGCACTTTGATTGTAAAGCTTTCACTAATGCTCACAGAGTATTTTATGCTTAAATAACTTTTTAAAAATACATTTTTAAACAACACTTATTTCAGCATGCAATTAATCAGTGTGTTTTTAGAGTAGGCAAATATTGAAATCTTTAGCAATTAAGATGAAAGCAACTTAAGCTTCTTCTTTGCAAAGCAAATTTCACTAATAATTATTCATAATAAGACTAGAGTAGTGAAAATTATGATGTAAACAAGAGAAGCAGAAGAAAGACTGAGAATTAAATACCACATATAAAACAGAAGAAAAAAAACAGTGGTTACAAAAAAAAGAAATGATGAAGCTTTTACTATTTATTTAATCAGCAAAAATTATACACTTTTTATAACAATTGTGTGGAACATAAGAAAGCTTGCAAGAAAGCATTACAATATACTTAAAATGAAGCACAGCAAAATCACTTATAAAAAAAAGTCAAAGTCTCAATAATGACAAAAGTGAGCACTTTATTTATGCCTGTGTGTCTTTAAAGATGAAGACCTTAAAGAAAGAAAGTGATGTTACAAACTAACTAAATGAGCAGCAGAAATATATGAAAAGAACAAATAAAACTCTGCAGAATGATAACAAAAAGTGATTAATCATATAACAAGAAGAAAGTTTAAAATCATATGACAAGAAATAGTCCATGAAGAACTATAGAGAGATAGTTTATAGAAGACTAAAAAATTGTAGTTTAGCAGAAACTATCAGAAAGAAGTTTACATAAAACTATCAAGAATTACAAAAAAAGAACTAAATCATGAGTTATATAAAAACACTCATTCTTACTCTACAAATGTATTTAGTTCTTTGCACTCAATTTATTCTATTATATTGTTTTATTTACTATTTACTACAAGTTAGTAGAAACAGTACTGAAAGAATTACAATTTAACTAAACTCTACTTCTGACTTAGCTATTGTTATTTAGTTGAACTCATCAAGTTATACAATATATAATGAAGTTTTATTTGAAGAATTGTAGTAAGCAGACTACATTAACTATCTAAAAACAAGACCTAAGTAGATTTAAATCATCAAGAAAAAATCAAGTTAAATGTTTTGTTGAGTTTTCTCTAATCAATAGTGCAATAGAATAGCTAGAAAGAATTCTGAGGTGGTAACATAAATACATTTGTAGAGTGTAATTAAGTGTTTTTATATATTTAGTTCTTTTTACCATTTTGTATACCATTTTATTGTATATTTTATGATATATTCAATTATTAATATTTTCTTGTATATTATTTCTTTACCATTCTGATGGTATACACAATGGTATATATTACATAATTTTGTCTGTTTTGCTTTAATGCTGTGCTGTAAAGTCTCATTTTATCAAAGTGTCACAGTTATGCTTTTTCATAATTGGTTTGTAATATTACTTTTTCTCTTTATAATTTTTGTCTTTAAAAACACAGACATAAATAGAGCATTTACTTATATCATTATTAAGACTTTAACTCTCATCTGTAAGTTTTCTGTAATATGTTCTCATTATGCCTTTTAAATGTTTCAACTGTTTTGCTAATTATATTCATTAGTCTGAATATATTTGCCTTTATAGTTATCTTGCCAAATGTTTTTATAAATATTGTTTCTTCTGTGGTGAAGATTACATTATAAACTCAAAGAGTTAAAACTATACCTTGTACACTCATTGTGGTCAAAAATGTGAAAAATAGTTTTATAGTAATAAAAAGTGAAATAAGCTTCAAAAAGCTTAAGAGAAGATAAATGCTAAGCTTGCTGCTGCTAAAGAATAGTTTGCTTTTCTTTTTACTAAAATTTTTTACTTGTGAAAATAGCAAAAGTTTCTGAAGAAATGTAGTTCAAAAATATTGAATTATAATATTTTTATTATGAATAAGCTGAATGAAGAAAATTTTCTTTCAGCTGAGAATCTTGCTGAACTTAATTGTCTTATAATTAAAAATAAGCAGTGTTGCCAGTTTGCTGCTATTGCTAATTTATTAATAAGTTAGCTTCTTCATAATTTAAGTTTCAGTTTCTGAGTTTTCACCAGTTTTAATATTTCTTTATCAGACATTAGCAATTTATTAAATTTTTGATAAATTCTTAAGTGTTTTCTGAGGTATTGTATTCTTTTCACTTCACTAAGTATTGTGTTTGTTCATTGACTTTTTTTTTATTTAAAATCTTTTTAACTTTGTATTTCTCTTCTGTGGTTTTGATTTCTTCATTTTGTGTTTGAGCATTTTGTGGTGCTGATTTCAATAATGAGATATAAAAAATTAAATATATTTTTATGCTATTTGGAAGTTTCAATTTGTAGTTCACTAGTTCAATTTTTTCTTCAATAATGAATAGTTTAATTTTCTTGCTATTTAGTTTGTTGCTTAACTGTTTTGTCTTAATGTTTTTTTATAGCAAGTATACTTTTTTTCTTCTTTTTAGATTAGATTTTTTCTAATATGTCTTGTTGTAATAAACTGCCATTCTAAAATTTATAAACTCAATATTTTTTTATAGTTGCTTATGCAGTGTTTGTAGTTATGTTACTTTTTTCTTTACTTTGTAGTTAACTTCTCTAATCTCTTTTGATTCACTGTTAAATTCAGAATTATACTCAAAATTGATATAAAATAATGTTTTTTTAATTGTTACATTAATTGAGTTGTTGTATGCAAATTGTGCTATAGATAGCAATTCAACTCAATTGCTCTAATTATAATTTATATAATTTTGTAAATATTGCTCAATTGTTTAATTTATTCTTTTTATTTATTCATCTGTTTATGGATAATAAACTATGCTAAGTTTATGCTCAATGCTAGTTATATTCATTAAAGTCTTTTATAACTTTAATGTAAACTGTGAATTTCTGTCTGTTGTAATTCTTTTCAGTGTGTTATATTTACTAAACATATATTAAAGTAATAAATATACTGTATTCATAGCTGTTGCATTTGTTCTCATTAATATTGCATATGTGTATTTTATCAATTTATCCATCACTGTGAGGATAGCATTATATATAACTTTGTTCATTTTTGATTTCGATAATTATGTAATAAAATTCATAATGATTTATTTTTATAAGCAAATAAGTGTTGCAAGTAATTGTAATTCTTCATATGATAGATGTTTTACTATCTTGTTTCTTTAGCAAGTATCACATTTCTTTAGATATTGATATATTGCTTATTGCATATTTAAAAAGTAAAAATTTCTTAATATCAACTTTTTTGTCTTTTTCATTTCAAAATGTTTTTTGGTTAGTAGTTTATAATACTTCTTAATCATTTCACTTCTTGCTGTAAATGATATGTATATTAATTTATAGTAGTAGATTAGTTTATTTTCTTTTGTAATTTTGTTAGTTTTTTCTCTAATTATTTTAAAATTCTCATCTTTTGCAATTTCTTTCTTGATGATTTGTATTGATTTGTCATTTTAACTTTTAATAGTTATGATTGCTGTTAATCTCACTGTTTAATAATTATATATTATTGTTTTATTCTTTTATAGCTTCAATAGCACTAATTCTGATTCTTGAATCTTTTTTTTGTGGTCTGATTGTTTACTAAATGCATTTGCTTTTTTGTTTTATTCTCTACTGCAATGTTCAATTGTAAAGTTATAGTTGACTAGCATTTTTGCTTATCTTGCTTATCTTTGTGTTAACACTTTAATTGTTATGAAGTAAGTAAAATTTTTATGATTTATAATCACTCTGATTGTGTACTTAACTTTTTTAAAATAAACTCTTTAATATCAGAACACTGTTACTATAGCTAGTAATTTCTTGTTATGAATTTTATAGTTAAGTTTTGCTAATATTATTTTTCTTGAGTAGTAGGCTACTAGGTGTAACTTTCTATCATTGTCTAGTTGTGACATTACTGCTTTTATTACATAATTCAATGTGTTAGTTTTAATAATTATTTTCTTCACTAAGTTGTGCTGTCTGATCACTAATGTTATTATTATTTTTATTTTAATTTCTTTGAATGCTTTCTGTTATATTTTTGTTCACTAATACTCTTTCTCTTTCTTTAATAAGTTAAATAATGATCTTATAATATTTGCATATTATTTAATGTATTATCTGTAGTAATTCACCATTTTAATGAATGCTTATAATTCTTATAAATTTGTTAATGTTAGTCAATTTCTGATTGCTTAAATCTTATGTTAATTTGTTTATATCTCTTCTTGAGTAATTTAGTGTTTTAGAAAATTTGTATTCTGAACATGAAACTTACATTTCTTTAGTTTAAGTTGTAGTTTTGCTATTTGCAATTTTTATAATACTGTTTTAATGTGCTTAACATGATTTCAAAGCTTTTGAAGAATACTAAAATGTCATTTAAGTATGCAACAATGAAGTTAAATAGATATTCATTTAATATTGAATTGATAAATTTTTAAAATGTCACCAGTATATTTATGAGTTCAAAAGGCATAATTTTATATTTATAGTGTTTAAATTTGGTTTTAAATACTGTTTTTTATTTCTTTTCTGGTTGATTTATAACTTGTTGTATGTATTTGCAACATCAAATTTTGTAAATTATTTCATTTCTCATACTGCATTTTGTATTTCTATGATTAATAATAGTGAATGTCTGTCTTTTATTGTGATTATATTTAGTTGTCTGTAGTTCACACATAATTGTAGACTTTCATCTTTTTTTAATATAAACAGAACTGAGTATTTTGTTAATGATATTAATAATTGCATATAATTTTTTCTTAAATTCTTTTCAATGTATGCTTTCAATATTTTTAATTCTTTCTCTGATAGCTAATAAATTAATTTGCATATTGATAGTTTTTCTTTCATTAAAAGTATTTTATAGTCAAATAGTTTATGATTTAGCAATTTTTCATTGATACTAAAATCAAAAAGATTCTAGAATTGCTTATACTTTTTTAAAATTGTCAGTTTTGTTACTTTTTATGATTTTTTTTTACTTGTTGTGGTATTATATAGTGCTTAACTATGCTGCCTCTTTTGAGTTTGCATATTTTTCTATGTAGTTTTATTTATTAACTTGCTTTCTGTAGATTTTTTAGAATTTTCTTATTTCTTTAATCTAGAGCTACTAATTATTTCTTTTAACTCAATTTCTTTTATAACTAACTTTATCTCATTTTCTCAACTCTTAGAAGCCTAAAAGTAGTTTTGTTTTAGCTTTATTTTGTATGTACATTTTGTAAATTATATTTCATTGTGTGTTTAATCAATTTTTAAATTGTGTTGTTTTAGCCATGGTACTTTAAGTATTACATTGTACTTTTCAACTTTGGTTACATTAAAGTTAAGTAACTTCAAATGGTTCTGAACTAAAACTGATATTATTTCTATCTTTGTGGTCAAAAACTGTTTTAAGTCTTTTTTATTAAATTCTAAAATTAGTACTGGCTACTGTTTTGATTTTTTTAATAGCTGTAACTTCTTCATGAATTTTGAATTTATAAAGTTTTTTGTGGCTTCTGAATCAACTAGCACTTTAGCTGGCTAGTTTATAATTTTAGCCTATATCTTGATATGTTAATCTTTAGCTATTACTGCCATCTGATATTGCTATTTTTATTATTATTTTCTGATTTAGTTTTTTTGTGAAAAATGTCCATTGTTAATCTTTGTGCTGTAGTACATCAAACAATAGTTCTTATAACATGCTGTTCAATGTATGATTTGATGTTGTAAATATCTCTAATACTCTATGCATATGCATTCTGACTTATCACAATAAGCTAATGTTTCTTTTTGTGGGGAATTTCTTTAAGTTTTGATTTATTAAATCTTTTGCTTATAGCTGCACTTATCTAAGTTTAGCAAAGTGAGATTTATCACTTGTGTCTCAGCCTCAGTTGCCTTATTGCTTAGTTTTCTGTTAATCTCAAGCAATTACTTACTGCCTTTTGGCTTTTTGAATAATTTATTGGCCTTATGCCATTTTTCTAGTTCTGGTTTAGTTAAATTCTTTTGTGAAACTACTATAACTGCTTTCTTAATTTTGTTGTTTAATAGTATTATTCATTACTTCATAAGTCACTTTACTACCTCAGATGTCTTTTAAGTCTTTTATAAATGCTTGTTGATTTTATTCTATACTTTTTATACTATTTTTGGCAATCTGAATGCTTATTTGATTTATTTAGTTTTTAAAGAAACTATATTTTTATCACTGTCATTTTAAGTTATTTCTTCATATTATGTCTATTTCTGGCTTTCAGAAACTTCATTGTAGTCAATTTCTAGCATTTCTTCATTTGTCATCTTTAACTCTTGTCTTAGTTTTTTTAGTTTTTTGCAGTCTTTTGCATAATGTTCTTTTTAGTTGCAGTTATAGCATTTGAACTTTTTTTATTTTTAGTTTTGATTGACTTTGTCATTTTATTGTGGTGTTATAGTATCTAGCTTCATTGGTCTTAGTTTGTAAAAATTCTTTTTCTTAATTAATTAGTTCTTGTTTAATTTATACTGATTTATTTTTTTGTATCTGATATTTCTTCATTGCTTAGTATATTTTCATGTTTGCTTTTATTTAAATATTCTGTTGTTGATTTTAATTGATAACTTAATTAAGTTATTGATGTTTTTTAGTTTGTCAACTTATGCTATTTCATTTTGCACTTTTTTCTTGAGCTTTTGCTTATAAATTGTTATCTGTGCTAATAATCTTCATCTCAGATGAGATATAATTTGTCTGAACTATGTTGTATATTCTGTGGCTAATTGAGTCTGATGCAAATGTTTAAGCTTTTGCTTTATTGTTTTAGTTTTATCTGCAATGCCAAATGCCTTGTTCAACTTAATTTGGAAGCTTACATAGCTTCTGTAAATTTGTTTGGTGATTTTATTTTAGTTATTTTTGTCTAAGTTTGAATTTCTGTCAACCACTATTAAGTTAATTCATTCAAACACTAGTTCTCTTATGTAAAATATTATTAAAAGTATTTTATTGTTGTTATTGATGATGTTCATCATTTGAAAATATAAATTTAGCTGAGTGATGAATGCTTATAGCTTGTCTTATTCACTATAATAGTTTTTAAATTTTAGTAGCTTAACTTTATGTTGAGGTTCTTTTTTCACAGCTTGCATGGTTACAATAGTTTCTTGCAGCTATTCAATCATTTTTATAAGTTTTTGAGTTGTAGAAGTCTGATTCATAATATTGATTATTGTAGTTTGTTTAGTAAATGTTGCTTAACTATTGCTTAATATATTTAGTTTTGAATATTTAAGCCTTCAGTAACAGAGTCAAAAGTACTTAATGTGTTATCATCTCAGAATTTTTTCTAGCTATTCTATTGTACTATTGGTTAAAGAAAACTCAATAAAACATTTATTTAGTTTCTTCTCAACAATTTAAGTCTGTTTAAATCTTCTATAGGCAGTTAATGTGGCCTGCTTACTATAGTTCTTCAGATAAGACTTTATATATCATATAACTTGATGAGTTTAAACTGAATAATAATAGCTAAGTCAGAAGTAGAGTTTAATCAAATTATAATTTTTTCAGTACTGTTCTTACTGACCTGTAGTAAATAGTAAATAAAACAAATATAAAATTTGTGTTAAGTGTAAAAAACTAAATACATCTGTAGAGTGTGAATGAGTGTTTTTATATAACTCATAATTTAGTTTTTTTTCTGTGATTTTTTCTAGTTTTATATAAACTTCTCTTCTGTAGTTCTTTACTGAACTATAATTCTCTAGTCCCTTATGGACTAACTTTTCATAGTTCTTTATAAACTATTTCTTGTTATGTGATTTTGAACTTTTTTTTTGTCATATAATTAATTATTCTTTGTTGTCATTCTGTGAGGTTTCATCTGTTCTCTTTGCATATTTCCACTGCTTGTCTGATTGGTCCATAACACTAAAAAGAATTTTAGAGTGATAATACATTGCATGTTAAATTTAACAGAGCTGTGCATATGCACAAAAAGCTTTTAATAAATTTATAATAAAAGTTTATAAATTTTAAAAAGATCTGAATGTTTTGCACACTTTATGACTTTAGCTATGTAAAAATAGTTTTAATGTGCAATTGCTTTATTTTTATTTCTTTTAAACTAATAACAAACTTAAGAAAATTCATAGTATTTATCTTAAAGACACATTTGCTTAGCTTCATATAGAGCTTATACTCATATAGTTTTTTCAAAATTAATTAAATATGTTTTTTGTGTTCTTCTTCTGAGTTTGAATAAATGAAAATGTTATTTAAATAAACAATGCAGCATATGTTTAGCAAGTCACTAAGTGCTTTATTAATATACACTTGAAATGTCACAAATATATTCACTAAACCAAAGAGCATAATTTAATACTTATAGTGGCTGTACTAAATGCAAAAAACTATTTTTTATTTATTACTTTTGTGAATGCAAATGCAATAATATGCATCTTACAAATTTAACTGTGTGAAAATTTTCACATTTGCAAGTTAGTTTAACATTTTCTCAATCAAAAGTAGTGAGTAATAATTTTTGATAATTATTATATTGACATCTTTATAGTTGACATATAAGTGCATAGTTTCATTCTTTTTCAAAATAAATAAAATAAGTGTGCTTGCTGAGCTTTTAAACAGTTAAATTAATTTTTTCTCAAACAAAAACTTAATGTATTTTTAAAGCATTTAAAGCTCTCACTTCAACAGTGAGTATAGCAGCTTGTGAGATGATTATATCTTTAATAGCAAATCAATTACATAATTATGCTTAATGTTCTTTAAGAGAATTTTTGCTTTCTTTTTAAAGAAAACATTTTTAAAAATTTTAAACTCTTTTAATAGCACTAATTTAATGGCATTTGTGTCAAAAAACAAAATAGTCTTGCTATTATGTAGTATGTGTAACTGTACAAAGAATGCTGTGCATCTATTCAGAACTTTTTCTACACATATCACTGAATTTAATATTTTTATCATATTATGTGTGTTTGCTTTGTGATATAATCATGTCTTTTCACTTTAGTTCAGATCAAAATTAATAATTTATAATTATAAGTATTTTAGTATAATGTTATAATTTTTAAAATTAACTGCTTCAAATTCATAAGTGTATATTTTTTTGACTTTTTAGCTGTTTTTTACTATGACTTTTACAGTGTAATGTTTATATGTATTTATTTTATGTTCATCTAAAGCTTACACTCTTTTTAATAGATTTATTTTATTTAACAAGTGCTTTTTGACTTATCATTGTGATATAAAGTTGCTTTCTGCATTTAAATTTATAAATGCTTATATGCTAGCAAAACTTTATGCAGTTGCAATTTTAATATGAAAAGCAATGGCCATGAGACTGCATTTTTGAAGATTAATTCTCAATGCTATCACAGTGCTAAGCACTGAGAAATTTAGTTTTTTGCCAATGAGAACTTTATGTTTTTATTTTTAAACTTATCATCTTTAGAGAAATAGTTTTGCTTTATGTGCTTTGGTTTGTTGCAAATAAAGCATCAAATAAATTGCTTTTTTTTTCTTTTAAATTGTTCTTTAAATATTTTGCATTACTGAATAAAATTTTTTATGTAATTTGTTCTTTTAGTATAAGTTTTTAAATATATTATTCTCTGATTTGCCATCACATTTTAGATTGTTTTTTTTGTTTTTCTTACTATCATGCAACTTTTTTTGTCACTAAGTATTTAATATTTCTCATTGACTGCAAATGTTATTTTTCACTGTTTGTAAATGTACAATAAATTTGAAGTATATATTGAGTTTTAATTTATAGTGATTTGCTTTAAGTTATACATCTTTTAGTACTTTAGCTTATAAATGTTTAATTCATTATTAATTAATATACTATTCAGATAGCTATGCTTTATACTATTCTATGTAAGTTGCAAATTTTTGTATCAACTGCTATAGTTATTGTCATATGTAGCAAAGTGTTTGATATGCATTGCACACAAAATTTTCAAAACTATTTAATTATCACAGTAAAAAATTTTTAAATTCATTTTATTTGAATTTTTGACTTTGCTTCTTCATTTTCATTTTCATGTTTGCTTACATAAATAATAAATTATTATTTAAATAACTTACAGCTTTATTAATCTTGCAGATATTAATTTTAAATAAGTAGTTGTACAGGTGCAAAATGTGTTTTTAAGCATGTAAAAAATTCATTGTATTTCTTTGTATTAATTTCTTTATATTGCTTCTTCATTTTCATATATGAAAACTGAAATGTTTTTAAATTATTTTTTAACAATGTCTTTGTCTTCAATAAGTCATTTTGTCTGCACTTTTTTTTTTAAAAAATGCTACTTCAAATGATACATTGTGTGGCATATTAGCTTATAATTCTTTATATGAGAATTTTAAAGTCAAAAAGTTTTTAAACTTACTTTATTCTTTGCTTTTCATAGAGATTTTGATTTAAAATTTTATCTGCAAAGCCTTTAAAGTTGAAAAGTTTTTGAATTCATTTCACTTTTTGCTCTTTATAAAAACTTCAAGTGCTGCTTGACATAATGTAGTAATATCTCTATACTTTGCATTTTTTTTCATCTGCATTCAATGAATTATGCTCACTTAAGTTTATATTCAAAAGTTTTCTCTCTCACTGAATATGTTTCTGAAATTGTCATAATTCTTTTTGCTGCTGCAGTTGCAATAGCTTTGTTTTCACTACTTGCAGCTTAACTGCAATATTCTAATTATCAGTTGTCTTTTCACTAACAATAGTTATGAAGTTTAACAATTTATTTTGCATGTGTTACCACCCCAGGATTCTTCCTAGCTATCCTATTGTACTATTGGTTAGGGAAGGCTCAATGGAACACTTTACCTGGTTCCTCCTCAATGACCTAAACCTGCTTAGGTCTTGTCCTTAGGCAGTTGATGCAGTCTGCTTACCGCAGTCCATCAGGTAAGGCTTTGTGTGTTGGGTAACTTGGTGGGTCTCACTGAATAACAATAGCTAAGTCAGAAGTAGGGCCTGGTCAGATTGTAATCCTTCCAGTACTGTTCTTACTGACCTGTAGTAGATAGTAGATAATAAAATCAGATTGAATGCAAAGAACTAAATACATCTGCTGGGTGGGAATGAGCTCCCTTATATATCCAGTCCTCTGTATACCATTCCATATACCAATCCATATATCATTCCATATACCAATCCGTATACCATTTATTCCTATATTGTATACCATTCCTGTTTCTTCGTGTCTTGGCGTGGTTGGTATATTGAATCATCATGTGATCTCATGATCGTCTCTCAAGTCCGCCTTGCGCTAGTGCTGTGCTGTAGAGTCTCATCTTATCAGGGTGTCACAGTCGTGCCCCTCCATGGTTGGTCCGTAACAACTGTGGAGAAACTCCATACAAAAGAGTGAGAACATCAGGAGGAGCAGGAGGAGCACCAACAAGCTATTATTGCTAGGAAGGAAGCAAGAGAATACCACCATGATCTAGTTGCATTTGTCAAATCAGTATATAAAGAACTACCCAAGGATACTACTATATTCAATGTTTAATTGATTTTTTTGCGGCTTCAAAATTTCCAGCTTCAAATCTCCGGCTTCAAGATCTCCGGCTTCAAAATCTCCGGCTTCAAAATCTCCTGAAAAGGGGCCGCGGCAGTCAAGCTTCGCTGGCCCGAGTGGCCGAACTAGTGGGCTGACCGAGCGAACGGTCTAAAACGTTACCCCACATTGATCCATTTTATAGCGTGGTCTTAAGGCTCAACAAACCTCAGGGGCTCCACCAGAAATATGGGCTATGAAAATGGGTCCATATAAAGTACAGTTAAGACTCGATTCACATCTAGCGTGCGCCTGGATCCTCGCCTTATAAACTCAATGTCAACTTGACTACACAAGGTTATATGTAGCAATCAAGTTACCTACTACATACCCAGGATGGATAGGTTATATTTGCGTATATTGAATCACTGGGAACCCAGGAACGCTCTCCAATCAGAGAAAGGTTGTATGAGACCTTATCATCAGCGAAGAGATATCCTCTTGGAAAAAGTCTAGCCTTGACTTCTTTTCCTTTTTTTTGTTAAACAATGCTCAGATCTTTGCAGACCTTACACTAACCAACAGGTACTTTTAACGCTGCCGATCTGACTGGCCCTCCAAGGTCAATTACTTTCAGAGTGGTTCTTTAGGGTTTCCATTATTCAAATGACTGCCTGAACCGTACCTGGATGGTGGCCCCTATCCATGCAGTCGGAGAATATATGGTGCCCTTCACATCCCGGACTCATTGACCGTGTTGTCCCACGCTTGCTCGAAACCAGAGAGTCTGATCCATCCACCCGTGTCACCGTGTGAGTCGACAACTATGCGGCGAGAAAGTTAATAGGCTATTGGATCTACTCGGTCGTCTGAAGATCCGTGGAAAGGCCAGCTCCGCCTCAAGGGCTGCAGCTGTTGATATCAACTTACGTAGATTGGCAATCTTCAACCACATACTTCCCGTAATGAAAAACCCCTTTTCTCTCCCGCCTTTCTCGAACGGTTCACAGATTCTCTGGCCATTGGCAATTGCTCTCATCGTCTTCGCTATGTGTCCATCGTCCTGTCGCTGTTTGATGACGATGTCAAACAGAGTTCTCCAGTCTCGTGGATCTTCATAGTCGACAATTGGACTCATGACGAGTTTGGGCGCGTTATGTGCTGCGTATATACTGATATCACAACGGACCTTCCATTCCAGCAGACGGATCTTCGCCCTCTGACTTATGTAAGGAAGGGAGAGGAGATTTGGAAAGAACATAGAACAGTTGAGGCAGTGAATGAAGGTGAAATCAAACTTGACTTGTTTTGGTGGATTTTGAGCGGCGCCGGTCATGTAAGCTTTTCAGGCGATGTTCATCAGCTACTGCATATTATTTCGCTACAAGATCATCGGCTATGGGTGTAGTCAATAATAACGAGTGACACTCACCAACGGCATTGGCCATTTGTGCCACAGCCTCGTCAAGTCGATCTGGAGACACAACATATTGGCTCCCATACTTGATCATCTCGTCCGGTGCACGTTGCAGAAGTCCTTTTATCGTGCTTTGATCTGTCCATTGTGCTGCGCTTTTAAGCTTTGCATCAGCCTGGATTTTATCAAATAATTCAACAGGATTCTGTGTGGCATCCTCTTTCGCCACGCTTCTTGATTTCTTTTCTGCTTGCAATAGATACTCGCCGACGATCGGCTCATGTATTGCGGCTTCTCCTAGGGCGGCGGCCATGATGGCAGGTTGTCGCCATTCAGCCCCCAAACCAAGGCGAATCATTGGATGTAGATATCCTAAAAATTGTTACTACAGTGTACTTTTGTCCATATTCGACCACAACTCACCAGAAAACATTCTGGTTAGCAGATCATTGGCATGTTCATCTTCTGCAAACAGATGCTCTTGAAGAGTTTCGCCCAAACCTTTCGACTCAATCTCGCGCTGAAAGAAAGCCAAAAAATTCGGATACTGTTCCTTCTTTCCGATGAAATCTTCCCATTTACTTTTGTCACTCAGGGCTTGAACAGTTTTTTCATCAACTGTAAGTCCCGTTCTCTGACCCACTTTGTTTCGTTCAAATGCAACCCTTATTTCATCAGGTGTTGCCCCAAGGGCATACAATGTCAAGGTGTGAGCCATTAGATGATCTGTTACATGGTTAACTGCAATACTCATTGCAAATCGCCCAGCAACAATGCAGAGGAAACGACAGTAGCCCGTATTGGACATAATTTTTAGATGCCGCCTCCAGTTCCAATTGTTGGATACAATACAGAAGAGAAGAGACTAATTTACTTACTGTGAACATTATAAGGCCCAGGAAAGACGTGGTACTTGTCCAAAACTTCTTGTAAGATCTCGTTGGTTACTTGAGTAGACTCCGGCTTCACTTCATGATAGAAGACGTCGCGTGGTGGCGGTGAAAGGACCTCGATATGTCTTGCCGTCGCCATGGTTCAGATATGAAAATGCATGTAGATTAGAACATCTGTCTTCGAGTCCTAGAATTAGTCAAAGTGAACAAGAAAAGGTGCTCCGATATGATGGTTTGGGAGCTCGATGATAACGGTAACACACAATTGAAACCTACAACTTTAAACCCAATAGTCAATCCGTATTAGCACGGCAATGTGATTCAGCTGACTGCTGTTTAAATCTCGTATACCTTATTCTCTCCCAAACGCTCCCTGATAATCAGATTCTAGGGGTAGTACTGGCGAAAGCACCCGATAGGATTGTCGTCGAACGAGCCTAAGAAATTTGGAAACGTCAGAGATTAAAGAAAGATACTGCTTGAGCATTAGATGAAGGAGAAATGGTCTGCCCGTACCTTGCAGGTGCGAGCAATGTGAGACACACGCTTGTAGAAGGAGATAGGCCGGGTCTACTTTTAACTTCGCGGCCATTTCGCCTCACGTCACGGACAATGACATCGCAGTTACATATGACGAGTGCCACATTCAACAATATTTGGGAATTCTGGGGTTCTTGTCTCGGCGCAGAGGGAAATGCGTAAGGCCCTGAGTCTGAAAATTCATGAGCTGTTGGTATGCGACGAATATGGAGATGTTGCTAGACCAAGGCACAGATTTACCAGAAGGCCGGATAGAAACTTGTGCGTCCATTTTCTTTTGAAGGGCCCCCTAGAAGGATCTTCCCACATGATATTCATCCGCTAGCAAGTATGATAGATAAGCTTGAGTCTTCCATATAAGCAGTGCCGTGATTGTTGCTGGAAGGTCTAACACTGAGTTCATCTTACTGGCATTGGCGAAACTGGAGTCGGGCGGGGAGCATTCCCACCTTCCTCTTTCGACGAGATCCCTTTCACGAGTATCTATATTTTACAGTAACCCGTACCAAGGGCTTCTGACCAACAGGGTAACTTATATGCCAAATCCACTAGGATTCCATAGAAACGCTTCGAGTGCTATTATGATATAACACCATGCATTGAAGTATTATCGAAATTTCAATATCGGAACATTGCAATCTTTCAGTTTGTGATATGAAAACGTTTCAAGCCTGTAGGAGCCTATGGAATTGAGATGTATATAAATGTACAATTAAGATCTGGACCCTCCCTCTAGATCATGGGAAACAAGATGATACAATCACATCTCGTACAAACTTCTTCTATGTGCGATGTCTTGAGAGAGGTAACTGACGCATTTCCATTTGTGCTTCACTACCAAGACTTTCAACTTCAGGCTCCTTTCAGCCCTTTTTTCTGCGCTCTCCCTTCCGTCCATCCTCGGGATTCCCACAGCTTGACATTCTGTTCCATCTTCTTATAAGCCCAGCTAAATTTCGGATCTGAATCATCTAGTTAGCTTTTACTCGACCAGAAACGAATATACAATGACAGGATATCACGTACACAAGAATTGTCGGAGGTCGTGTCGGTGATCTTCAGGAGAATATTGCTCCGCATGGTAACTTGGCGTGAGCACTGTCATCTTATGTCGATTGATTGAATAATGGTGGAAGAAATGGCGGGTCTTCTCATAAATCTCCCTGGGGCTATATTCGTTGCCCCATAGGTGAAGCAACTTCTCGTACATCGACCAAGGTCCGAGTTTTGCCACCTTTCGTAAGCGTCCAAATACAGATAGTTCTGCGTATGTAACCCCCATATCTGCTTCATCGGATTGGACATAGGTGGAAGTGATCGGTTCCAGTTCCGCAGTTGGCGTTGCATGAAGGAAGTCCTGAAGAATCGGCAGGTCGAAGGCATTGGCAGCCCAGGCGATGAATTTCTTGAGGTCCACTTTGGAGATAGACCCAATCTTAGATACCATAGTTAATACCGCTACCAATGACGGGAACTCGCAAATTGATGCTTACAGGATTTAGCTATAAACTTGTTAGCAGACACGTTAGTTAGCTAAGTGGATAGAGATACTTACATCAGCACTGCTACAATCATATTTGGTTAGGTAGCCGCGAAGACTGCATAATGGTCAGCTGTGAAGTCAGGGGTTAGGTGGCACATAGCAGACTGTATACCTTTCATCCACGTTGGCCGTAGCTAGTACTAGGAGACCACCGCCTCCTTGACGCTGACGGACTGTCGGCAGTAGCTGTGCAAACATGTACGACAGCACCATCCTGAGACGGGCTTGCACGTTCTGCAAGCTGGCATTTTCAGCAGTGCTACCGCCATGGACCTTGAATCGAGGCGCGAGGTTTGTTACGAACGTAAAGAGATCAGTAATGGCCTATGTCCGTAAGCAACTAGAACATTTCCAAAGATTTCTCGGACAGCTTCTTACCTTGACAACAGTATCCATGTTGAGGTCCACATGGTATGCCCCTATGTCTCTTGCAAGCTTCTTTGCCCGTTCTCTGGTCCCCTTACTTGAGTTTTCTGTACCCATATAGCATGTATGGAGGAGGCGACTGAAATGTATTAGTGGAGTCTAAAAGTGCTGTATGTGAGGTGGAGACTAACTTGCAGACTTCCTGTGGTGTCTTAGGCAGCCACTGGGATCCTTCAGATTCAGCACACACCCGGCGGACATCTGCGATAACTTCTTGGTTCCCTTGCTCGATACCCTTCATCACTTCTCGACACATAGAATATACTAGGACGGCAGTAGCACAACTGTCTATACCTCCACTCAGGGGAACAAAGATTCCTGCGGAGCCACATCTGCGAAGATAGTCCCATAACCAGCAGGCTGGCCCGAAAGCAATTTCTTCCTCGGGAACATGATACCGCGGACTGAAGGAGTCCGAGGGTGCTAGACTTGGTTCAGCGTCGCCTTGACGAGACAGGCTGTAGTCCAGTTCCAGACGAAGATAAGGTGCTTGTCTGTTGGCCTGATTTGCCTGGAGTCCACGACTCGGTACGCATCGGTAACTTCGAACTTCTTCAATATCAACCGTTGCGGTAACAACTTCGACGTCATTAAGTGAGAACTGAGAACCTTGAGCGACAAGGTTGCCATTGACGATTATCATGCAGCAGCCATCGTAATACAGACGATCGCCGTCGCAACCCTGCTGATTAGCATACAGATAGATACCTCCGCTCTGTTGACAGTCAGCAGATTAAACCCTTTCCCCTTGCAAATGTATTATTTACCAATCTTGTTGCCTGGGTGATCAGATCAACACGTGTGTCAAGTTTGCGAAGTTCATGATGGCTCCCAGAGGAGTTCGAGATAATCTCGACACCTTTCATTTGTTAGAAAACATATGTACCATAACCACGGATTTTGTTTTACCAGCCAATCCGTACGGAATGTGAGGACTGTTGATTGTTAGCAGATTAGATAACGAGACGAGGGCAACACTGATTTACCCGTCTGGAGTAAATAGCTCCTCACACGTCTCCAAACCTGGCATGGTTCGTCAACATCAATGACTCTCTTACTAGACAATTTTCCACAAACCAAGACATGTGTCTCTTGTACTGATGATAGCATCTCCGAATGGCACTGTGTATTGTCCCGTAATATCTCCCACCATGCGCTCTAGGTAGTAGTTTTCAATTTCTCTAGGGCGCTGCCACGGAGTGAAGTACCGCATCTCTCGGTAGTTGCCGTCTATATAGTTTGGTATTAATTAGTCTTACAAGGCCTCAAAATGCGGAGTGGTTCAGTAGGCATGTTTACCGTTAGCCAACCACATCTTAGGCCGAATCAAAATAATCTTCTTGTTGTAGAAAATCACCCGACAGTTGTAACGAACGTTCCGGTGACGGACTGGCATGCCAACATCAATCAACATGTCCTGACAGATGGGATCCTGAATGATGCGGGCCAGCATCTCCCACGAATGAAGGAAGGTGTCCCCCTCAAGGAAGTGATCCAGACAGCCATATCCAGTGATCTCTAGCTCTGGACCAACTCGTAAGGTAGCTCCGGCTTCTTTTGCTCTGCGGATACTTTCGATAATACGGGCGGTATTTCCTTCCCAATCTAGCGCCCATTGATTTAGAGAACTAGATATGATATTAGTAATCACAGTACGTCGAAAATCGACCAATTGACAATAACTGGGAGATTCGCACCAGGTCGCAAGAGTAACGAGATGACCCATCTTGATAGTATAAGTGCTAAATGTAATAACGTGAAGCGTTGACCTATCGTTACGAGCTTACCCCGCTTGGCGACCACGAGAGGCCAATGGGCGGGATATTGTTACTTTTTATCTCTAAGAGATGACCATTGATTGACAAATATTCTTCATGAAGAGCTCTTGAACCCGAAACACCAGTTCATACAGAATAAGAGAGCATGTCAAGCTCAAGAATCGCCATATCCATCTCTACTTCCCCAAATAGTCAGCATGACGTCGGTCACGTGTGCGGAGAAGTGTACAGTACGGTCCGTTACCGGAGAAACGATACGGGGTCTGTCGGTGTCTGTCGTAGCGGGTCCCTATCCGGGTATGCGGATTACATACAGATCCGAGTAGTTCCTCGGGACTCGCTGATAAATTGGTGGGGGGAAGAAACGATGGGATATTGAATACCCCAGTGTTGAAAACCCCTCTTTGCTCGGGTTTTCTCCGTCGGATCTTCTGTCCTTGGTATATATGATCATAGAAGGAGCCGCGGGCTTTTCGTTTGTTCATTCTCTTCTGTACCAGATCTCTCCACTCTCAGGATGACTGGCCCGCAAATCCCCACGCCCGCGCACGTCCAGGCGGATTCGATGCTGGCACGCAAGTTTGGAAAGGAGACGGTGAACTATTTCTCTAGTAATGATCCTTGATGCTGGACCTGCTCAGCCTACTGTCGATTGGTCTCGATTCTGACTTTTTGCAGGTTCACCGTTGAATCGTCTCTCCTTTCTCCGCACGGAGCATCCATTCCTTTCCGCTGCCATTAGGCACCCGAAAACACGCTTTCTACTACTCAAGGATCTTGCTCCCCTGACAAGATCACCGTCTGAGCTGTACTTTGCGCATTATGATGAAGTTAAAACGCTCGTGCGTCCAGACATCTACGACAAGTCCGAAGAAGACATGCTCAAGGAGTATGATTCGCGGAAGACCGAGCCACAACTGATCTTCCTGGGTCTGGACGAAGAGCGCAAAGAGGATGGTATGAACTGGAAGATCTACACCGGGGTCCCATATTTTGCTTTGGATGTCAGCGCGAGGGGATCAGAAGAGCAGCAAGGACACGCCAAATCGATCGTTGAAGCTCTGGAATCCAAAGGAACCAAGTTCCTACACGCGCGCATGGTTATGACACTGCCTGCAGATGAAGGTGCGGTAATATATTTCATATAACTAGTACTCGGTGAATCATGGCGTCTCTGGAGTGCAATTTGATTACTAATATCAATTTATTTGCTGCAACAGCCGCCATCTTTGCCCAGGCTCGCGCCCTGATGGACTGGAACGTGCGCAACACCTTCTGTGGTACCTGCGGCCATACGACGTTATCCGTCAATGCCGGCACCAAGCGTGCATGCCCACCCGTTGACGCCGCGCGTGTAGCGAAAGGCGAGCCCGCTGAACGACCACCATGCAATACACGGACGACGATCTCAAACCTTTCCTTCCCGCGTACTGATCCCACGGTCATCGCCGCCGTGCTCTCCGCAGACGGGAAACGGATTCTCTTGGGCCGATCAAAACGGTTCCCACCAAACTGGTACTCGACTCTAGCAGGATTTGTCGAGCCGGCCGAATCCGTCGAGGACGCCGTCCGGCGTGAAGTCTGGGAAGAAGCCGGCGTAACGCTATCACGGGTGGTGATCCATTCATCGCAACCCTGGCCGTATCCTGCGAACCTCATGATTGGAGCCATTGCGCAGGTCAGCGATCCAGCACACGAGACGATCAACCTCGAGCACGACCCTGAGCTGGAAGAAGCTCGATGGTTCGAGATACCCGAGGTCGAGGAAGCTCTGCGAGTAGGCACCAGCGCCTTGGGTGATCCTCCAGGTCCAGAGTACAAGGAGGGCGGACTCCGACTACCTCCCCCTACGGCTATCGCAAATCAGCTCATCCAAGCCGCTATCAACTCCGAATATGTGACGGGAGAGAAGGCATCGAAGATGTAGAGAATATTTCCTTTTGCTATCTCCTAAGATATGACAGTATATACGTACATCGCTGTAGTGTTCTGACTCTTTTGAGGACTCACACACTATGATCATATATGTTCATTTCTTTACCTGCGGTGGTAGCGTGGGGACGGAGTTTCTCATGGCGTTCTGATGGAGTGCCGATGGAGTGCTTAGATATAGATCTGCCCGCCAGTGGTTCCGAGTCACGAGATGCATGTTGTAGTCAGGAATTGTTACAACGCTTTGTATAGAATAAGCTATAAATCTCTTGATCATCGATGACAGGCATTGATTTCTGTCTTGATATATTATATATACACACAAGATACCAAACCCTAAGCAAGACAGTAACCACCCGCTCCATTTTTATGTCATAGACACCCAAAATACAATGCGTGCACCTACAAAGAATGTGCCTTGCACACATCTATAAATCCTCGCGACTAGGAGACAAGCCATACTGCGCCCCAGCAGCTAGACAGCCTCACCGGACTAGGACTAATGCTGGAGATTGCCCCCTGTGTGCAGTCAAGAGAGTAGTGGGCGTTTTATGTGCGCTTTTAGCCCTTCAAAACGCCATCCTCGAGTCTTCTCGGGATCCAAGAATGGAATAGTTCCAGCTCAAGCGGGAGGGAAGCCGTCATCTGTGGACTCTAGCATGATGCTACGTTCCAGACTGGAATCGGCTGGGTTATGTTCAATGACCGATTATGCATTGATAAAAGACCAGATCCCGCTACCTCTCACCAGCCTGAGAAGGTGGACGTGAATCTCCGGTTTCCTGCTTCATCCGTTTCGAGTCTCTTTCGACCTGAGACACCGAAGCGCTAGCCTTCCGCTTCTCCTTTTCCTTCTGGTATTCTGCACGGCGAGCCTCCTTGTCCTTTCCCTTGCGGAGCGCCTTGGATTCGAATTCATGCCAGTCGCCTTCGATATTTTCTAATCTGTGAAAGATATTGTTAATATCTCTACGATCACGGATCATAATAATTGCTACTTACTCGACAGCCTGTTGAGGACCCGGCTCCTCAGACAGAAAGTAAGGATGTGCAAGCACTTCCTCTGCTGTAGGCCTCTTAGACGGGTCATATTGAAACATCTTCGCAACAAGATCCAAGGCGGCAGGGCTCAGAACTTCGCGATACAGGTCCTCAAACACTCTGGTTTTCCTCTCTGTAGGTCGCATTAACTCGAACCAAGGCATCTCAACAATGTCAGGCCAGTCTGCTCGGGTAGGCGTGCCTAAACAGTTATACAGTTTGTCTAACTGGCTGATCTCACCCCCTTCGCCAGGGAACACGGCCTTCCGTGTGAACATCTCCATGTAAACACAAGCGGCGCTCCAAACGTCAATGGCTGGACCATATCTGGTCTCGCCAAGGAGGAGCTCTGGTGGTCGATACCAGATAGTGATCACCCGATTCGTATAATCCAACTGGCGACTCTTTGAAAAGAAGCGAGCCAATCCGAAATCAGCAAACTTTAGCAACCCCGTGTTGCTGATGAGGATATTAGCCGCCTTGATATCACGATGGAGGACTCCGCGATGGTGAAGATAATTGAGACCTTCGAACATCTGTTTCGCAAGGTCCTTTTTGTGAGCAGCCGTGAGTGAAAACGTGGGATGATTAATGAGACCAGTCAGGTCATGCGAGAGATATTCGAAGACCATGAAGCATTCGTTTTTCTCAACCATGACTTCAAGCAAGCTGACGACATTATGGTTGCGAAGGTGCTGGAGGAGCCGAATCTCTCGAACAGCGGTCACAGGGAAACCGTCTTTCTCTCCCTCCATACGAATCTTCTTCAGGGCAACTTTGTTCTCGGTGTAGATATGTATTGCCTTGAAGACCTTTCCGTATGTCCCTGCACCGATCACCGACTCATTACCAGGCTTTCGATGGTACACAGATTCAGAATGTGCAAATTCCTGTGGGACAGTGGGTCGCGGTTTCTGACGCAACGCTATCTTCTTCTGCTTCTTCGGTTTCTCCGGACTGCGTTCGCGGCGTCGGTCGAACCGGAAGTCCATCCGTCGATCATCACGTCTCCTATCATCGCGATAATCATGGCGACGGTCATCTCTCCGCACATCTCTGATGTCTCGCTTATCTCGCGGCTCTCGAAAATCGCGTGGATCACGTCGATCATCCCGATCACGCCCTCTATCCCTATCCCGGTCACGCTCCCGCTCACGATCACGCCGATCAAATCGTGTATCATGTTTAGATTTGGGAGGTGGTGCAGCGGATAAGCTGTTTCGTGACGGCTCCGGAGCCCGCGGAGGTGGATTACGCGCTTGCATCCTTTGTGCAAGATCTGGGACAGGTTTTGGCACTGGGGCGGGAGCCGCCTTAGATTTGAAGGCGAAGCTGAATTTCCCACCTTCCTTTGCGGGAGTGGAGGAGGTGCTATTCTGTCGGGCGGGCGGCGGCATTTTCTTCGCGTCTCCATTTTCCGAGCCTTGTTTAGAACCCTGGTCTTCAACCTGAAGATCTTTGGAAGGCCGGAAAGGATTGTCCCCTTCATCGATGTCTGGAGACCTTCTGTCACTGGAGGGAGGTTGTAAGGAACCGCCTTGAGAGGACGGTGTATGGGTTGAATGCGGACTGTGTTGACCACCTCGACCTCTCGAACCTGATGCAGTCCATTGGAGATTACTAAAATGCCCTCGGCCGCGTTGAGACGACATATGCCCATGACTCTGAGGACCACTCCCGGAGAATCGTCGATCTGGGCCCTGGTTTTGATAATTACCACGATATCCGGAATGCCCCCCACGATAGGGCGGTCCAGAGTAGCCCTGCTGCATGTGACTCGGTGGCCCATTGTACTGCCCCTGGTGATTTTGATAATACTGCCCCTGAGGACCACTCTGGGAGTAGTTATTCTGTCGATAAGGAGACGAACGACCATGAATTTGCCTGTTAGATTTAGCACATATCCAGGAAAACGTGTTATCACTAAGGCTGCTTACCCATGTTGTCCGTGAAAGGAAGGCTGACCACTCCATCCACCCCGTCCATTGGAATAAGGGGACCCAGAAGGAGATCCGTGGTATGAACTAGTTGGTGTCACGTATTGAGGAGAGGTTGAATACTGTCTAGTATCGACGTGAGGTCTTGAAGGACGACCCCGCTGATTGCCATGGACATCTGATGCTCGCATTCCATGCATCGGAAATGCTTCTCGTATACGACTCTCGCCGTCCAGGGGACCACCAGCATTATCTGCATCGAAGCTAGGAATAGGCCGCAAAGGAGAAGGTGATCTCTTTGAGTCGTCCACGACTGATTGAATGGGTTGAGTCGAATTCATGATTCGGTTACGGCGGAATCCACGGCCGGGGGATGCAGACTCACGAGAACGTGTGGAACGGAAAGACTGGCGTGAAGGAGAGCGATGATGTTCCCTTTTGCCCTGGTCCCTTATGTGCGGGCTGCGTGACCGTCGAGGGGACCGCTGCCTCCTGTGATCTCGTCGGACAGGTGACTTGGAGCGCCGCGAGCGCGAGTGCTCTTGAGATTCAGCCTCAAGGGTGTCCCGCCGGGAGACAGAAGACCGGCGTCCCCTTTCTCTGTCCCGAACAGGCGACTGCCTAGGGGACCTGTTTTGGTCTGGTAGATGCCTCCTACTTCTCGGTTGATGGCTTTGATCTCGGCTATCCCCACGCTTGGGCGAGTGACGGGAACGGTGATGATGATGGTGGTGGTGGTGGTGGTGGCGATGAGCACGAGAAGAAGGACTTCTAGTTCTCTTACGCTTCGAAGGAGGATGGGAAGTAGGAGAATCGTCCCTTTCGTGGTGTCTTCCTGATGCACTCTCTTCTAGCGGTCGGGACCGTTTTGCTTCTCGATGATCCGACGTCGGAGAGCGTCTTGACGTAGGAGAGATGTGGTGAGAACCTTTTTGGTGTTTTTCTCTCGATAGAGGATCGCGAGACGTTGCCCGTCCACGGTGGGTGACGGTATCGGGAGAAAGATCACGACGGCTTCGAGGCGGGTCGCGGTCAGAAGGGGCACCACGACGAGATGGTGGCGGTGACCGTGTTCGACGTTCTGATCGGTTCTCCCAATGACGGCGATGCGGCTTGGAATCGCGATCTCTGTCTCTGCCTTTATCGCGAGCCGAGTCTTGAGCTCTGCCTCGATCACGGTCTCTTTCTCTGTCTTCGGGGTCTTTGGCGGCTCTCCACTGATCTCTCAACAGCGGACTCCTTCGGGACCCAGCCATGTAATCTTCTCTAACTGCATCTGGCGAGAATTTATCGTAGGAAGGGGTGGTGGAGGTTGAAGGAGTGTCAGTGGAAGCCTCGATTGTCAAGTTGGATCGTGCACAGAATGACTTGAGGGCGAGTTTCGGTGGAGCCTCATCTGCCTTTTGGTCGTGTCTGGCGTTCGCTGCTGTCTTTCGGCGGGTTGGTGCGGAGGGTGGTTTTTCCGGGGTACAATGGACTGTGAGAAGCGTCAAGATAGCGATTAACCAACCAGCCAGTACGAGAGAGGGATCGGGGTGATACGCACCTCTTGCGGTCCCATCTAGATGTACGAACTCATCCATCAAGGAGAGAAGAAGCAAATAATAAATCTACTGGGGGTTGGTCGCGGTCCCGTGATATTGATGTTGCTCAGGCGCCGCGTTGTTGCGCCCGAAGGATATAGTAGTAGGCATAGCAGAGCTGTCACTGATGGCCCCGGGTGCAGGACCAACCGTGATTTTTCAGTTGCTTTTTCTTTGCGAGCAAGACGTATATCCTCTTTGCTGAGAGGCAAGGCTCTACGAATCTCTGTTCGGAATGAACAGCAGGTCGAGTCAGCGGCTCCGCTGCGACGCCCAACAGCTCCTCCGCTTCTGTTATACCCCCCGATGGCCATGCCTTCACGACAGGATCGGAAATCCAATAAGCGTTCCTCCCTCTCTTTCGCGTGTAGATTTCACACTTTCTCTCCAAGCCATCTGTTGGTCGAGTGAACCCAGATCAACCGGTTTCCAGAGTCACCTGAGATCGGCGTTCCAGTGGTTAATAAGAACCCATCCGGCAAGGCAGTGCAAAGCCTGCGCGTTCTTTCTTCCTGTATCTTCTGTTGTCTTTGCGCACCTCTCGACGACAATCGCCTTCTCAGGCGCATGAAGCTATCTACGGAACGCGACAAAACAAAAAGCGGAACCAGAAAGGAAGGAGATGACGGCATAATCATGCTGTCTCCCCCAATAACCTTGCTCGGTGGAAACTGCACGCATCCTTCTAAATCCTGCGTCAAGGCTCAGTAGGCCCGCGGTATCCATAGACACGAGACCCGTACAGGCAGTTTCTGCAGCTCACAGCTGATTGAAGCATTCGCGAGGTCGAATCCGCAGCTGTTCAATGACTCGTAGTGTAAACCACAGGACAAACCTTCACCTGTGAAGCGGAATCTCAACAATTGTGAAGTTGAAGACAGTCCAACTGTTGGGTCGTAGAAGCAAGCGGTCGAGCCGCAGGCATTGATAATGGCATTACTGTCGAGAATCGCCAATCCTAGCACGCTTCTATGGCGAGCATAGGCGTAGAAGCGCAATAGCTAGGCAGTGACGGACTCTTCCAACACAGGACGGGAGCCGGAGATGGCGTCCAAACTTTCACGTTGATTGTGGTCCATCACCAGCTGCAGAGTCATGCACTGAGAGCTACCCCCAGCATATGTCTTCTGCGATCCGCTGTCATATAGAGAGCAGATTCATATGGAGAGCAGACAGCGCTAAGACGCTTCCCAGCTAGCCCGAAAACGCCACGGCAGACCCATGATGAACAGCTACATTCCCATACACTGTACGAGTCAAGTCATCGTCGCATTTTGAGACCAGTAACAGTCCTTCAATATGGTCTTAGTAACAATCGAGTAGGAACCACATATCGACAGAGCTATCATCTCAAGGCGTGGCTGAGATGAACGGAAAGGTGACAGCGACCGGCTTGCTGGTGGAAGCCGTCGGCTGTGTCATGGCCTTGTCAGGACGGCGTATAGTCACATAGCCTCATATAGGAGATGAGAATAGCCATGTGTTTGATGTGATGGGTAGCAACCATGAGAAGCGGGCGTGAACCGTGCAAGCGAGACGTGTTATGAGATACGAGGTTAGGTTGAGTGAGGTTCGAGGTCAGCCTAAGTTGGTTGCGCCCGTAGACGCCGCTTGAGGCGCTCACCGCCTGCCTTATCGCGCACATGACGGCATTATCGGCCAGCAGTTATTCCCTGATTGGTCTACAGGCATTACTGCAAGCTTATGAGTAAATGAGTACGTGGGTTTACAATGGAAATGCTTCGAAGATGAAATTAATAATTAGTATTGAGGTTAATGTCTGTACATTTTGTCCGATAGTGGTTGTCCTGGCTTCCCCAAATTCCATTTCACGCCGCTGACCATGATTGCTCGACTGATACTTTTTCAAGGACACTGCCTCCCAATTTAGCGAACCGATTCTCCCTAGAGAGGATGCCTCGATGCTTGCTGCTTCATTCTGAATTTGCCTCTGTTGGAGTTAAACCCGTTCTACTCGGTTGATCCTGCATTTCTGTATTTTGCAGTGACCTTGTCTCTTTCTCGACCCCGATTCTGTTGTTCGGGTTTACATATCCCCAGAGAAACATGTCCATGTACCTCTCCTGCATATTCAGCTGTCGTCTGATCGCTTCTTTCAGAATAAGTTCGTCTGCTCTTTGCAATCGAACTCTGCTTCCTGTCTTTCCATATCCTTCGAATTGGAGCGAACCGACCTCTTCTGGTGGAACCCCGAAAATGTGGCTGTTCGCTTCATGTGGCATTGGTCTATATTTCCAGCGGATATAGGCCTTGAGGGTGTCAAAATGGGTTTGCAGTGCAGTGCGTCTCAGCAATTTCCACAACAACATGAAGCTAGGTTGTGCGAGAATTAAGCGCCTCATTCCGTCACGGCCGCCTCCCGAGAGCGGGTCTGTGAAGCGCATGTCAAGTTTCACGAAGAATAGTGAGGCAAATAGGAGGTCAGAGTTCGTCCAAAGCCTCTCGTTTTGAATGATACCGATACGACGGCCGTTATCCGGGACGTCCATCAGGAACCAGAGCTTCTTGATCGCCAATGTACACTCCTTGGGCATGCCGACACCCTCTTCTTCCATCATTCTCATTATGTCAGACACAACACTCTCACGCCAGCAAACCATCAGTAGCCATCGAAATGAAGGCACGTAGCGACTCTCGCCTGAACATGCACGTTTCAGCTCTGGATGAGGGTTTTGTGCTGGATCCTCTATGCACAGCCCGAGGTAGCAACGGAATGGGAAAACCCTCGCAGCTTCCGGCGCCTTTTCAGTTGCCTGGGATAAGATCATGGCCGTGAAACGAGTGTTCATCAGATTATGGAAATCCCTGGAAATGGCATACAGACTAATTAGGTCCCTCACTCGGAGATGCTTGGCAAGGATAAATGCCAGTTCAGAGTGTCTCATGATGGCATGGAAGATATTGAAATCCTTGTTGATCGTTCTTCCATCTAATGCGTGATCGGTTTTCTGTCGACGCGCAGACCTGGATCTGATAACTAATGACCTTGGTGATGGCGATCTCGCAGGTACACGGCGTTGCTCACGTTCAGGTGCCTTCGTCAAGCTGTTTGTCACTGAGGCCTCAGACAACTGCAAGCCATTTGATTCGCGAGATACCCTGCGCGTGCTTGGGCGAATACCTCCAGCTTCAGTAATACGCGGTCTTAATGACGAGGTCTGTGGTCTGTATCGTATGATTTCGAGACCAGAGTCTTCTCTGTGAGCAATGTTGTCACCATCTTGTCTTTGAGGTCGAGATTCTGTAAAGCCTCCAACTGACTGTGCAGTTACTGTGGGTAACTGGGGAACAACTCCATTAAATTGTGCAGGTGGAATGTGAGGTACGACGATACCGTTGTCGGTTATCTGCACTATTGGAGGCGGCGGTGGTCGATTCTGCGGCCGTCCAGGAAAAGTACTTGACTGTTGCTGACCATTGCGTGGTTCTTGGATCATGATGATCTTGTCTGGCGCAATTCCCGCGAGGCGTTGCTGATGGATGAGATAAGCTTGCAAGGGCGTTTGATGTGTCGCAGCTGCTGGGATACCTAGAGCTTGCGAGGGAGTGGACGAGTTTGGAGGAGGGGAACTCGATTCGTGTTCTGCTGGTGTGATTTCGGGTGAGGAACGGTTGTTTACATGAGTTTTCGAGTTCAGTTGTGTGGTCTTCTGTTGCTGGGTTGCACGAACACTTCCCATGTGCCCACCTCGAGAAAGAAGACTTAAGGCCTCTGCAGCCTCTATCTCCACTGAGGTTTTGCCTTCTGTCATTTTCGCGCCGTTCAATTGTTCCTGCGGCTTCCTGTAAGAAGCACAGTAAGTATAATCGAGCAACAAACCAACCTTGTGTGAACTTGCTTCGATACCCTGGGATGGCAATGTAGATAGACTTACATTCGCTCGAAGCAAACTACCGGTGGTTCAAGATCTAGTAGAGACGTAATGCTTGAACCTGAATTCTAGTATCAGTGAATGTGTTCTGTCAGTAGCACAGACACCTCAGGCGATATCATCAATTGGCGATACCAACACAGGAAATGAAAGACGAAGGAGTAGCGTTCTAGTTCTAGGAACCTAGATGCTTCCACTTATATTGACTAGCTCAAGGACTCTATCCCCAAGGATCGAAAAGAACGTGCTAATTGCAATCGTACTGATCGGTATCTAGAGTCCGGAAACAACAGTACATAAGCAAGATGGAGAGAGGCCAAAATAGCATGCACCTTTTTCAAGTCTTTGGTTGAGGTGAAGGGGGTGATTCAAGGAATCATTCAGACCTATTCACCGTCAGGCAACAGACCTCACAATAGCAACCAAGGTGCCCGCCACCCATCTATGATTCCCTTCCTAGTATGATGTGAATTGCCGGCTTAAGGAGTAACAACAGACGTGTTATCCCGACGCGTCGATTCAGCGTATTCACTACATGATGATGGACCGGAAAGTGCCTATCTGATCGTTGGAATCGAAGAGCAGACTTCTGGATCCTAAAGTTCTCAGAGTGTGGGAATATTCACTCACTATATTAGCTGTTTTATCTAACTTTATCGAAAGAAGTTACCAAGAAGATACCAGCAATAGGATTCACAACACTACAAGCAGGGTATTAAATACAGCCATATGCAATTATCTATCGAAATACCTAACGAACACTAGATTGCAACTAAAGTCCTTGTCACAAGCCACCAAAGATGGAATATCATGTCTCCTATAACTGCTTACCAGGACCTCGGCATACACTATGTTCAAGTCTCAAGACTAATGAATTGCAGTTCATTTGCGGTTTATATCAGATATCAAAATACTTGTAGAACGTCCAGTAGATCATTATCGGCCCGATTCAACATGAGTAGCATCATTCTACTCCTGGGATCGTATATCACTAGGCATAACGTATTAGCACCTTGGGAGAATGCTCAGAACTCGGCTATTTTATACCCTGATATTCGAATGATCTATTTAGTTCCTCGACACCGGAATACACTAGAAGATTCGAATCACAACACTTGCCAGAATGCCTCTCTATCTGTATAATATTTCCCGTCTTCCTCATATTCCCAAAGACCCCAAACATCTGGAATGCATATCCACAATAAAGAAACCACAATAATTCGACAGCTCACAGTGGTGACAAAGACAGTTGCATGACATGCTTCACACCCAGCCTATATCGTCGAAATGTAACCTTTACAGCCGCCGAAGATGATCCGTAAGACTTACATGCACGTACTTTTCCCACATTTCTTTATCTCATCGTACCAACATTAAGCACGTACTGAGCGCATCATTGGTTTAGGATGTATATGGGAGTATGAAAATCTCTGGGCTTGGTTTCTTTGTTCTGAATGGTTACACTATGTAGGCTTCGGTAATCGCCATGGATGAGTTCTATTGAATTGGATGGGTGGGTTGGATGGGATAGGGTATTTATAGGGGGTTCAGGTCCTCCAGCAAGGAGGAACTATTCTCAACTTCGTCGGACACGACTCTCGATACTTCTTATTATCTACTAAATCTGACGGAATACTACTTGAAATCACGCAAAGATGCGTGGAATCGTCGTTATATCTGCAGCTCTGGCTGCTGAGCTCGTTGCTGGCTATGCTCATCCTGCGATGTTTCAACGTACGTAATCATGATCATAAGAGAGCCATGCTTATAATAATAAATACTGATTTTGCTAATGCACTACTGTTGTTGTTAGGTCCTAAGCGTGATATAGAGGAACCTTCCATCTCTATCACTCAATCGGTTCCCCCGTTGGGAACATCAAGTGTTCCACCTCCGAAGATATCCACCCGCGTCCCTCCGCTCTGGCCCCCGAGTGGTAAGTAGATATATATACATCAGGAACTTCAAAGGAGATTATATCCATCCTAGAGCATACAGAGAATATAGATGACACGCGAAGAAACAAAAAACGAGCACTTGCTTACATGTTGAGTCCTATAGATCAAAAACATGGAATCTTCCCAACAATTCCAGTTCCCGGTTCAACCGGTTATGTTCACCCAGACAGACGAAGCGATCAGGCAAAGGATGGACTCGGATCGATCATTTCGGACATCCTGCCCCTACCGACGTCGACTATTCCTCTTGATAAGAGAAGTCCAGATGAAGACTGGGACATACCACGCCCTACTGTCTACACAATTTTACCTCGGCCTGGACATCATCCCCCGGATAAGAGAAGTCCAGACGAAGACTGGCACATACCACGCCCTACTATCTACACAGTTTTACCTCGACCACCCTCTGGACATCCCCCGGATAAGAGAAGTCCAGATGAAGACTGGGACGCACCACCCCCTGTTATCTACACAATTATACCTCCAGCGCCCTCTGGACATCCCCCGGATAAGAGAAGTGAGAATGAAGATGAATTCATCATTCCAACGCCACCACCCTGTTGTAAGACTCCAGGCAGCGACCATTTGGATAGGGGAAGTGAAAAGGGAACAGAGACAGTCCCACTACCGCAGCCCTCTTTGCTTCCTCGAGGTTTTGACGACCACAGAGAGAAGAGGAGTAAGGAAAAAGAGGGAGCCATACCGACTACTCTTCCCGATATCCTTGCTCTCACTATTGGAATTGGTGGAGGTCTGATTTGAGATCGTGATCGAGCTTTAGGTACATGAGGCTTTGTCCGTTGTGGAAATTCCGATACTGTCCATGGTTGATAGGGCGACATGTCAACCTTTATTTGGGAATCTCTTGTAAAGCCAAGGCGTCAAGACTGGAATACAGATATGAGGAAAGTGTTCCTGGGCAACTTGAAATCAAAGTACATGGCAATAGGAGACAGTGAAATGGATTCAGTTCATTGATCTGCATTTGGACCGAGTTGAGCGGTGGCATAACTTACATTTCACCACTACACTTGGTTTGCATCAAAACTTTGGGAAAGTAGAAGTCGTCTCGAAGATATATATGAGTAGCTTAATCTCGTGATACTATGTGACATGTAATAGACAGTCGTTAGGGTGAATCTGGAGAAGAGAATACAAACGTTATAGAATTTATGTATTTTTAATGAATCCAGATCAGAAGCGTTGAAGAGCAGCCCCCGACTGGCGTAATCTTGCATTTTCATCCGCCAACACCAGCGCCCGTCTTTTCTTCGAGGACGCAAACCGGAATGCCGGGTGTCTGCATGATAGTATCTCTATCTGTTGAAGTTGCCAAAAAAAAAACGCCAAAAGAAAAGGAAATATCCCACAAATAAATCATCTAAGATGTTGAGATCCTTTCATAGACCAGTATGGACAATTAAGAGAACGAAATGCAGTCATGTAACATAATAGTCACGTTGAGATAATAATGAATAACAGCAAAATGAATGGTATCCAGTCGTCTGCCGAGGTTGAACCATAACCCGGCATACCTGTTGAAAGGTCGCCACCATAACTCCACTAAACCGCGAGATCGACAGAACGTACATTGGTATACAATCCGGGGAGGATTTCACAAGAAGCTGAGAAGGCTGCAGACTTTATTTGCGATTTAAGAGGGTCAAGAACTCCTCTCGGGTCTTCGCGCTGGACCGCATGCATCCAAGCATACAGCTGGTGGTCGTCGTGCTGCTCGTCTTTTGAACGCCGCGCATGACCATGCAGAGATGGGAGGATTCCATGACCACGCCGACACCACGAGGTTTCAGGACCTCCGATATTGCCAATGCGACTTGCTTAGTAAGACGCTCCTGGACCTGCAGTCGCCGGGAAAACATCTCAGCCAAGCGAGCAAGTTTTGAAAGACCGATGACACGGCGATTAGGAATATAGCCAATGTGCATCTATATGACCAGATCGTTAGCAGAAAGCCCTAAGCGTGTTGTCACATTTGTGCCGCAATAATACCTTTCCGGTGAAGGGAACCATATGATGTTCGCATAACGAGAAGACTTCGATGTCTTTCACGATAACCAGCTCGTCGTGATCTTCGTGGAATACAGCTCCATTGACTAGGTCTCTCACATTCTCCTCATAGCCCTTGGTAAAGAAGAGAAGAGCCTTGGCATATCTCTCGGGAGTCTCCCTAAGACCTTCTCTATCTGGGTCCTCACCAATACATTCAAAGATGGTCTTCACTGCTCCTGCCAGTTTCTGGATCCTCTGTTCGGTTTCTTCTGGGGTCGACTCAAGTCTGGCCCTGGTACCCGGACCTGAGAGAACTCTTAGCCATTATCCACTGTTCTGCTTGGGAAGCGCTACTCACAGGGCCAGCTCAATCCGTCGAAGTCAATGGGAGGGTTGAGAGTATATGGACTGGCGGGTCGGCTGGTCGTTGGGGTCAATGGTGCTGCCTCATCTCTGGGATCTCGTGCGGGATCACGGAGGGAAGGTCTAGAGCGATTTCAATAGGAATATCTTTCGCAAATCTGATGATACATACCTTGCAGGCTCCAAAGAACGTGTCGCATCTTCTGCATTAACATTGGAAGCACTGTTGCTATGAGACATGCTTTCCGTCGACGATGACTCAAACTCGGCCGGGGTGCGAGGATTGAAGGAAGAGCGGATCGAAGAGTTGAGGATCTCCCGCTCGCGAGAATCGCGAGCAGTCGTGGAATTGTTCAGCGGAGAGCTACCGTTGATTAAGTAGGATGGCAGAGCAGACTTGGGTTTTGGGCCCAAGGGAGGAGAAGAACCAGTGCCCATCTCTTGCCTTCCAGAACCGTAAGCAGCAATTGTACTCCGTAGAGGGCGAAGAGACAAAAGAGAGTTTTTTTGTTTTTTGGCACTTAGCACATAATGCGACGGTATGGTATCATCAAATTTGCTTTATTTGGTGGGCAGGTATGGCAATAAATTAAATCAAGCACTGCGGGGGGACTGATAATAGTTTTCTTATCCCGCTGATCTCATGAATTAATGACGCCTTAAACCTCTTGAGGAAGAGCCTCCTTGTCAGCATGGGCGAAGTCACCTGACCCAATCTGCATCGCCGATCGGCCACTGACAGTGCTGTTCCTGACACAAGTGGCGATCACTTTTTGTCTGAACAAAAGATGGGAGACTTCTTAAGATATCAGATGATTTTCTTGGTAGACGCCCATACTTGATTGATTGTCATCTCTCTTGGTGCAATTGTGGGAGGGAAGCATTCTGCTCACAATGCACCTCCAAGAAAAGTCTCAAAGAGAAATATCCAGGCACAAGCCTTGACAAAACACATGCAATAGGCAATGAGATAAATTCCCTTACCAAGGTTCAATATCTCTCACCAGAAAGTCATCAAAACTGTGGTTGACCATTGGCGGGTCTACAAAGAGTGCCGAAGCTGCCTTCCTTCCTCGTTCAGAAGCAGTCACTTTCAGACATTTTACTGTCCTGGATAAGTTGTACTTTCTTGTTCTATCAAGTTCGAGAGAAGTAGGGAAACTGCTTCTCACTATGCGGCTATTATCTACACAATACGTCTGGCATACTGCTTTGCCTGCAGAGCCATCCGCTGCCAAATTTCAAACTATCATGGTTCTTGTTTCGTGTATAGCTATACAGCACTAAAACTATATGCTGTACCTTTCCTTATACAGACTCCATTTTCTATAGTGTTTGTCGATATCGTTCGGGGTCGTACTTTAGCACCAAAAGATTGGATGTTCTGAATCACATATCGATTGTCTCAACTGCGCGATATGATGTTTCTACTTCCTCTAGCTGCTGTGGTTGCAGCACTCTTCGTCACCGGCAGATCGAATGCAACCGCTATACTTACACCAGCAGATAGCTGGATGGAAGTTGACGCCCTCTATCCGCGTACTACTTCCCTCTTCTACGTCTCCACCGGCGACATCAAATATAACTCGAACTATGGCCTCATCCATAAAGGAACCGGTTCCATGGCCGATTCAGATGTGACGACTCTCGTGACATTTGCAGTCCCTGAGAGCTGGGCTGGAAAGAGATGCAGACTCCATTTTGATCTCGAATCGCACGACGTTCTTTCGGGTTCCAAGACTGTGGACGTCTTCACGTCCCTAACAATCGTCGAACACTCTTCCTCTGGTTGGTCGCCGGGTAACCAGAGAGACCAGTATCTCGGCAGATTTACGGTTGATGGGTCGCGCAGTGGAAAATGGATCGACACCGATGATGAGGCTTCTCGGTTCGATTGCCCTGCTGACGAGGTCATAGCTTTGGAGTTGGTGGGCGTTAATGACCGTGTCGAGATCCGCTGGACACCAGGGTCCGGCAAGGGACCTAGGATGGCGGTGGCTTAACTGGTCTTGAGTCTGTTTTCGGGTTTGGAGAGACCCTTGACTATATCAACGCTAGTTGTCTGTGGATGCCCACCGTTTTTCTGAGTTAAAGTCATATTGTACACTTCATGACTTTCGACAGCAGCAGTCACTACCTTCTTAATCGAGAGGGTGGATATTACTACTCGCTATGTGCATGGTTAGGCGGTATTCAGAACGGAAATGTTCAGATCACTCGTTTCATAGTCTTTATTTGGACCAAATCAGAAGTCCAGTCTTTGGACTTAAACCGGTAATGCTAAATGAAAAGCCGAAAACTGTCCAGACATACACACATAAATAAATCGAAAGGCAGACTCAAACCACGTAGGTCCAAGAGAAAATCAAAAGAAGTACAACTCACACGCGCCGCTCCCATTTTTGCCACTAATGATCGAGAAGCTGACGAGATCAGGTAACCTCGGAAAGGAGGGAAGCATAGCCCAGGGTTGGAGGATTTTCATAGATGGACGATGTGCGAGGGTAGGCAGTCCCAGCTTTCAAGACCCCCTCACCGCTTCCCAGCGCCGTTGTTATCCTTATTCACTGAGATACACATAGCGTGCAGCCTTAAGCCGATACCGGAAGATCTTTGGATACTTCATGCTATTTAATTTACTAGCCAAGCTAGATTTAAGCTTCCAACTCCTCCGTAGGAACATCTTCCAGGTCCTTGCCCACGATGGCATCCGACACTTTCCACACCTGGAGCAGGTTGTCCTCTGCTGCTGAGCAGAGAACCCATGGGTCATTGAGATTCCAGCTGAAGTCAGAAATGCGGTTTGTGTGGCCACCATGCATGAACAGCCTGGATAAGAGCAGTTAGTCGCTATCATTCAGAAGAATGGGGTAATGAAAAGGACGACGTACAATTCAGGTGGTCCGTCCTGGGCATCCTCTGGCGTCTGCTCTTCACCAGCCCGACTGAGGTCCCAGAACATGATCTTACGGTCATAGCTGGCACTTGCGAGGACAGATTCCTCAAATGGATGCCATGACAGGGATGTAACTGATTCGGTGTGGCACTCGAGTGCGTGCAGTTTTGATTTGAGGTTGCGCAGATCCCACAAGCCAATCGACTTGTCTGCTGATCCGGTCGCCAGAACAGTCTCTGCAGCAGGGTTGAATGCAATGGCATTGATGGCATCGCGGTGCTGGCCCTCAGCCGAAGCAGCAGCACGAGTCGTATCAGGCTCTCGGATGTCAAGAATCTGCAGCGTGATATCGTCGGAAACCGTACCAATAAGGGAGGAGTGGAGTGGATGATGTTGGACATCATTAACGATGGATGAGTGATGGGTATATGTTCGGACGGGCTTGAGGGCTTTGTTGCCCTTCGTGTATGTGGTCAGGTCCCTTCATGATGTCAGTTTTCCTCGTCCTTGTAGCGAACAATGTCTTCAAAACTTACCATAGACGGACAGTCTTATCCTCACTTCCAGTAGCAAGGTGTCCGGCAGTATGCGGACTCCAGCTCAGTCCAAAACCTTCCCGCGTGTGCCCCAACAATTCCAGCTGTGGATTGACGGTGCCTGTTGGCAGACTGGGGTGCTTCGAACGGTCCCAAATCATGACTCTTCCATCCGTACACATAGTGGCGATGATATTAGGGTTCTGTGGTTGATATCGCGCCTTGTTGACCTCGCCTTTATGGTCGATCTTCTGTACGATATTGAACCTGATCTCCATGGGAGGCTTCTTCGAGCTGCCACCATATCCGCCAATCTCTCCCCGCTCCTCATCGTAATCCTCTGCATCAGGAGCGCTTGGATTAGGTAGTTGAACGTGCGCGATCTGCAAGTAGTTCTGCGCGTCGCTCGAGGTGTGCGTTCCTATCAGGAGGCGGTGGGTAGAATAGGGCTTGTCAGGGACCCTAGAGTTGTCAGATTCTACAACAGAGTTGGTCTGGTCAATGTTTGGATTCTTACTGTTGCTTGTCCGGTAGCCATTGCGTGGTAAGGGTGGGCCACTCGAGGGCGGTGCTCAGGATCATGTCATAAAGGAAGGGCGCATTTTTCTTCCACGTCTTGTACTCTGCGGCAGTCGTTCAGCTGTCAGGATCGCGAGCAAGAGGGCTACCGGGGAGAATAGCTACCTTCGTTGATGATCTTCTCCTCTGTTCTTTCCTCTTCCTGTTCCTCCTGCTCCTCAATAAAACCTGGTACGACATGCTATATTAATATAGCGCTCATTCCCACTTGTATGATCGATAACTTACCATCGTCGTAAGGCTCCATGGCTTTCTTTATTTCAGTAGAAAAAGATTCAGAGCTTGTAAATTGCTGTAGAGGGAGAGGTCCGCCTGGCAAACTACGCGACTCGCCTATTCGCAGAGCGCGTTAATGGGAATCTTGTGCGCTAACCAGGAAATGGAAAGCGCCTCGGAAGCACGGACAATCGCCACCGACGGCGTGACTTGAGCTGTCGCGAGTTGGCTGTGAAGACATCCATTCATCTCCAGACAGCCGCCACCGGACGACTGAGTTTTGCTTTCTTTTCGTCGTCGCACAGTTCTCTTTATATTTTATTATCGCGGATTACTCGTGGAGGATTCCGGTCGCTTGTCTTCAGACCTCGTTGACCTAATGTGGTACTTGCGAGCTTGATAGCTATATTCAATCTCTCGCGAGGCGAACCTACGCTACGACTTTTCCTTTGGACATATTCAAGTTCTCAGTACCTCCATTAATTCGCTGCCACCATGGGTGTTCCAAAATTCTTCAGGTGGCTCAGTGAGCGGTATCCGCCCATTTCTCAGCTCATCGCTGAGAACCGGATACCCGAGTTCGATTGTCTGTACCTGGATATGAATGGCATCATTCATAACTGTACGCATAAGGACTCGGATTCTCCTACCTTTCGCATGACGGAAGATAAAATGTTCATTGCCATATTCAACTATATCGAGCATCTATATGGGAAAATCAAACCAAAGAAGCTGTTCTTCATGGCTATCGACGGGGTTGCCCCTCGTGCTAAGATGAACCAGCAGCGCGCACGACGATTTCGGACAGCACTCGACGCTGAGATGGCGAAAGAAAAAGCTATCGCGGAAGGTATCGAAATGCCAAAAGAAGATCCTTTTGACAGCAATTGTATTACGCCAGGGACTGAGTTCATGGCGAAGTTGACTCAACAACTAAAATATTTCATCAACAAGAAGATTTCGGAGGACGTGGATTGGCAAGGAGTGGATATTGTCCTTTCTGGTCATGAGGTCCCTGGAGAAGGAGAGCACAAGATCATGGAGTATATTCGGCAGGCGAAAGCCCAGCCAGGATACGATCCAAATGTTCGGCACTGCCTTTATGGTCTGGACGCAGATCTAATTATGCTTGGTCTGCTCAGTCACGATCCGCATTTCTGTCTTCTCCGTGAAGAGGTGACTTTTGGTAGGGCAAACCAAAAGAAAAGCAAGGACCTCGAACACCAGAACTTCTATCTTTTGCACCTCTGCGTGGTGAGGGAATACTTGGAGCTGGAGTTCCAAGAATTGGAAGTGGAAGGAGCGCTGCAATTCCCATTTGATATGGAACGCGTTATTGACGACTTTATTCTAATGGCTTTCTTTGTTGGAAACGATTTCTTACCTAATCTCCCGAATCTGCATATTAACGAGGGCGCTCTGGCACTTATGTTCAAGACTTACAAGGAACAGTTGCCGAAGATGGGTGGATATATCAATGAGCGCGGTGTTATCAATATGGAGCGGCTGGGGATGCTACTGGACTCGCTGTCCGATGTCGAATTTCGGTTTTTCGAGGCTGAGTATTCGGATGCACGGTGGGTCAAGTCAAAAAAGAATGGTGGTAAGGAGACGTTGGAACTTCAAGAGAAACCTAAGGGCCTCACAATCACCCCTGCCCAGAAGGAACTTCTCAAGCAAATCAAGCAATACGTCCTTAATCGCCCTGCAAATACTCAGAAAGTCGAACCACTTGATCTCTCACCAACACTTCCGGCTCGCGATCGAAAGTTCGTCGAGCAGCTTGCCGATGACCTTCGGTTACCGTGGACGACGGCGTTGGACGAGCATGGAGAACGATACATAAGGCTTCAGATTCCCTCAAAGGACGGAAACGCCGAAAATACTGATGACGATGATGAGGAAGAGGATGATGAAGAAGCCTCAGTTGCATTGCGCCGTGTTCTCAAGAAATACGATAATGCAAAGGTTCAAGATATCTCCGCAGAAGAGGCTCAAGCGGCTGCTGAGAAGAAGTACGAGGAGAAATTCCAGGAGTGGAAAAACAGCTACTATGAGAGCAAGTTTGGATGGGGCCTCGATAACGAGGAAGAGATGAGGAAGTTGACGGAAAACTACGTCCAGGGTCTCCAGTGGGTGCTGTTTTACTACTACAGAGGTGTCGCTTCCTGGCCTTGGTTCTACGGCTATCACTATGCTCCGATGATCTCAGATGTCAAGAAGGGTCTGAACGCGGATACCAATTTCAAGCTTGGACAGCCTTTCCGACCATTCCAGCAGCTCATGGGAGTCTTACCTGATCGCAGCAAGCAGATTGTGCCGAAGGTGTATCACGAGCTGATGACTTCACCTGATTCACCCATCATTGACTTCTACCCCCGAGAGTTTGAACTTGACATGAACGGTAAAAAGATGGAATGGGAGGCTGTAGTTAAGATCCCGTTCATCGATGAGAAACGACTGTTAGGCGCGATGGAGAAGAAAGACAAACTCCTGACCCCGGCAGAAAAGGCCAGAAACGAATTCGGAGTCACTCTGAAGTTTACATATTCCCCCTCAATCGAGTTCGAGTACCCATCTTCACTCCCTGGGGTGTTTCCGGATATTCCCAAGTGTCACTGCATTGAGAATATATTCGATCTGCCGACGATGGAAGGACTGGAACCCTACGTGGGCCTGGTAGATGGTGTGAAGCTGGGAAGGGCAGCACTTGCAGGGTTTCCGACCCTAAAGACTTTGCCGCACTTTGGTCAGCTTGGTTTCCACGGAGTGAATGTCTTTCAGCAAGAGAGTCGCAACGAGAGCATGATTGTCACTCTTCTCAACCCTGAGTCCAGGTCATCGGTCGAGCTGGCAAAGGCCAAACTTGGGCAGCGTGTCTACGTCGGCTATCCGTTTTTGCAGGAAGCTCTTGTTGTTCGTGTCTCAGACGAGCTTTTCGACTACGTTCTTCCTATAGGAGAGCAACATGTGGTGTCCATCCCTCATTCCCCTCAGCAGATTGAGCAGTGGAAGAAGAAAGCGGATAGAATCGAGGGTTACTATAGTAAACGTCTGGGAATCATCATTGGTCCAGTCGAATCGATGGTCCACGTACAAATGCTCAAAGGCCTCAGGAAGACCGAGGACGGTGCTACGCTTAAGGAATTTGCGGAAATCCCCGGTCAGGAGACTGATTATGCTCTCCAACTCATTGTGGACGAGGTAATCAGCCAAGACGAACGCTTCCTCGAACGGGAGGCGCTTCCCATCGAAGAAGAGTTTCCTGAAGGCTCGAGGGCCTTTTTCCTAGGAGAATTCAACTATGGCAGACCTGTCCACATTACCGGCCACGAAGACGGCAAAGTCAATGGTCTAATAGCTGCTGTGAAAGGCAAGGAGCCTGAATTCGGGAAGCTGCATGCTAGGAACGCCGAGATGCTTTTCCCATATACCCCCTCTTTCATAATCGCGCGCAATTTACATTTGAATCCTCTAGCCTTGGCGAAAATAACCTCCTCGTTTACTGTCGATGTGGACGGTCAACGTGTCAATCTGGGTCTCAATCTCAAATTCGAAGCAAAGAAGCAGAAGGTTCTTGGCTACTCACGCCGTGGGGAGTCCGGCTGGGAATTCAGCCAGAAAGCGGTTGACCTTATACAGCAATACATGATCAAGTTCCCAGAGTTTATAGCTGGGCTTCAGCGAAATCCGCAGGGAGATAAGTACCGACCAACAGATTTCTATCCGGAAGATGTCGCAAACCTGAAGATCAAAGATATCAGACAGTGGCTCAAATCGATCGAAGTCAAGAATTTCGAACGAGTGCCACTCGAAGCAGAGCAGCTCGATTCGGATGTTGTGAAGCTTATCGAGCAAGATGCGGACCGTCTGGTCCAAAGTCAGCCTCAGGTTGAGGCCAAGAAGATCAAAGGTGTTCCCCGAGGAGCACTCCTAAAGCCAGCTGATGTGGAGCACAGACTTGGGAACCAAAAATTCTCGCTTGGTGACCGAGTAGTCTACGCACAGGATTCTGGCAAAGTACCAATTGCCACTCGAGGAACTGTCGTTGGTCTTACGCGAACCCCGAGAGCCGTTTTACTCGATGTGGTATTTGATGTCTCATTCATGAGCGGCACGTCTCTGGGAGATCGATGCTCTCCCTTCCGAGGACAAACCGTAGTTTCGTCCTCCGTGCTGAACCTGACGTATAGACAGCTTATCGCCAGTACTCGCGCAGCAGCAAACCAACAGGCACAACAGCAAAAGACTCCATTAACTGTTCAAGGCTATGGCGCTGCACTTGGACCTGCTGCTCTGGGGCAGCTGAAACAAGCTCCAGCCCCTCCACCCTTGAAGGGTTCATTCCGTGGCGCGATTACTGGACAGCAAGGCAACATTCGAGGCAATGGCGCGCCTCGTGGTGCCCGCGGCGGTCGTGGTAGCCTCAACGGTGGCCCTGCATCGCATCCAGAGGCGGGCTCATCACACAACTTACCTTTCCGCCCTCGTGGTGGACAACAGAATGGTGATTCTGCCAACCGTGGCCGAGGACGGGGAGGTGCCGTTAATGGCTCTCGCGGCGGCCGCGGAGGCCAGAATTACACACGTGGTGGATACGTCTCTGTCGACAACAGCAATCCTGAAGCAGGTGTCATCCAGAACAACCCGAACTTCCAACCCAAGAATTACTCGAATGTCCCTCCACCAGCAAACCTCGGCAGCAGAGGCGGACGAGGAGGTGGAAGAGGAAACGGCGGCCCTCGCGGTGCTGGACGTGGAAACGGATTCAGAGGCAGAGGTGTGAATCGAGGAAGAGGAGCTGCCGTTGCCGGGGCCGGTGCTTGATTGGTCTAAGATGACTCTTGCTGACCATACGGATTACCTTCCTTTGCCCCCTTTTCTATGGTCATGAGGGTTTACGTGCTTGAGATGATGACGGTTTATGGGAGGATTTCTGCCTAGGGGCTGTTAGGATAGCGGTTGGCAGTGACATCTCACGTTCTAATGTTTCCAGCTGATATGCGCAAACGAGATTTTAGCATGTATCCACCTGTAAGTACATTAGGCGCGGGTCGCGAAAAATTAAGAAAATAATACTAGCGGGCAGCTGTTCCTACAGTTGCCTACCGGTATAAAGGCTGCATCTCTCCTCCATTTCTTTTGAAACGTAATATATACTGGTAGCACTACTACTCTGCGAGGATCGTCAATTTCTCGTATTTCGAGGACAGATCAACTTCGAACTAGAGCTCTATCATGTCACCTGAATTGAATATAGATAAATGCATTCTATAAATAGATGCATTGATAACTATCTGAACACCTAACTTTTTCTAACCCTTTTCCTAACCAGGTATATGATAACAAAAAAGACAACGCCAGACGCAGATGCAAGTGCACTCGATATACAAAATAGGCACAACCGTGGATCATTCCAGACCAATCCATTCACCTTCGCCGTCATCTGCTCCGTCAGCATCATCCATGTGCTCGTCCACTCCGTTAGCGACTGGGTCGCTCTCATCGATGATCTTGACAACGCTGGTCGTGTGTTTCTTTCCTGCCAACACTGGCTTAGCTAGTAGGTAGTCCAGCTCGTAAAGGTTCCTTTCCGTCATTCTCTTGATGTTGTCTTGGATATCGTCGATGACTCGCTGTACGGCGCGGAGCTCCGTCGCGAATGTGCCCGTGTTATCCTTCAGATGTCTGCCGTGGATGCTCAGGAGAGACTCGATCCAAAGCAGATTGAATTCCAGATGAGGAGTCTCTTCTGCAAAGTTGGCAACGAAGCGAAGGAGGCGGGGAATGTAGACCGTTGGGAGGGAGCGGACAACGTGAGGAATGTCCGTGTGGGGAACCCCCTCATACACCGCGCGAATGAGGGATGCCTCGTTCAGTCGGAATGCCATGACGAGAGCCTTTAGAAAAGATGACTCTTCGTCGGGGGTGGATGTCGCAGATGCTTTCTTCGCGGCGTCAAGTGTAGCGAGGATGGTGGCAGGAGTGATGTCAATGTCGAGATCAAATGGGTCGAAAACAAATTGGGTGTCCAAACTGTACACCAGAAGACCTTCTGTAGAGGCAGCGCAGAACGCTCGTCCTGTGGGAGAGAAGGCCACTCCCGTCACACGAACCTCAGGCCTCGTATTGCGAGCTGCAGCATCCCCGCGCTTTGCTCCAGGTAGCGTGCGGTCAATCCGGTCTTCGAGATCTGAAGCTTCGCCGGCCTCGTCAATCAGACCACGGGGCCCAGCTTCCGTCATATCACGACTATTAAGGACTTCCTGCGTGCCATCGAGCGAGGTATTGACGGATACAGTGAACTTCTTTAGCAAGGAACCAGTTCCCACGTCGTACAGACAGATGTACTTGCTGTTCCCTCCTGCCAAGAGACAGCTTCCATCTGCACTGTAGATGATCTTGTTGAACGACTTCGTTCCAGCGGAGTTGGCCGCAGTACGTCTGTCGGAAATTTTACGTCCGCCGGAGACATCGCGGCGACCATCAATGACTCCTTCTTGAGTAGTAGTTTCCACTACCCAAAACGACAGTTGGCCATCCAAAGTAGATGCGGCGATTTGCTTCCCATCTGGGCGGAAAGCCACACTGAGTACATCGGACATGAGCGGCAAAGGTTCACTGATTTGGCTCCTTCCGAAGATACTCCAAATTCTCACCGTATGATCCCAGCTGCCACTGACAAGGTGACTTCCATCAGCAGCGAATGCCATTGAAACCACTGGGCCTTCGTGTCCTGAGAGCTGATCAAGTAGCTGGCCTGTCTGGACGGACCACACATGGATATCAAACGAATCGACCGAGCCAGCACAGACGACTTCACCACTCGGATCGACAGCGAGTGAAGAGAAGGACAGACGCGACGGAGCGGTGAAAGTGCGGAAGTTTCGGTAGCGGATCATATCCCAAGCTCTCACGGAACCATCCAAAGACGAGGTGAACAGAACATTTCCGCGTTTGGAGAACTCGCAGGCTGTCACCCCGCTAGTGTGCTCGGTGAATGTGACAATGCAGAACCCCGACTTGACATCCCAAACCTTGATCTTCCCATCATCGGAGGTTGTAATAATTTTCTGGCCATCCGGAGAATAGACCAGCGAGTTCATTGAGTCCAAGTGGCCCTGCTGCTTGAGGATATAGGACTCAGATTGCCACTCCCAGACGAGCAACTGACCCATCTTCGAAGACCCGAAAGCGAGCCATTCGCCCGACTTGTTGATAGTAACGTTGTCAATATTACTTTGAGAGACACTGGGACAATCAGTATCGCACGTTAACCATGAGAATGACTACAGAACATACCTTAGCATGTGGATGTTGTTGAAATCCGGCAGCTCATAGAGCCCAAACAGACCATTTGAGAACCCGACCACCAAAAGATTCGATTTCGCATGGAATGCTGCACAGTTAACTTTGGCATCATTCTGCATAAAGAAGTTTTTCTTCACGATTCGCCAGCGCGCGTCAGAATCCTCATCTTCTTCCATAGTGTCCCTATCAATCCTGCGGACATATTGCCAATGAAACAAAGCTCCATCCTGGCTAACTGTATAGATGGTCTCTTGATCGGCTGAGAAATAAGCGGCCTTGACTCCCTGCCTGTGCCCTGCCAGGGTGGTTGGCTCGAAGCCATCCTCTGGATCCAAGCTCCATACCCGCGCGGTCAAATCTTTGGATGCTGTGAGCAAGAATCGCGAGTCACTCGACCACTCAACACTCTGGATCGTATCAAAATGTCCTGCAAGATCACGGTGAAGGATAAATGGCGCAAACTCCAGCTCCCCGTTAGAATCTGTCCCCGGCGTGGAGGGAGTGTGCCATATCTGCAGGCGACGTCCGACTCCCACCGCAAAGTGACGACCGGACGGAGAGAAGGCAAGGGTGGAAACGGGATTTTTGAAGGTGAAATGGTGAATCACAGTTCTGCGGTGGAAATTGGTTAGAATAGCACGGCCATTTTCGTCGACGGTGAGAAGTAGGTTTCCTCTTGGCGAAAGATCTAGACGGGCGATGTTCGTGCGATGAGCGAACGGCAGGGTATATGAGGTGTTACTGCGATTTGAATATTAGCATCCATCTCGTTCCACAAGAAAGGTAGCATCAGCTTCGACGTACTGTACTAGATCGAAGACCGAGACCCTGTTGCCCACCGGGGAGAGCAAGCAGGTGCCATCCGGTGTGAAGATTAAGTTGCCTTTGCGATATACCGTCCCCAATAAATTGGAGAACTAAACCACGTCAGTCGCAAGATTCAGGCCAGAGTTACAGCCAAAGATTCCTCACCTTGAAATCGGTCTTCATCGTCGCTGGCGTCCTTCACGATCGTCGCATCGCCTTCTCTTCTCAAAAATTTAAAGATGTTCGGCGGAAAGCGCGATAAGATAATCCGAGACCGACGAGGAATGTCGCGCCATCCCCGAAACAGACTAGCGCAGTCCGGGGCCTGTTTATTCCCTTTCTTTGGTTCTCGCCCGGCTTCTCCACCCGGCCGTTCAGGGGCAGCAGAAGAACAACATCTGAAGAAACAGCAGCTCTCTCCCTCTCTCTTTGTTCATCTAGACTCCTTTCTACCAGTCTCGTCCCTTCGTCCCCTTCATCAGCTATCTAGAGTGTTAGTTGCTGGGCTTGGGCTGCTTATATCCTGTCAAAGCAGTTGTCAGACCCCTCCATCCCCATCATGGCCACTTCCACTTCGGAGACCGCGTCTCCTATTGGTATCGCCAACGTAAGTTGTCCGCTATCCCCATCGCAAAGAACGTGACCACTAACGATGCCATTTTCTAGCTTCCAAACCAGCGGTATGTGATGAAGGACCAACAAAGCGAATGGGTATGCAGGGAGTGCTGACGGATATCAACCAGACACAAGATCGTCGCTAAACGGGGTGCCGCTTTCACTATTATGGTGAGCTCAATTGCAATGGCACGCGCGCAGGGACGCGACTGACCGCCACAGGTTGCTGGAGAATCTGGGCTGGGAAAGACTACTTTCATCAACACCCTGTTCTCGACCACCATCAAGAACTATGCCGACCACAAGAAGCGCCACGCCAAGCAGATTGACAAGACCGTTGAGATCGAGATCACCAAGGCGGAGCTGGAGGAGAAGTTCTTCAAAGGTACAAGAAAGGCATCTGTGAAACGGGAAGAGCTTCAGAGCTAATACGATGGGGTGTAGTGCGCCTGACCGTTATCGACACCCCTGGCTTTGGTGACTACGTCAACAACCGTGACTCGTGGCAACCCATCATTGAGTTCCTTGACGACCAGCATGAATCCTACATGTTGCAGGAGCAGCAGCCGCGCCGTACAGACAAGATCGACCTCCGTGTCCACGCCTGTCTGTACTTCATCAGAGCTACCGGCCATACTCTGAAGCCCCTTGACATTGAGGTCATGAAGCGCCTCTGTTCGCGTGTCAACCTGATCCCCGTTATTGCTAAGGCGGACACTCTGAGTCCCTCCGATCTGGCCAGATTCAAGCAGAGAGTACGCGAATCCTAACTCGTGGTTATTTACACCATTGATACTGACTGGGGTAGATTCGTGCTGTGATCGAGGCGCAGGGTATCAAGATCTATCAGCCCCCGATTGAGGAGGACGACGAGCATGCCGCCGCACACGCTCGCAGCCTTATGGCCGCCATGCCATTCTCCGTCATCGGTTCGGAGAAGGACGTCAAGACCACCGATGGTCGTGTCGTCAAGGGTCGTGAGTACATCTGGGGTGTCGCGGAGGTTGAGAATGAGGATCACTGCGATTTCAAGAAGCTTCGCTCGATCCTGATCCGTACTCACATGCTGGACCTTATCCACACCACCGAAGAACAACACTACGAGGCGTACCGTGCTGCCCAGATGGAGACTCGCAAGTTTGGCGAGGCGCGCCCCCGCAAGCTGGACAACCCCAAGTTCAAGGAGGAGGAGGAGGCTCTGCGCAAGCGTTTCACGGAGCAGGTCAAGATCGAAGAACAGCGTTTCCGACAGTGGGAGCAGAAGCTCATTGCGGAGAGGGACCGTCTCAACAAGGATCTGGAGAGCACACACGCTGCGTATGTTGAAGACCCGCCTAGACTAGATCGCATGCATGCTAACTATGGACAGTATCAAACAACTGGAGCAGGAACTCGAGCAGATGCAGGCCTCGACCGCCCGCAGCCACGGTCGTCGTTAAGCTGGGGTATTGGAGCTGGATTCGGTGGGGCCTTTCTTTGGGGACGATTATGCTTTCGACTCGACTCTTTATCTTGATTACCCGGTATCCTCGTCCTCGCTATCTGGACGAGAGCCACAAAAACTGTTGGGCGATCCCTGCGTCGCCTGGTTTGTAGGAGATTGCGGTGACTGGTTTCGTTTTTCTTATCTACCGCTGGTAGCTAGCGATGGTTCTCTACGTCCTTGATAATAACCCACTTCGTATACTGTAGCGCGGCAATGCAGATTTTAATTCTTCTTTCTATGGACTTCATTGGCATTCAGCTACGGAGTAGATACCCCAGATTTCGCTCTCCAGGGTGGAGTCATGTAGTGGAGCATCAGACGAAATGTTACCTGTGCAATGGTGGGCCATTGGCGTCGATACCCTCAAATGACACCGAAGCTTAGTTGACTTTCACTCAACGGTCAGATTCCATTCCAGCGGAAACAACAAATTATGTTGACTCTGGTTTTATTTAAAATACATGACAAGAAGGTGAAATATGTTCTAGGTGAGATTGATACCTCTGTTATGCTCGTTATAAGATGCCGGTATAAGCGACCTGTCAGATTTGTGCAGGATTAAACAATAACGACACTCTGCTCGAGAAACAACCGGTCTCGGCCTATTTCGCTGCCCAAAAATGCTGTAATGCAGTTAAGCGATGGAGTGATTGGATGGCGGGGTTTATCAGCTGGATGCATTGGATAGCACGGTGAGACATCCAGGTCGATCCACCTAGAGTGTCGATCATACGGTTCTAGTGGCCCTATTTTCTTCTCTTTCAAGATGATGTATGATAGAACAGCCTAGAGGTCCTATAGGGATTTCGACAGACCTTATCAACTCATTAATCTTTGAAATGAATTACATCGAAAATTGTACTTGAAAATGGCTCAATTAATGCTCGGGGACGAGGCGGAAACCACCCCGACAGCTTACGCAGCTAACTAATGCAGCAACTTTCCATCACTTTAGCTACTCCATCAGTCCCGCAAATAAGTGTATCTATTTCTTCCTCGTGCACGACCAGGATAGTTAACAGCTCAATTAACCTGCAGGACGGAAGAACTGAGATGGAAAGAAACATCACGCCACATACTATCTTAAATCAATAATGACGTCTTCTGATCTTGTCCCTATTCGTGAGCTTCCTTAATTATTATAGCTCTTCCCCGCTCACTCACTAATGCCTGCTGTCCGTGATGAGATCTGAACATCTTACTTGACCTCTTGACATGCACTGATATTATCTCCTATCCCGAGTGTCATTAGATCCAGACGGCTTCTCCAGCACGTGGGATGAAACATTGGCCGATGTCTTCTTCAGATCGTCCAATTGAGACCAAAAAACAAGACCCGTGGACTGTGTCGTCACTAACGGAAGATAAACATGCCAAAATTGACTCCGATGCAACAGTACTAGGAAAAAGTCAAGAATAGTTTGCCCAAAGAAGTTACAATAGTCTCTCCCCTGGAAAACGAGGTCAGTGCACAATAGAAACAATGGCAGATATAAAAGGTACTAACTAGTTTATCCTCAACCGGAAATTGCTTGTGAAGGGCTCTCAGGCCGGGATACACCAGTCGCTTTGTCTATAAAATCAATACTTAGTTCAAAAATGCACCCAAGCGCTCTTTTGGGGCTGCTCGCCTTTGCGGCTGCAGCAAATGCTATCCCCGTTCAGCAGAAGACTGCTGGATCCGCTTCGTCAATTCAGAATCTGAAAGATAAGATCAAGAATGTGGTTGTCATTGTCATGGAGAATCGCTCTCTGGACAACCTTCTCGGTGGCCAGACGATCAAGGGCCTTGAAAATCCCATCAACGACGGACCCTACTGCAACCCTTTGAACGTGACGGATTCCTCTAAGGGTCAAGCTTGCAGTGCTCCCTATGACTACAACTCAGTCCTTAACGACCCGGATCACTCAGTCTACGGCAATAACTTAGAATTCTATGGCACCTTCACGCCTAACAACACCCAGATTGCCAACGGCGAGCTGACTCCTACTCAGCAAGGCTTCGTTCACGAGCAGATTCGCCTCTATAGCTCTGATGCCAACACCACTGTCCTATCTACGGAAGTTATGCATTATTACACTGAGCAGCAAGTGCCGGTTTTGACAGCTCTGACACAAAACTTCGTGGTTTTCAACAACTGGCATTCGGATATTCCTGGTGTGAGTGATTCCACTCGTCTAAAGGGGGCAAGGGTCCAGTAGTTAGCTCCATTGCTCTATCTTACTAACGGTAATCTATAGCCCACGAACCCCAATCGTATTGCTCTCACATCTGGCACTTCTGCTGGCCATGGAGACAATAGTTTCTACTCCAACACTACGGATGCTGCCAGGGATCTGCCTTCCATCTTCCAGACGCTTGGTGAGAATAATTATACCTGGAAGAACTACATTGTAGACGACTCGCTGCCGAACGCGTTGTTCTACAATTACGTCACCTCAAGCGGCAGTGATGACCTGGTTCAATCAATCGACAACTTCTATGAAGATGCTAGCAACGGCAATCTGCCCCAATTTAGTTTCCTTGACCCGTCCTGCTGTTCCCAGGGCACCAATTCAATGCATCCATCTGGTTTGATTTCCGACGGCGAGACTATACTCAAGAAGGTCTATGAATCTCTTCGCGCCAGTCCCCAGTGGGGACAGAGTCTTCTCATCATCACGTTCGATGAAACCGGTGGTTTCCACGACCACGTCCCTCCTCCATTGGCGGTTCGTCCCGACAACAAGACATACACTACCACCACACCCAACGGCGAGAAATACACCCTTGAATTCAACCGTCTTGGTGGCCGTCTTCCCACATGGCTGGTTTCCCCGTGGGTCGCAAAGGGCCACGTGGAACAGAAGGGTACCAACAGTGACGGAAACACTGTCTCGTATTCGGCAACTTCTATCCTCCGCACCCTAGGATACCTCTGGGACTTTGATCCGTTTACTCCTCGTGTGAAGAAGGCGGCCTCTTTTGATCATCTGATCCTGACGCAGCAGCGTAACAATACCCCGAAGACTCTGCCTGATGTCTATGACTGGTAAGGAAAGAGTTCGGGCAAGCAGAAGTCGAGACGAGAGAAAAAAAAATATGTTAATATACGTGAAATAATTGATATTCTGTCCTTCTTGGAATCACATCATTAGACGTAGTGCCACTGAGCTTGGGAAAAACGTATCCAATCTCAAACTCATCCACTTTCCAAGGTAGTCATGATTACATCCTCACATATATCTAATCGGCCATCCTTCCGTTGTCCCTTCTCCAAGTAACAAGGTGAATCAAAAGATATCACTGATATGGGGAATAAGGTACCTAGTTCAACTCAGGTATCTATCGAGGGGGTGTTCCGGAATGACTTTCCTTTTTCGGTTGTGGCAAGTCGTTATCCCTGCTTATCTTCTTCTCAGCGAGTTTGGTGGAATCGTACATATTTCATTAGAGAAATGCTCTAATAATAACTCGATAATGGAAGGATTGTGATCTAGATTTCATTCCCTTCTTACTGATAACGGTGTCGTTGAGAAAAAATCGCTCTTCTCCTACGAAATAAGAGTAGCGTCCATTTGTGAATATATGATATCGAATCTAGCATATCAGTCAATTCAGACCGTTGTTTACAAGCTAGATCTATATAACTATATGATAGGGGAGGATCGAAAACAAGGAGTAGGATCATGGAAAACAGGTAATCGTGTATCATAGTTAATGCTATGGATGAAATGAAATGTCTGAGGCGATATCGATAATACTTAGACATAAAATATCTTCGCGGGATATAATTTGGCCAACATTACTTTAGTACAAATCTGCTATCATGAAGGGATATACATATCTTGGGTATGACATCCTTCTATGGAGACAATACTAAGAGACCTTGTCCTATAGAAACAAAAGTACGGGGATGGGGCCCAACCTAGTATCTCAATGGAGAATGATATCTCAGGTGACAGCATAAATTAACGCGTCCAATAGTTCAGTGGATATGGCGATTATTTCAGTCGTTAATCTCTCCTTTTTTTTTTCTCGCATAATAACGGGCAAGCGTTTCCGGAGTGTTATTGAAAGGGATTTATCACCTCGGTTATCATAGAGAAGATAGTGGAGATAAACCATTACTCCACAAGATCTCTATCTAACAAGATGTCAATTTCTGGGGTAGTGCGCACTGTAGATATGATGTGGACCCGCTTACTCCTTGAGATATGGGTCTATATCTATATGGTTACTGACAAACCTCCTGGTGTAATATCAGGGAGGGTCCTCATTTTACAATACCCTGTTTTCATAGGGAACCTTACACCTCAGCATCCATGGATTCACGAAAAATGGCAGAAAAGATGAAGATCACTAGAGATGGCGATTATGAACTCGACAAGATACCCTCTGTGGGAGAAGGACGGACCTCTACCTTAGACGCTCGCAGGACTACTACGAAACGAGGGCTCAAATCTCGCCATGGGCAGATGATCGCCTTGGGAGGCACAATTGGCACAGGTCTCTTTGTTGGGTCTGGTCAAGCCCTTAACATGGGTGGCCCAGTCTTCTTGGTGGTCTCCTATGCCTTACTCTCACTACTCGTGTTTGGTATCGTGACGGCCACGACGGAAATGTCATCCTATCTCCCTGTTCCTGGGTCTTCGATGACATACTATGCCAGCCGATTCCACTCGACAAGCCTCGGGTTCGCTCTGGGATGGATGTATTGGTATGTGTTTTCAATCACTGTCCCGGCAGAAATCACGGCAGCGGCTCTCGTTGTTGATTACTGGAATTCTCCCGTCCCTGTTGCGGCGTGGTTGACGATATTCATGGTCATCATGGTTGCCCTGAATTGCTTTCCCGTGAAAGTATATGGGGAGACGGAATTCTGGTTTGCTTCTCTCAAAGTGATTGGGATCATTGGCATGCTCTGCATGGCCGTCGTCTTGATCTTCGGAGGTGGTCCAAACCGCCAGCTTCTGGGCTTTCATTACTGGAAACATCCTGGGCCAGTTAATGAATATGTCGTATCTGACAATGCTGGTCGTCTCTGTGCCTTTGTTTCGACAATCTGCTTCTCGATGTTCGCTTTTGCCTTCGCCCCGGAACTTCTCATTGTCACTGGGGGAGAGATGCAATCCCCTCGGCGGAATCTGCCAAGGGCAGGGAAACGGTACTTCTATCGATTGATACTCTTCTACATTCTGGGTGCCCTCGCGATAAGTATGATCATTTCATACAAAGATCCACACTTGCTTAGCGGTGGATCTGGTGCGGGTGCTTCGCCGTGGGCACTTGCAGCTCGCAATGCCGGTATCAAGGGCTTAGACTCTGTGATCAATGCCGTTATACTGGCTTCAGCACTTTCTGCAGGCAATTCATATCTTTACCTGGCGACCCGTGTGCTTTACTCCATGGCCGTCGCGGGCCACGCTCCCAAGATCTTCCTCCGATGCACAAAATCAGGTATACCATACTACGCCGTTGCCTGCAGTGCCATCGTGTCCTTGCTCGCCTACCTCAACATTTCATCTAAAGGAGCAACTGTGTTCAATTGGTTCGTGAACCTGATCAATACGGGAGGTTATCAAAGTTGGATCTGTATCTGCATCGTCTACCTACGTTTTCGCAAAGCGACCATCGTCCAGGGTGTGAATGATCTGCCATATCGTTCTCGATTACAACCATATGCGGCATATATTTCCGGTACCGTCTTCACGCTATTGCTTCTTCTCAGCGGCTACAAGGTTTTTCTTCGAGGTCAATGGAATACCTCGGACTTTCTAACTTCATATATCGGAATCCCCATATTTCTCGTGCTGTATTTCGGCCATCGCCTCGTTGCAGCCCGGACAGAGAAATGGGTGCGTCCTCCAGAAGAAGTGGACTTGAGCTCCGGTCTGGCAGAAGTCCTTGAGAATGAAGCGCCAGACGACCCAGAAGCAAAGTCCCAAGAGTGGTATCAGAAGTGGAGAGCCATTTACGAGTGAAATGCTACATGTCTTATTCCAATTGTATCATAGCTCGTTGACTAGAATTATATGCTGAACAGTCGCTTGGCCAACCATTCGGAACTCCTTTCTAACATAGGTGTATTGAATGTAACTAATTTCAAGAACTCTAACGTAGCCTAGCAATCCTACTTTAAAGCGTGCTTAGTATTAGCTTCCTTCAAGAGAGAATAGGGAGATGTAGACTGATGTTTGCTATAAGCTATCGCTATGAGAACAGTTCATGTAATGGCTTAGAGTGAGTTAAGAATAATAATGTCAACCTTCTCCGTGTTTAATTTCTCATGGTAACCAGTGTGCTTAGATGTCTCCTGAACTTAGCTTTCCTGATTTCTTTCGGCTGTAGATAATAAATAGTATGAGCGTCCACGATGATTGGTCAGGAATTTAGAATAAGTTGGCCCTTTATTCATGTGTCCGGTTAGCCGCGTATCGAGATTACAAGGATTTGAGGTATATTTTAGATACTTGAGAATTTGTGCATCTGACTTACCATTAGAATCAATTTTTACAACAGCAGCCAGTGCGCTAATAGAAATGTGTTGATTGCGGAGAGACGAAGTTACATGGCTCTAGCCTACCCGGAGCTCGTGCCCCGGTGGACCCTCGATGGAACTTGTGCCGCCTCGCAAGCTCAATTGGAACCGTTTGAGAAGCAACATTAGCTATCCAACACGATAATTTCTGGATATTACTGGGGGCTCCTCTGTCTATCAGCAATGCCACCTACAAGACAGTTTCCAACGAAGCTTGTCCACACCCTCAAAACCCACAATGGTAAGCTCCTCAAGAAGATCTCTGGAGCGAAAGCAAGGTGTCTGACAGCTCCGCTCAACAGGTCCAGTAAACGCAGTCTGTTTCTCCAGCTATCCAGGAACATACCTACTCACCGGCGCATCCGACCGTGCTGTCCATCTGTCGCGCGCCGTCCCCGCGACGGAATCGTACTCACCTGTGGAAACTACGTCACCGATTCAAAAGTATGAAGCTCATGGATACACTGTGCTGGACATTGCAGTGGCCACGGATAATTCGCGATTCGCTAGTGTCGGAGGTGATCGACAGGTGTTTCTCTGGGATGTTGAGCAAGGAGGGACGGTGAGGAGGTGGAGTGGACATAATGCACGAGTGGAGGCCGTACAATTTGCGGGAGAGGGTGATACGGTTGTTGTGTCTGGTATGTTCTTGGATTCTTTTTCTTGACCACTCCGGCAAGCTTGCAGCGATTGAGGAAGAGACCATGTTCTATGAACGATCTCGGTCTGGACTGGAGGGGACAGTCTGCGATAATGCACCCTCTCTGTGAACCTCGTATCTCGGGAGTAGTGACTATAAACTAACCTCTTCCACAGGCAGTGCTGACACGACCATTAATCTCTGGGATGCTAAATCGAACTCTTACAAACCCATTCAGACTCTCACAGAAGCTACCGATACCGTCTCGAGTCTGCATGTTCACATGCCTACCTATTCCGTCGCTGCTGGCAGCTACGATGGACGTGTTCGTATCTACGATATTCGCATGGGCCGGACTACAGTAGATGCGCTCGCGCATCCAGTGACCAGTGTGCGCTGCTCGGCCGATGGAAACGCTCTACTGGCATCGACTCTGGATGGGCGGATCCGCCTGCTTGATCGGGCCGATGGGAAGCTTCTGAAGGCTTTCGGAGGGGAGGATAGTACGGACAAGAATTCTGGTACTTCAAAACCGAAATACAGAAATACAGAGCTCCGAATCCGGTCTCTCTTTGCAAAGGCAGACGCTGTTGTCTTCAGCGGCAGTGAAGCCACTGATGGACAGGCGTCAGTCTTCGCATGGGATGTGCTGACTGGAGAAGTCATTGCAACTGTGCCTGTTGGTGCTGGTGTCAAGGTCGTCAGCTGCGTGGCTTGGAATGAGAAAGGAGGCTGTTGGGCTGGCGGATGTTCGGATGGTGAGCGCTCCGCTATCCCAGTTTTCTCTCTGCATCACTGTACTATTGAAGTTCAGTGACATTGGCTAACACTACTGCAGGCACGGTGAAGGTGTATGGATAGAAGAACTTTGTTGCATCTCATTTCGATTCGAACGGCCGTGACCAACAGCAGCTCACCGCCTGCCCTCGTGCACCATCTCCGACCATGAGCGATAATAATGAGCTTCATCTCCGCACTCCTAGCAAGACGTGCAGACTAGCTGGCTTCTCGATTGTTCTGCTAAAATCTGGCAGTGTGATTGAGAAGGTTTAAATCAGCCATGTTCTGGCCCTTGAACTCCCTGTCCGACCATCCTCTTGTTGGTCACATATAGTCAAGATGCATTTCTCGCAAATTCTTGCGGCGACTGCTATCTTCAGCTCGAGTTCCGCACTGAATATTACCATTTCCCGGCCCAATGAGACGTTCGTGGCAGGTAATAAGCTGCCCGCCTCACATGCTACCTCAGACGGGGCCTCCATCGTGGAGCTCTTTACCAACCTTGGCCGCTCCACGACATGGAACGTCATTTCGAAGACTTTATTCGAAGGCGACACGGGCGAGCCTGAAGGCATCGCCCGTCTAGGTGATGATCGCTTCTTTGTCTCTGCTGGTCAGTGGACTGTCCCGACGGTGAAGTATGGCAAGACCGTCAACGGCACAGATCGCACGCCGGGTGCAGGTTACGCCCATATGCTCGTCTACGACGGACAGGGCAACCGTATCGCAGATGCGACCCTGACCTCGCCGGGCGATATTGAGTACCATGGTGGAGGCATTGACTACGACGGTCGATATATCTGGATCACGCTGGCCCAGTATCGGCCCAACACGACCGCCACGATCGCTCGAATCGATCCCTTGACACTGGAACCGACGCGTCTCTTCCGGACCGCAGACCACAATGGAGGTATCGTGCACGATATCATCACCGATGACCTCGTCACCTTGAACTGGGGTGGCCGCAATACCACGACCTGGTCCCTGAAGCATTATCCGCAAGGCTTCACCCCGCTCCCCGGTTTCACTGCCCCCGAAACTGCTGTTCCGGACCCTAGCTTCTTTATCGACTATCAGGACTGCAAGTTCCTCGGTCACCATGAACTGCCTTCTTCCCTCTTGCAGCAGTCGAGCAGCAAAAACAACCAAATCCGGCCGCTGATGCTCTGCGGCGGTGTCGCTACCATCTCAACTTACAATCTGGGCGGTCTCGCACTCGTTGATACGCAGACCATGCTTCCCGTGTGGGAAGTGCCAATCTCGCTGACGAGCGATCTGCGCACACCCCTGACGCAGAACCCAGTCGATGTCGCCGTCGTCAATGGCAAGTTCCGGGTATACTGTCTGCCTGACCAGCATAACTCAACGCTGTATGTCATTGAAGCTGCTTGAGACCGGCCAACAGAAGGAAACCTTGCTAGCTTATGATACAAGCTAAACATATACTACTGAAGGATCTTATCTGTATATATAAACCTCCATAGTATACATCGCTCACCAGGAAGACCTCCTACCAATTCTAGCATCGTAATCATGCAATCTAGAAAGGTAACGGTATCATAACTACCAATTCTCCGTGATGGATAACTATATTCCGTATATATAGAAGGCTCATTCTGAAGATAGAGCAGGGCTCATCATACTCATACCTCTACAAACGATACGACCAATGAAGAATAGATTCCAAATTCACTTTCTTTCTCATTCATAATCTCTCATGTACACGAAAACAAGACATAGCGACACGGAAAACTCGCATCGCTTCATATATCATGGAAAACATGCAGAAAAAAAGAACAATACGAACAAGGCACAATATCAACGAGGAACCAAATGCAGACTAGACTGTCTGGATCAGTCATTCCTTTTATCGCTGTGATCGCTTAGCAAAAAAAGGCAGAATATGGCGACGGGGGGTATCCATTCGTGCAGTCCTCGTTCGTCGATAAACTCATTTCCAAAAAAAAAATAAAAAAATAAAAAAATAAAAAAATAAAATAAAATAAACAAACAAAAATAAAAATAAAAAAACTTCCCATTCAAACCGGCTATGCAAATTTGTTCTGGAATCGAGATTCAGACCATATCAAGCAGAGGAGATTAATCAGATAGGACAAAAAAAAAAACGAACAAACAGATCCTAAGTCTGTTGCTATATGTTGGTGCCACACCAGACAGTGTGAGAGGAGATAAAAAAAGGAATATAAAAGAAGAAACACACAATATAGAATGTAAATGGGTTCAACTTTTTAAAACCGTCCCTTTGGCGCCGTGGTTTTTATATGCAAGTCTTGTTTTGGTATTTCCCATTTTTTACCTCCCGGGTATGGGTATAGAATGAAAATGCGAGCTGACAATGCAGCTATTTTTTTTGTCATTCATGAGATCATCTCATTAGAGCCTGAGCGCGGGTGTAAAGGCGTGGCGGAGTTAAACTCATTTCAAGACCACCAGGGCCCGGACAAGGACATCTTGCCGAAGTGGAGATCCGCTCGTACGTGAGTGATTTGATACCCCTCTCAAAAAGCTTCTTCCTCTCCAGTTTCGCTTTCCGGCTCCCGGCTCTCCGCTTCTAGGGCGTCCATAGCACGATCAAGTTCGCGCTCCCCGACGATCACTGTTCCAGCACGAGCAGTGCTCAGGAAACTGATCTCAACGGCATCCGTGTACGTCTCTGGATCGGGCTCAAGGTGATGTGACGAGGGAGGACTCGTAGCACCCGAGGCATGCGTTTCCGCTTTGGAAGCACTGCTCGCGACAACCGATACCGTAGGCGATGTTCCGAGAGTAGGCATGGGTATTGGCATACTTGCCGGAGGGAGCGCTGAGATGGAACCTGTGAAAGAGGAAATAGAAGCATTGCTGCTGCTCAGGTCTTCTCGATTGTGTGTGGCCGCTGCCAGGCGGCCAGCGAGACCACACACGATCCCTGTCGCTTCCAGAGGTAGGTCTCGCAGATCCAGCATGATGGGAACAAGGACATCCTCTTTGGATCCAAGGAGAAGGCTGCTTTCCTCATCGGAATCTGCGCCCGGTACTGGATTGAGGGAGAACCGGGGTAAAAGGCGCTTCTCCAAAAGGATCGACGCGGCTGGATCAGCGGTGGTCGAGGTCAGAGATAAGAATCGAGGCTTATCGACGAGCAAAGCGGTCGTGAGCGCCGGTCGTAATAGAGCAACGGAGCTAGTATCGCTAGCCCACCGATGGTGAGCGGCACACTGAACCAGGCGAAGAGACCTGTCCACGCGTGGCACGATATTGTGTCTTCGTAAAGACGCAAAGGTCCGGTTCTGCAGTTCAGAGAGGGTAGAAGGAGGAGGCGTTACTGGCGGGGATTGTTGGGCAATAGGCGGGGAGGTAGGGGAAATGGTCGTGCCATATTGAGAATGGCTGCTGTTCACAAACGCTTCTGTGGACACCTCGAAGGTGAAACCGCGCTTCTCGAGGGCCTGCACGACTTGGCCTTTTGAACGCAGAGGGACCAGGATATAGTCCGAGAAATATGTCGAGATGAAGAAAATGGAGCTGTCCATGGTCAGCGGACGAACAGATGCACATGAGAGTTAGCACGATGACTTACATTCCTGCCATCGCTAACGGACTGGTCAGCTCCAGCACACGCTGGCCTGCATCCAGACCTTGGCCCTCAACTTGCATGACGATGAAATCTTCCTTGCTGATTGAGACTCGACTCCCACTGGCAGGAGCGGTCTGGTCGAATTGCCTGACAAGTGGCTCGAAATAGTGCTCCGCAAGATGCCTTGCACATACGACGGAGCATTCAACCGGTGTGACAGAAAGGTTTAAGAAGACCGGTTGTGAGGCTGTTGCCGGTTCTTTGTCTTCATCTTCAGCATCTTCAGCATCATTCTGCTCATCCATGGATGGGACCTCGTGGAAGATCAATTGCAGAAGAGGCTGCACGAAGAATGGATAGAGGTCCAGGGGTATGTGGACTAGAGCAAGCCGCTCATCCTGACGCAGCAAACGAGGTCAGCAATGTCGAGCCTAGAGAATGAAACAGATCCGTGTATCGCCTGCAGACCATAGACATGACCTAACGAGCAGAGGTGACCGTCGCTTAAAAAAATGCAGACAGAGCTTACCATTAACTGGACTTGGGCAGATATGAGGGATAATGGCTGAGTCATCTTGAGATTCATTACTGTATTGGGGTGTGCTTAAATCGGTGCCTGTTATTGGCATTCAGATGACCACTTGCGGATAGGATAGTTCGATGTTGCAAAGGGGATAAAGCGGCGACCAGCACAGTAGAGCAATGGTGGTGGAATTGGTATCTGAAAATACCGGAAGCAGAATGATCTGGCAAGTGTTGGACGATCAACAGTCGTGAAAAAAGGCGTGGAGTCTTAGATGCAGGATGTCGTGGCAATCGGCTGAGCGAGATTGGCTCCAAGTTGCAGTTATCGACAGCAGGTACCGAGGGACCGACAACGTAAGTATACAGTCCTCCAGATAGCTCTGTACAACAAAACCGAAATGCTTTTGTGGAGACTTGCGATGCTTTGTATACTCATACTTGCCCTTACGCCATCACCCGCACCGATGGCATGACGCAGATAGGAACAGCGAAACGAGAATAAGAAAACAGAGGCAAAGTGACCCAAGGCAGATATTCTATTGCTCACAGCTGCACGTGGACACGGAAAAATAACGTCAGAAGGAAATGATTTCCATGGCGTCAGACACGGTACCGAGCGTATGACTGTATCATTCGAAGCGGGCGGCAAAAATAGAGACGGGAAGGATAGTAGAGAAAATGGGGGGAAACGAGCAGAGAACCACCAGATATCCTTCTTCAATTATCTTTTCCTGTAACCGATCATTCCCTTTTTAAATTTGAAGGATCTTTTTTTTTTCGTTGCCTTTTTTTTTTTCTCCTGATTGCTGGTCCGAGCGGACTTGTCTCCCCAGGTTCCACTGCTATCAGCCCAGTCTGACCAACGCCACAGCGCAGAAAGTGCAGAAGAACAATGTCTAGGGACCGTGCGGTCTCTCTGTCAGCTATGCTGCAGGCACGAAATCGATGAAAGGGGGAATTGTTGTTGTCAGCAGTGGAAACAGCGCGTCTGAAGTCTTGCTGTACTTGGTCTCCAGGAACCAGTCAACGTGGGAGCGAGATAGTCTATAACAACACGTGTGGCACGGATCTCCGGGGGCAGCGATCAGCTACATAAATTGAATATTCGACCGTTAGGCTCCGGCGACCACCAACCCAGAGGGGCAGAAGGGTCCGATCGCCAATCGGTCGCCTGCGGTGACGCAGCTTGGATGACCTGGAGTCAACGATAGCAGTGGGGGGGGATTGACAAAGCGATGGAGGAGAAAAAAAAACATAGTGGAGCTGGAAAAAGATGGTTGAAAGTGTGAAGAATGATGGGTCTAAGAGGGGCGCAGCATTAAACTTCGAAGAAGCAATTGGAGGCCTTCTCGCGGTCACACGGTCGGGACGAACAAGATACAGGCAGCACAATCCCATGGTTCGTGATCAACTGGAATGAAAGCCAGAGTTTCAAGAGAGCATGGGAGGTGAAGCAGATCTTTATCGCGGCCAGGGCGCTTACAGCTTTTCACCGGAACATGCTTCGTCCAATATTGTGTTATCATTTCTGAGCCTATCGGCTGAACTCTATGGGCTCTCAGACCAAGAAAAGATCCATTATCCCAGATGATACTGCAAAAGACATGATTCATGCTGAGAACCATTCGCATCCACCAGGGTGTTCTTGGGAGTCAGGACATATTCAAAGAAGCATCACCAACCAGATAACCGCTCTTAGTGACACTTCCTCTCAGACGAACTCCAGCGATGTGGAGATCAACCATCCATGCCATTCCCTTTCGGGCCGTTTTTCTTTCTTTCTCCTTCCTTTCAAAGTTGGTTTATCAGGGTTGCCATTATCTTTATCTTTGTCCCGAGAGATATGGCCACTTTACGGCCCGAGCGTCAACTGGTCGTACTTGATGTTATCTTGTAACGTGAATCACTAATAAGAATAGTTAACTTATCTCTGGGAATTCTTCGGAGCGTTTGCTCGAATTGAGGGGCTCTCTGAGTCACTTCTCATCCGAGAATCGACCGTCCACGATTGCGAGGATGAAAAGAAAAATTGTACCTGAGCATAACAATCCGAATTAACATCTACTTAACTACTGTAAAGCGCTATCTCTTACGTGCAGGCGAACTACTTTACTGCTGCAGCCCCGCTCTGTCAGGTTTCTGTCGCAATCCTTCGCTCGAGCACACGACAGTCGAACAAAACTCGCTGATCGACGAACAATCCATGTCTGCTCACCGTGCAACTGGCGATCTTTCATCATCCAGTGGTAAACTACAGTGGCTGCTGTCCAGAGACAACAGCCCCCTCAGATCAAATCAGCATCCTCGTCACGAAAAAAAAAAAAGGTTTTGGTTGGTGGCATGCGGTTAAGAGTGCCGAGATACGGAGTCCTACATCCATCCAGTCCGATTCGAGTCCATCCGGACTGCCCCTCTCGAGATCAAGATTGGTCGTTCTACTCGAGTACCTACAGCGATGTAAACCAGAGCAGATCTGGTCCATGGAGTCAGGGACATCAGGTATCCCTGCATCTACTCTATCTCCCCCGCATTTTCAATCCTTCTGTCGTCCTTCCATCATCATTATTCCCTGCTGTATTACCGCGGTCTTCTCTCCGGACTCTGCTCAACGGTCTTCATCTGCCAGACCGGATACACTAAGACATGGCGTGTGATCCATCACAGCATGCACAAATCGAAATGCGGAGGGAAAAATAACACAAGACCTCCTTATGCCTTGACCTCCGAATCTTCCGTGCAGGGAACCATTTCCTTCCGTCTCCAAGCTAATGTTAGGTCATGAGCTTTCAATTCGCTAAGTTAGGTCTACAGTCTACTAAGTCGTGTTATTATGCGACATGCCGTGCTACGCGGGTATGCCTTCTCCGCAAAATGGAATTGCTTTTTTTTTGATCGCCACGATGACACGATTAGCCTCGTTATTTTCGTCACCTGTCTGTGTGTCTGCGAGTGTGGGGGATCGCCCCAGTCTGCTCTCGTGCTCTATTTCTTCTAGTGTGTCGTAAATCACCAGAGACAGTTTTCACATGTCTATTTCGCTAGTCTGACTTCAGTCGAAATGTCTGCTTCACTACCGTACATATAGACGCCTCTTATTTCTAAGGTCATCTCTAATGGAGAACAACAAAAAGTAGATCCCAGTCCTTCCAGACAACGCCCGCAATGCATTAAGCCATAGTTGCCCGAGTAGCGCGAGAAAGGGAGAGCAGGTCGCGTCGCAAATAGTAAGCAGGCTGAAAAAAAAGAACCAAGTGGCATAAGGCTGGAGAACTTAATCCTCCTCCTCCACTCTCGCGCGCTTCGACCCGCGGTTTTTGCGATCAGCCTCCTGGAGACCGTACCCGGTACGCTTCTGACCAGCTCCGCCGCTCGTTACATCAGCGATCATGCTATCGATCCCAAAAGGATCCGTCGTATCTTTCTCGAACTGAACGGGACCTTCACGAGTCTAGAAAGATAGTGAGTTAGTTAGGGGGAGTTGGTGTGAGAACAGAGATGGGATTCTTACCTCAGCATCAGCGGTGCCCTTGAATCCCTCCTTGGCTCGACCCAGCACCTCAAATCGGTTGCTCTTTTGAATTTTACCCATCTCACCGGCTGCAGCTTCTTCGTCATCGACGTCATCTACCTGAGCCCGTGGGCGGTAGATGCTGTTGATGGCGTCCTGCGCAGCGAACAGCGGCTTGTCGTAAGGGTTGTCCTCATTGAACCCAGAATCCAGTCCACTCGTTTGATTGAACAATCGAGAATCATACATGGTTTCGGAGCTCTGTGTTGGCTTTGCCAGTCCGAGTGCGACTTTCTCGGATATATCGCGATTCTGTTCTCTAGCCATCATCTGGATTCTCCGTTCTGTACCCATACGTGACTGGCGAAGTTGGCGTTCGGCCTCTTGGCGTCTCTCACGACGGATGCGCTCGCGCTCCCGAGCAGCTTCTTCCTCATCACTAGGCGTCGCAGATCTGGAGTAGGGGGATGGGCTTCTGCTGGCGGTAACAGAACGAGAGCGAGCCCTAGAGGCAGCCGCGGATCTCTCTTCGCGCGCTTTCTGTGCGAGCATACGAAGATGCTCCTCTTTCTGCGCCTTCTCCTTCTCAGCCAACTTCTGTTGCATGAGGGCACGCTGCTTGACTTCCTCTCTCGCATGTCGATCAGCAGTAAACAACGCTTCAGCGAACTGGGCGAATTTGTCGTTGATAGTAACATCCTGTAGGCCGCGTCCGTCGGCAGCAAGACGCTTATCAAGTGGCACCGTGTAACCCTTCGGATTCTTCCAGTTAGAAACCGGTGGAGGAATCCTCCAAGCCTCCTGATCCTCAGCGGTAAGCTTTCGCGGAGGGGAGTGCATAACCGGGGGCGGCGGTGACGGCGGTCCGCGAGGAATCTTCTTGTGCTTGAACTTCGGCGGCTCCATAGGATCCTGTTGCCTTTCGACAATTTTCATGATGCGATCATTCTTCTTGCTTGTGTCTCCCATCTGATTGGCCGGCGTATATCGCACGAACGTAGGCTCTGCTCTCTGCCCACCCTTCACGTTCTTCGGCTTCTGCGCAGCCACGGCCCCTGAAACCAGGCCTGCCAGTGCATTCTTGGTCTTCTCCATCTGCGCCTGTACCTCCTCTTCGGATGGTCGATCCAACGAGATCTCTCCCATATCCACCCGCTGGCGCAGGGGAATGAGATCTTTGAAGGAAGCATGGACAATGCGACTTTCACTGTGACCTCGACGGGCAATAGCATCGTACTTGACTTTTCCCTCCGCATCAACCTGCACAGCTAAAGCATTGGACGTAGTCGATGTACCCTTGCGACCCATATCAAGAGGATACTGAGCGACCAAAATCTCAGGGAACGCGCCACCGTCGCCAAAGTCTTCTGGAGCTCGAGGTCGCCATCCTGCGCGGTTTCCGTACGGTGGAGGCCCGCTTCTCTATAAAGAAAAAAAAATCCATTAGACACCCATCCACAGGCCATAATCACAGGCAGAACTCACCCTCAGAACAACTTGCGTCTCGTCGAGTTGACCAGCGCCGAGAACCCGCGGCCCGCGCGGCTGGGCGTGAGGCGGCAACTCCTCATCCTCGCCGGTGTACTTGGGCTTGGGCAATGACTTGAAGAGACCGGCTACGATGGAAGTCATTGTCTCGACCGGTATGGGAGGTTGGATAACGTGGTATAAAAGATCGTTGATAATTCAAGGCGGCCGGCCCAGATGCGCGCAGATTCAACTTTAGTCGATGGCGCGGAGCACTGCGTTTGTGGTCTCTTCTGGTTACCGTAGCGATGATGAAACGATCCACCAAAACATCAACCTCAACAAGTTCTCTCTTATGTCCACATCGACGATCGTTTGCTATGCAATGAGGAGGCAGTGGATTCTTAAGTAAGGATGTAAAACATCACCAGAAGTTATCTCAATGGCAGCTGAGGCATTTCACAATACATGTACTCTCCTATATTCATGGAGTACACTCCTACTTAGTCCCTATCTCAGTGAATTCACATCACCTGCATTCGTCCCCAAGCTTTGGGTGGTCCTTACTTTTCTCTCATTTTATCATCTAGATAAGGTTGTGGGAACTTGGAAAGGGTACGGTGCCTAATCCTGGGCCAAAGGGGAAAGACCCGGTATCAATATAGTACAATAAAGACCTACGCTAGGCTCCTAGAAAGATAATAGACTGATAAGAAATTATGTGCTCTATGGAGCCTGGTGTGATGCAGATTCAGCACAACAAAGTAGTTGGTTAACTAGGCCTGGAGGCATCGTCATCTAAATTCACAAACCAGGCAGGAACATGCTGTTGTAGACTAGCATGTACCCCGAAAAGACGGACAAATAACGCATCATAGAAATCATTATTATCATTCACCAGTGACCTTATGCAAGCCAGGGTGAGATGAAACACAGTGAAGAGAGTGGTTTTCATAAGATGTCGACCATTGTTACACGTTGTTGCTACCTCCTGATGAGCACAGTAGCTTATCCTTCCTGCACTTTGAATGCACAAGATAGAAGTCAGTTACAGGTGTCGATGGCATCGTAACTTGAAAGAGCTAACATACCATAGCATAGACAATGGTCCCATCTGCATAGCCACTCAAGCCGGAGCCTCGGCGCGAATGAAGTAGGGATATCCAGCACTGGCATAAGCCCAACGACCCGGCTGGCAGTTCTCCATGATATCGTTGGTGGTACGCAGGGTAAAGGAGCCATCGAGTTCGCGAACCCACCACTGCTGTCCATTGGCAGCCTCGTACGGAATCAGCTGAGCTGGCTTGGTGGCTCCAACCTTTTCCGCGATCGTAGCGTTCTGCGCCTCGACTTCTTTCTTGGTAGGCCCAACGAACGGGATACGGCCCTCATGGACTGGCGGAACCAGAGGACCACTGATGGTAGGGTAGTAGAACACTCCAGGCTCATGGTAGACAGGCACTCTAGGGACCTAGACATGATGTCAGTTATGGTTTTCTTCCTTTCTTGTGGGATCAGAATATATACATCGCAAGGAATGGGCATGTAGGTCACAGGAGCCATCATGACTCCCATGGGGGGACAGAACGGTCCCATCATGAAGGGGGCAGGACATGGATGCTGCGGCATCTGGGGTGGAAGGTAGGTATAAGCCGTAGGACTCTTTGGAGGCTCTGGCTTTGGTTCCTTTGGAGCCATCTGGGGAGGGACATATGTGTAGGTTATTGGCTCCTTAGGTGCTTCCTCCTTAGAGGCAGGTGACGCCTCGGAAGTCACCTTTGAAGGATCCTCTGTGCCGTACTGGTAATAGTCTGGTGACATATTGGAGGACTGGACGATCTCGAGGGTTGAAATTTGTGGATGTGGGATGGACAACCCACCACCAGTCTTTGTAGTGGCACGGGAAAAGAGGACAAGGGTGCTGTAAACAGGAAAGATGCGAAGTGGCGTGCAAGCTGACCGGGAGACAGTTGCAGGAACAGTGAAGGGAGGAAAGGCTTGCGCTCTCAACGCGGGGTTATCAACAGAGGTAGGGTCAAGGAAAGAATCAGATGTGAAAAAAACAGCAGACATATGTCAGAAAGAGACTTGCGTGACGTGAATGGAGATTGATTGGTGAACTAGGCATCGTCAAACTTACATTTCCCGGATAAAACCTGTCGCCTTCTTGGACAACATACCAATGAGGCTTTTCTTTTTTCTTGTCTTCCTTTTTCGCAGCACTTTCAAGGTCGTATTCGCGGAATGGCCAGCAGAAACACATCTTGATGGTATGGATTAAGATGCAAATGAAGATAGTAGATGAGAGGAGGATCTCTAAGAAGCTTCTGCTATGCCACAGGATCAGAGCTGGGATCAGAAGGTGTCTGCAAGAGCTGAAAACAAAGCTGTGAGAAAATCAACTGATCTCTCACTCCAGTGAATTATATGGATGTTCCCTCCCTTCGCCGGAGTTAAGCGCGGTTAACGCGTAGCAGGCAAAACATGAATGAACACCACTTAATGTCGGGTGATATCGGGTGGAGAAGACTGGCTGTAATGGTTAAGAAGTAATGTTCTTGAAAACAGGCGAATGTGGGATGAAAGGAGTACATCTTTCTCTGTCGGGGTCTATACGCTATTGGAGCATCAAAGTATCCGTGGTAAATAGAGTGCTAATAGTCGTGACAAGTGGAATAAGTAAGCATACATGATTATTACATAAGGAGTAGGGTGTTGGGAGAGATTCTAAGGCACGGTTTCCTCGCCATGAGAAGACAGTTTGATATCTTTCGGTTGCTTTCCAGATCCAGATTTGAGGTATTAAGGCACCGCACTCTGGCTCCAGCGAGCTCGATTGATATGGGAGAGAGCTAAACTCGAAAGGTATGCTCGAGAAGTGGGATATGAGAGGATCTCATAGACGTATATACGGTGTTGACGATCTTCAGCCCGATATTAGATGGGAACGCATCGGGCAAGTAACGCCTTCCGAGTCACCGGCCTCCACCAGATGTTCTTTACCCCCGAATGTATACCAAATCTTCAGCTTCTTAGGTCTCAGTGGAGCTGGGTCGTAGAAGCCGAGAATTTGAAACTATGCCAATGTTAGCTTTGTAGCCCACGACTGCGCATGATGGGATGGATATACCTTGATAACTTTAGGTGGTATTATCAGTTGGCCGTGGTCGACCAATGCTGCCACCGGAATAGTCACATCTATAGCCTTGCTCTCTCCAGCATCTCCCTTCGCTTTCTTTTTTCGAGATGGGAAATAGCCGTATTCGGCTTTGGTGATCACCAACCCTCCATGCTCTTCTTCTCTGGCCTGTCTCCTCAGTACTTGTTCGGACATGAGATCGATGGCTTGCTGGCTTTCTATCCGCCTCTTGGCGATCTGTTTCTCTAATCGTCGCTGTCGCTTAGCCAGCGCCAGTCGTCTTCTCTTCCGTTCTCGAGGACGAATGAACCCAAACTCAACTCCGCAGTATGTTGCCCAGGGGACAATAACGGCAAGAGCTGCAATCTCCGCGCTGACCAGAGGCAAAGGACAGATAGCGATAGGAAGCTTGATCTTCTGGCCCAATCGGTTCCACGACACAGTCATGACAAGTCCTCTGTTCCCCTGTAGCCCGATCCCCAACCCCATACGTGTAAAATCTGAAACCTGTCTGGTTCCAGCGATAGACCAGCCGAGAGAGAGATCCATTCCGACAGTAGCTTGGATCTCCAACCGTACGGGTCGGGCTTCATTATTTTGTGATATGGGGTGATGGCCGTCTGTGCTCCACTCCGAACGTAACTGTTCCTCGCCCTTCCACGAGAACAGGTTACGCCCATAGACAACAGACAGACCTCCTCCTTGAGGCGAAGCGTCCATTTGTAGTTGCCATGATTCAGCCGCCCCCGCTTCCTGCTTTCTAGTGGCTGGAGCGTCGATGTCATTTTCTTCGTCTTCGTCCTCTTCCTCAATTGTTCTTGATTTCCTAGGACGGGAGATGTAGCCAATCTCAACCTTGCTTGTCTGGGCTGGCCTCAACAGTGCATCCTCCAAATGAATGCCGAGATCAACAATCGGTGAGAGTAATTCCTGGATAAAGGCGGGCCACATCAAAGTTCCACTTGACCACGAGCAATATACGGTTCGCCCAACGTCTAGCTCTCGGGTAACTTGCAGTCCAATATCAGGCAAAGATTGAAAGATGGACCTAAAGAAACCAGTGCGGAAAGTGAAGATTAACGGCTTCGTTCCAGGAAATGGAGAGATGGCTTTGGCGACAACAGCCTCTACTGTCGGGTAAGGTAAGACGAGACCAGTGACGCTGACATCTGCTCCTTCAAGAAAGGACAATGGGAGTTTTCCGAAAAGTCCCTTTGTGGATGCAACATTCCGAAATCCGTGATTAATAGACGCTCCAAGTGACACGTTCCTAGCAACCATGACCAATGGTGTAGCAACCTATCTAGAATCAGTGACCATTACCCATTCGAACTGAGAAATTACGTACACGTTTGATCTCCTCTGTTCCATCTGGATACACAAACTTCGCTTCTTGCATGGGGGTCTGTAGTTTGCCGCCGATACTTGCACTGAAAGTCACCTCGGCCTGCATTGCTTGTTTCGAAGGATCGTTGTCTTTCTCTGATTCTTCGGTCTCAGTTTCGGCCTCTTCATCAACCTTACCCAAGAGCTCTTCGAACGACGGAAGAGGTGCTCTAAAGCTGTATCCTATGGCATATGACGACGGCCGTAAAGTAGGCAAATTTATATAGATGTAGTCCCCATCCTCATCGGACGATATCATGGAAGTAGCATCGATTCCCAATGATATGGAACCCTTGAAAAGCAAATATCAGTCACGAGTCCTTCCTTCCATTGAATGCTACAGTAGGACTACGAGCACCGCCGGGGTCGGGTTATTGCCCTATCCGCAGAACATGTTGACTTTGCAGGGTATGAAAGAAGCAATATGCCCATGCAAAGAAGAAAAACAGTAGACTATGCGCGTATATTGGACTACGCACCTTGCTCTGAACCAGGCTATCCAGCACCCTCCTCTCACGCGCCTTCATTGTATCCAAGAACCAACGGCGGAACTCCTCCGGGCTGAGAGCCTTGACTCCCACCTGCTGCTGCTCCGCCGCACCTCCTATGCCCATGGCACCACCTGCGCTCCATTCTCTCTGGACTCCTTCAGCTCCCAGGAGGTCATATACCGTCCGCTTCTTGGGGTCGATGAGGGTCTCGTAGGCCTCGCGGATCTTCTCGAAATGATGCTTAGCCGCCTCCCGCAGGTGTTCAGGTTGCTTGTCTGGATGAAAGCTCAACGTCAAGCTTCGATATGCGGATCGAACATCAGCCTCCGTTGGGGGAGGTGTTCGGGAAAGTCCTAGTAGGCTGTAGTAGTCGACATCGTCCGGGTACTCCATCAGCCGGTCATAATCTGCATCTGAGATAGAGTCGCTATGATTATTCGCATCTGTGCGACCATTCTGTACCGGCCTTGAGCTTCCTAGATCATCCCGGGCCTGCGAGAAGCCATTAGCAGGCCCGCCATGACCTGCGGAGCTCGCAGCGCGGTCTTCGCCATGATCAGGAAATCGCGGCATCCCTCCCTCTTTCATGAACTTTTGACGGCGCTCAGCTCAAGTGTCAGTATTCAGCTTTCCATTTTTCAACGCTCAATGGCAGATATTTGTATTGTTGAGGGGAATAATGCGAGGGGCATTCCTTATTGGCATCACGGAGTTAACTTTTTGCTCCTGCGATGACGTCGGAAAAAGGTCGGCGCCGTGGAACTTCCGCGGCGGAAGTTTGCTTGTCCGACGTCAGTTCTACTCGAGATCATATATAACTATAGCATTGTGCCTCTGAGATAGGATTCTTCACTACTAACTAGGTTCTTGTATAATTAGTCTGCACGGACAGGCAAGCCCTGCAAGCGGCACCGCCATGTGCGCCGCACAGGTCGCGCTGCAGCCTAATCCCTGACGATGTCCTTTTGTCTACTATGAGCCTCAGTGAGGGCGATACTCATACACTATCTTCTATCCTTATATCTTTCTCGTGCCAGCATATCAAACCAATACCTATAAATTAATCACCCCCTAAGGTCGCAAGGGGATCATGGTCCTCTCCATAGAGGCTGGGGATACACCCCCGGTATACAAAATTGACCTGTCCCTCTCACCAGCTGAGCGATATGTCGAACTAGCAAACATATATCGCGATCAATTGCGATCTCTCACTCACCTCTTCGACGATCTAGTTTCATCTATTAACCCTAACATCCCTCTTGGGCTCATTCGCGGACTCGCCCAACTTTGCATGCGGCGCCTATCTACTTCGGAAGAAACAGAGGAGATCCGCGGAATTAGCAAGGCGACTGACATACCAATGTATCTGCTAGTTGCCTTCAACGTCCTCCTTGATCTTCTGATGGGCTGTACCAGCGGAGGCGTGAGAGTAAAAGACCGCCATGACGGAGCGCAGACGAGGATGCTCCATTTCCGGACTCTAGATTGGGGCATGGACGCGCTCCGGGCACTGGTGGTACAGCTAGATTATGTTCGGAGTCCAGACGCCGATACAGTGCTCGCGAGGAGCATCACCTATGTTGGCTTCGTTGGCGTCTTGACCGGAGTAAGGAAAGATCTCAGCCTATCTTTGAATTTCCGTCCAACGCACAATGTGACCTCTCGACTGTCGAATCTCTTATTCTACAGTAATCATGTGCTTGTCCTGCTTGGTATACGTCGGTCAATATCATCACTTCTTCGAAAATACATCATCCCAGAGTCAAATAGTCGAAGACATCCAGAGCGAAAGAACGGCCATAAGGGAGACAACTTTGGATCTGAATCTCGACCTCCATCATTAGCGAAAATTGAATCAACTCTCCCTTCAACTCCAACCACAGCAGCATATCTAATCTTCAGCGACGGTACATCCACTCTCACCATGGAAAAGGACTACCGGAGTGCCATTGTGCGAAGGTCGACATCATTCATCGTCGCCACAAATAATGATCTAGAGCCAGAAGCGCCGCCCACAGAACAAGTGGCAGAAGAGAAGCGCGAGTTTCACACAGGCCTCGGAGTTATCTCCGGTGAATTGCAGAGCGTCGCGGACCTCATTGAAGATAGTAACATGCGACGAGATTGCATGCAGGACAAATGGGATAAGAAAGTCCGTCGTGAACAGCAAAAGAGGACTAAAAATAGTCAGGCTGGCGGAACTTCGAGTAAGCAGCATGATTCAGCGAGAGAAAGACGAACTTCAGCCAGGCTCAGACAGAAAAACCAGTCTCGTCAGAGCCGGCGACAGTCATCCGACTTTTCAAATCGCAGTGAGAATGTCGTCGAAACAACCGAGGAAGACGACAAGGGCATCGCAGCAACTCCAAAAGAGGCCATCAAGTGGGTAAGCGACTGGCCGATAACAAACGAGACGACGCACTATGCGGTGGTCATGGACCCTACGGAAGGCGAGGTTGTCTGGGTCAGACGTTATCTGCACCCTGTTACGCCCTAGACCAGTGAAATTTTCCGAGCTTCTCCATGCTGTGTGTTAACTTATCAAGTCTTAATAATGAAAAACTGGGGATTCAAGCGGTGTCTAGCTCCATAAATGGTATGAAAACGATCAGAAGAGACACATGAGAAGTATATGTCCTGGTCATCAGGTAGTACTGTCATAGATGCAATAGAGTGCATTACACAGAGAATTCCAAAGTCTCAATACTCAACAATTTGCAACAGCAATGCATAAAACAGGTATCACAACAGCGACGACTTGATCTAAATCTGGGATGCATGTCAGGGGTCTTTTTCCTCGGTGAATCAGGAATACGGAGCAACTAAATGCAGCAGCAAGGTTCTAGCAGCAACTATGGGGTATCAAGCAAGCAATAAGATGTAGTAGGGGGGGATAAAGTCCGGATTAAACTCCTTGGACAATATGCATGCACATTTGCCCACGTTCCCAATGATACTAGATATCATCATAAATATCAATTATCATAGCTCATATGAAAATTGCTAACGACGTAAGAACAACAGATTTTGAACTTCTAAAAGGCAGGTTGGAATTCTGGGAATAAAACATATAAATTATGTAAACAAAGCTCAAGAACTGAAGAAGCCAATACTGCAAAAGGGTATGTTGATCAACAAGTACCTATGGATCTTCCTTGATCAAGAGAACATCATCTTTAGAAATTGAGGCATTCAATCCCAACGCTCGAAGATACAGATCTCTTGGAAACCCATAGACGACATCGCAATCGGTTGTGGTTCCAGGTTCTATCTTGGGGCCATAAAGACCTGCGCGACTGTATAATGGAGGTCCGTCCACAATAAATCCAATTTTGTCGTCCAATTTCGTCTCATTTCTAGCTGCAGAGATCGTGGCATCAAGTCGTCTCTCAATGAGTTTGGAGTGCATGCGGGCCCCTTCCCAAAAACGACAGAGATCGTCAATCACATCCAGACCGCTGTGGATAAGAGAGATACACTCTGTGAGATCTGTCATAAGGCCGGCCGCGCTGAGCACATCCGTAGCAGACAGGATCAAATAGCTGATGACGGGAGATGAGAGCGCTATTCGCCGGGTAGATGTCTCCGTGCCAGATGCCGATAGACCGTACTCGGAATTGAGCTGTGTCACTGCTAGAGATATACGCAGTATTTCAGCCGCATGGTGTCTTGCTCTGTGAATATTGACCCGTGCCGCCTCCTCTGGAAGACACTCATATCGTATGTGCCGGTTCAGCCTCATCAGCACGGCATGATATAGCATGTGAACCGTGAGGAACATATCGGACTTGCCCGCACGAATGCTTCGCTCCATATTGGCCATGCTGTATGCGAAATCCTCGGGGAGGTTGATGTTACTGTCTTCTAGTCGCCTGATGACCTTCCCATAAAATTCTTCGAGCCATGTCTTGTATGTTCGGTGAGGTATATGAGGAGAGCGGATTACATGATTTGTAATTTCTCCCCATTGGAATGCCAATTCTATCAGATGTGACATTCCACTCAAGGAAGGCCGATCAGCCAGCTTTATTGTTTCCGAACGATCGAGCGTATTTTGAAAGTAAGGTGCGCTCACGTACTGTTGTGCTTCATAGACGTCTTCCGGGCACGGAAGCCTCAGGAAAGAGTCCTGCGGTTGCACGGAGACTGGACGGCGTGAATAGAAACCAGGAAGTCTCTGGTCAATTGTCAGCTATATGCAATAGTCGGCCCAAGACAAAATATGAAACTAACATCCATTATGAATGCAACCCAAAATGTGCGTCTCCGGCACTCAATCAAAGATTGAGGGTGTAAACCATATTCGCAGCTTTGACTCGGTGCCATGGTCAGTGCGTCTGTCTCAATGTTGTAATATAGTCCGCAGACAGTCCTGACAGCCGCGCCTATGAGATCCCAAGCCTTTACTAGAGCACCGATAGAATAGTACCACAAGCTCAGTATTATCCTGCTCTGGGCGAGCTGTAACGTCAACACGTGCTGGCTCTTTTCCACCGCGTAGCTGGCCGTTCTCGAATAATGTTTCCCGGCAAGCATACTATCTGGACGATCAGAGAATACTGAACCCATAGCCATCATCGAATATATAAGCATTTTGTCGTCAGGAGATTTCGTGCGACAGGATCTCAGCCACAGCAAGAAACTCTTCTTTGGGAATATATAATAGAATGTATCGTTAACGTAGGTGAAATATTTTTCGACATAATGGCTCATTGCTTCCGGGTCGATTTCGTATGGATCAGCAGCCCACTCGCGCACCACCGGATTGTCCGCATCGACGTCGGTGATCTGCGCAAGTATGTCAGAACGATCAGTGCCGTCTTCTGCTACGCCCCTGTTCGTCTTCCATTTAGAAGGATCTGGGGTATCACTGGAGGGATTCGACGATCCCTTCTTTTGAGATGGGGCGGGATCTGACCGTGCACCTCTGATACTGCCACTTATAGACATTATCGACGTGTCGGAAAGGGGAGATTGATCGCTGCTACCTAGGACGGGTACGAACTTGTCAGGAGCTTATGACTCCAGGTGATATTTGAAGGGAAATAGTAAATCTAGGTATCGCGAGACGTACCTTCTTTTGCTCGGGATGATATTGATCGAGAGTCGTGAGAATTTCTTGAGGCCGCTGAATGACCTCGCGGCCTTGCAAGTATGAACTCAGCATCCTTCCTCTGTCAGGTATCTGGTCCCACAGGAATAACTTACGCACTCTCGAACCTGCACTCCTTTCCAGATTTCTGACATTGATCACATTTAGGAATGTTTGGCTGGCACTTGATCTTCTTCTCCCTGCAAGATATGCAAGCTTGTGCTAGCCGCTTTCTGGGTTTTCCAGCCTTTGTGATACCCCAGTTCGCATTGACAGGGACCCCGTCGATAGATTTGGGACAATGTGATCCGTCCGCATATATATAGCAAATCCCTTCGCCATCTATATATCGCTCATCCACCACGTGAGGAAGCAGCTGATGCGGTCGAGCACTACCCGGTGTGGAAGTCATACTGCTTTCCCCCTGCGACGAAAGAGGCTGCGAATCTGCCCTTTCCTTTCCGTAAGACGCTCTATGTGAAAGAGAGGAAAGCGGACGAGGTGGGTTCGACGGTTCGACGCTCATTGCGGTGTATTGTCGCGAATCCCTTCGAGGGGCATATCCTGAGTCTGTCCCGATTTGAGCGATCGGGGGTAACCTGTCTGTCGCCTGTCGTTGCTCTTGCGAAACGCGACTATTCAAAGGATAAACTGGAGAACTGGGCCCGATCCTCGACATGAGCCCTAGAATATGACCGGAGAAGGATTGTGTTGAAGCATCATAGCGACCACCGATCGGCAACTCATTCATAGCATTTGCTCTAAGTGGAGTGCTTACTGGAGTATCAGTATCATATGGCCATGCTCGAAATCTGGAATCAGGCGCAGACGTAAGTAGTTGGCTGACAGAAGGCAGTTTCTCCCCATGCAACTGCCGCCGTCCAGTATCTTTCCCCTCAGCTGCATCCTGCTGTTGGCGAGCTGTGTCGATTCCTAGTTGTGATGGCCTTGTCTGACGAGGCGGCGGGAGCTGATACAGGCCATCACAGGCCTTTAAAAGCCTCTCACCGTGTGGGTCCTCCGCAATATGTCGTCCTTCAGATGCAGATTGCATGCGCTCGCTTGGTCCCAGATAATGATCTGACATAACTAGCATCTCTTTGGTCGGTTAATCATATGGCGTTGCAGCGTGGCCATCAAGGAGCGCAGGCAAACCAGCAGCAGCTATTAGATTTTGAGTAAAGGATATGACGTCCAGCGCGCGACAGCAGTCTCAAAACTAGACCATGAAGTATTCAGGTGGGGTGATTGTTGTCAATTCTGCCCTCTTGTGACGACTTTCAGTTGGGGAGAGAAAGCGAAAGTGTGTGTCCACATTAAGGGCACAGCGAGCTGCAGGGTAGGAAAAGATTAGCATTGTCGACCTATTCGGGGTCCACGTATAAAGTGTACCCATGTCAGACGCATGATCTGGACCAGCTTTAACGTACCTCGAAAGGATCACAAGCTAGTAAATGGGAGACCTCCGGTAGGTATAATTTTCCCCAGAGAATAACCAAGCGCTACGTCGGCTTTTCTGGAGGGGTGGATCTGTTCCAACAAGATCAGATCGATACCGGTGTAATTGCAGGACTCGCCCTCGAGACTGTACATAGAAGATAGAGTTTGACCGGTCCCTGGGTCAAGGAACCCAATTCGCGTCTTTATGGTGGAAGAACGTAGAAGTGTTAAGATCGCATCTTATGGGCAATATGTGCGTTTCAGACCCGTCCTTCACTGTCATACAATCCCTCCAAAGAATTTATTTCCAATATGAGTCGCCCGTAGGACTCAGGTTGGTAACAGTTACATGCACCAGATGTGGTTTCAGTTCAGGCCAGGATAGATTTATACGCCGTTCCATGGATATACTGACTTCAGGGGGGCAGGAAAGAGCAAATCAAATCAACTGCTTGCTGTAATTGAGAAGCAGCGGGAGAACACGAAGCTTAGCCATGACCAGTAACGATTGAGTGAGAAAATGGTCGTCTTTTCAGGTGGTAGGCTGAGCGCCCGCACGTTGAAGCAGACGGTAAATGAAGCGGCTCGGCGCTTGAATGTCACAGGGGACTGATGGTCACTTCTTCCCGATCTCAGCAAACCTAATTATGAATAGCTGCCGCCTTTAGGCCCCGTTAGAGAGTATTTCGGTTGCTAGATCCTAACGATGGGTCCTCGGAGCATGAGTCGGCTGCCGCGATATACTCCGTACTCCGTAGTGTGAGCAGCGAAGTCATTATTATTGCTCCGTACAGTTGGCGCCGTTAGCACAGACGCCGGGGGCAATCTGCTGGGGTCTCTCGAACCACCGCTTAACGGGCGAGACCCAGGGACCCCTTGCTAGAAGCTCAAACCAGGGCTCCCTAACCGTGGCATTTACTGTAGCACGGTCCAGGGCCACTCTTCACCCCGGCAGCTTCGATACTGTCTGCTAAACCGGAATCCACAGATCGTAGTTAATGGTCTCAAGGATTCAAGACGGGTTCTAACCATCCATCGTGGTAACAGATCCACCTGAACGAGTGAATGTACGGAGTAGCGTCGTTCAGGAACTGCTTCCGTCTGTGGTGGATCACCGCCGTTGTCCGGCGTGAAGTCTCGAGGATGATAGACCTGGCCAGTAATAATAATAATCTTATAGTGCTGTGTAGACAGAATAGAGTTTCAGTGTCCGAGGCACCATCCCTAAGGTTCAATTGCGTTGAAAATCTTCCCAGTGCTTTCCTGCTGAGTGTCTGAAGTGACTCGTTACCGAAAACATGTGGTCGAAGTTTGAAAACGCCATGGCATCTCTGAAATTAGCTTATGGCTCGAAGGAGGGAACCGGTGTGAGCACTGATACGGAACGCTCCGCACTCCACGGTCTCGGTTGTTAAGTTAGTTAGTGCTTCCCACGTTACGGGTGATGGGTCTACCGTTCAATTAGCATTCTCTTATTGTTAGCGGCCATTATCTTCATTTCTTGGCCTGGGGATTGATTTCATGGGGGACTGGCGGTCCATAGTTGGCAGTAAGAGCATCAGATTGGATTGGCTCCTCGAGATTGTAAACATGCAAATAAACATCAGACTCCATTCGACTGTTCGATATGCCATACGTGTGACATCTGCAGGGCAGATCTTCTCTAACGGAAGGGCCAACAGATTAGCGGGCCCAAGAGTTAGGGAAGAAATGTGGGATTGGAGTCGGAAACCCCCTTCCGCGAGCACTAGCACGATCGGTCAGTCCGACTTCATGACCGTTCACTGTGCCCCTGCTCACAGTAATTTAGAAGATTGTTAGCTGTCGTCCGCGATCCTTGGCAGATCCGATCTAGTTACAGCCCATCTCGATCCCCTTGGTGAGTCCTTCTGTTCAATAATGGCACGTTAGAATAATAATTATTGACACGGATTGACAGGTCTGGGAACAACTCAACGATCCATCCAGACGACGGGACCTCAGGAAGGGACGGTAGTGTGGACTCTGGAGCACTAGTTGGACAATAAAAACTTCGTACGACTCCCCAAACATGATTCGCACGCCATGGCCCCTTCTTTAAGTCAAAACGGCTGCGGAATCTTCGGTGATACGCCGAAGGATTCTTCTAACTAGCTGGGGCCTTTTCGGTTTCCCCACGGCGGCGTTGCTGAGGCCATTTCACGGTGTGGCACGTGAATTTCTCAGGTCTGCAACTCAAGAATATGTGCACTAACTATCGAGTTCTTTTTTTTTTTTTTTTCTTTTCTTTTCTTTTCTTTTTTTCTTTTTTTTTTCTCTTCCTATGTCTCAGAGACATCAACACAGGTAATCTCAATTACAGGTCACTATGCGATTGCTGTCAATAATCAGCAAGCACGGAGTACTATTTACTTCCGAGTCCCTGCGTCTCGAACGATCTAGTGAGAGACCCCTGGAAGAAACTCCTTTACGGATTCCACACGGAAACTAGCAAACTAGCAATATCGATCCCCTAGACCTCACCATGCAGATCAAGTATGTTGGCATCAACTACCGTTTCTCCGATTCGTAAGACCTTTCTCCTGAGCGGCTCCGGCCTCCCTAACTATTGCCTTTTGAAGTCGGCGACTTTCATCCAATTGTTAGTCGCGACGGTGCAAAGTTTTTCTTTCCGCGGACCTTATCAGCGCCGTCTCTCTCTCCCCCTGCACCTATTCATACCAACTTAACTTTTTCAAGTACTAAACCGATTTTCTCCTAGCGCCTCCAACAAGGGCTTGATTCACTCTAATTAATTGCTTGTTCCCGTTTCCGCATGCCCTAATTACACACTGACTAGCGTCCAGGCGCCAAGGATCATTGCTCCCAGAGTGGCATGTGCACGCATCGACTATAAATGCACAGTTCAAGAGAAGGACAGACTTTTTCAGGGAATAAGACGCCACTTACTCCGTAATGTAGGATAAGAACACAGAACAGTGGACTGTGCACGGGGTCCGGCCGTTCTTATTTATCAATCATATCAAAACCCTTCCAGTGTACAAATTATATAATTAGGTACGGATAGATGGGTAACTACTGGATGTTTTCTGCCCTATCCGGGAGGCCCTAGCGACGAAGGTATGGTACTCGATCGCTCTAATTTCCAGGCTGTCCTATTCGAATTCACCCTCCATGCCTAACTACTATGAAGCACGTGCCTTTTACCCGAACATCAAAGACATAAGACAAAAAAGACGCAAACGCGCAATATAAATACGAGGGGCCACTAGTTAGCTTGCCCAATTAACTCAGTCTAAGCGGGTTTCGACGAATTTTCGCAGGGATTGAGATGTACCGCATAAACACCGATCTTTCTCCATCTAGTGCGTTAGCCCCATACAAAAGGAGAACGATGTTCTTAGACCAGGCGATACGAGAAAGGGAAAAAAGGGGATCAAAAAGTTAAAATTTCCGGATACATGTTCCGAGGTGTACCGGTAGTAGTACGTATCAACTAATGGAGTTTTATTCTGACGATTCCAACGTCTTTTTAATACTCAGGATTTATTTGATATTGCCGAAGAACCACGGAAAGGAAGGCTATCATCCAGAATTTATGACAACAACAACAACAACAACAACCTTCCGCTTTACTTTCCAGTTTACACTCTGAGGTAGTTAGCGTCTCTGTTTGTCTTCACCATACTGGTTTCCCCACTGGTAGTCTTGTTAGTAGAGTGGCGCGGATCACGAGATATTAATAGTAATATTCTGCCAGAACATACAGTGAAATAGGATAGGTCTGAATAGCTTCAAGATTCTAGGGGGGTTCTCTGGAATAGCAGGCGGTCACCCTACTGCCATATGGTGACTATACCCACGTACTAACAAGATTACTTGGGGGGGAATGGGTAGTTTACTATGTATTCATGAATAGCCAAGTACCGCTCGATGGCTTCCTTGAGTAACATAACACACCACCCTCACTAGGAACCAAGGAGCTAATAACGTCCCAGCAAATGCAAGACTTGGTAGAAGCCGAATATGGCAAGTGCATAATCCGCAAGCCGTATGGACTCTGCTATAACGAACGACGCTCTAGAGCTGAGCTCCATAGGGAAATAAATAGAGCTCCTGAGCTAGAGAGTATGCTACGGAATCCAAACATCCTAGGGCACGGAAGCAAAGATGAGTTGCTGAACTAGCGTTTGGGATAAAATCATCTGGATTGCTTGTATTTTATGCTCTAGGACAGATAAAGAACAATATTGCTGCCTAATATGCAGCTGCAAACAGCGATCCGTTTTGGCATCGTCTTCTTTCATGTTCTAGATGATCAACGGAGGCGGAAATGATATCCGTTGTTTTAGCTAAATGCTGTCACGGCTCAACCTCTAGGGAGCATTCTAGAGCTAAACCGCTGCGCCAGGAGCAAAAGACTAGGATTCTAGGTCAGCGACCTAGAACTGCTCTCGTTTTATATAGTAGTTATATATAGTAGATATGCCAGAGCCATCACAAATGCAGTGCTGCGGCAGCTCGCTTTCAATATAACTAGCGGCTAGGCGCTGACACTTTGGATTGCCGTGAGAATCGAGATCCGCATAAAATAAAAGCCGCTTTTCTCTCTAGTTGGATGACGGAAAATCAATCCGTGATAGATATCCGACTCATCTATGAAGATTTCTAGATTCCCTAACTAGTTCGAGAGACTATCACGTATTATCCTCTATTGAGAGGGTTTCCTACGTCATACAGCTTGATCCAAAACCTACAGTTGTCCCGTGAAGATCAAAACGTAGGTCATTTTTGGCTACGTATTCTGCCATGGATGTCAGACGTGATCGCGATCTCTATTGTAGAGAATAATATCGACTTTTGCCCCATTCGTGTAAGCCGCCTAAATATATAGTTACGACGAGAAGGGGAGTCAGCATAGCGCTGGATTATTATCAATGGATACATTGTTTCACGGTCATTGCACAAGCATTGATTCGTTTAGCTGTGACTACCATTTTTAACCGAAGAGAAATAAAACTCATATCAAGAACCCTCAGAAACCAACGAGATTTTACCCTCAATTTACTCCTCAGCCAGGACCTTCTGGAAGGCCTCGCCAGCACGCTCAGGCTTGCCGGACTCAACAGGCTTCTGGCCGAGCTTCTCCTTGGAGAAAGCAGCAGCGTAAGGGTTGAGTCTGAGCATGACCTGCTTGTTCCGCAGAGGGTTCTTCTTCTGGACGTTGGTCCGCTTGGTGCGGGCCTCGCCCTTGGGCTCGCGCAGGACAGACTGGATTTCAGAGGAGTTGATCAGACGGGCAATGTCGGCGTTAGCGACCAGGTTGGACGGCAGGAGGAAGTCCTTCTTGAGAGCAGAAGGAGAGGTGGTGGTGCCGTAAACCTCGTCCAGAGCGGAGAAAGCGGAGGAGGTCCAGACGATGAAGCGACCAAGGTGACCACCGGGGGCGAGCTGGAGGAGGTTGAGGGAGAAGACGGAGGAAGTCTCAACACCGGGGATGTTGCGGAAAGCCTTGACAAGCTCCTTGCCATCGACCTCGGGGTTGTAGACAACCAGAGGACCACGGCGCTGGCGGTGGCGGCGGCCACGGAGCTTACCCTTACCGGCACGGATCTTCTTGGACTTCTGGACCTTGACAAGGTCAGGACCAGCACCGACGGCCTTCAGGAGGGCGATAGCAGCCTTGGTCTTGGTCAGAGCAGCACCCTCGAAGGTCTTGGAGTCAACGACAAGAGGGACCTCAGGGACGCTAGCGATGCGGTGACCACGGGCGAACAGGAGGGAAGGAACAGAGGAAGCAGCCAGGGCGGAAGCGGTAGCGAAGCGCCTGGGTTAATCTGTCAATATGCCAATTCCTACCAACATGAGTGTTGTTGATACGTACTTCTGGCCCAGGTTGACCTTCTGGTGCCACTTTCTCCAGACCTTGGTCGGGGCGAACATACGACCAGAACGGCACTGGTTACCGAAAGCAGCCTGACCAGCACGGTGCGTACCACCACCAGAGACACGGGGGATACGGGCGACAGCACGACCTGGCGCAAATTGCATCAGTTTGAAAATTTCCCCCGACTATCTTCAATGTCTCGAATTGGCGACCTACCGGTACCCCAGGACTCGGCAGAAGTCTGTTCACCGGCCTTCTCGCTCACAGCATAGGGCTGGCGCTTGTTCTTCGCGATACCAGTGTGAACCTTCCTGCAAAACCCATCAGCTCCAATTCACCCAGGTCTCTTCGTATTCTCCACGGCTTACTGGACAATGTCGGGACGGATTGGCGACTCGAAAACGGCGGGCAGAGTAAGAGTCGCTCCGCTGGGCTTGCCATCCGCCGTGGCAATGGTGACGGTAGGGCGAGACGCCATTTTGTCGACAGGTTGCTGGTCGTTGTCGTCGTTAAAGGTTGGAGTTCAAGATACTTCTCCAAGAGCTGTGGGTTTTCTCGCTTACTCGGAGACGGGTGGTGAGCGTGCGAAAACCCTAAGCCCTCATTTCCCTTTTTGGACCAGTGCCCCATAGCGCCAGCCTCCATGCAAGTTAGCGTCCGCTTTCCCTCCACCGCCAATCGGAAGTGAAAGAACGACCCATTCTACTTTAGGCATTCAAACAACTGCTGAGGATCACTTGGTATGCATTCTTGGTGGCATACTCACCATCCCTCCGCCCAGACTAGTTGGCATCTCGACGGTAGCTGTCGAGATGCAGGAAGAAGATGCTCGTGTACCAGACAAGCAAAACAAATTTTGTAAGACGACCTGGACGGAAACTTGTGGAGTTACATAGAAGTACTGACGCATCAACCCTCCCTAGCATGGAAACCGCTATCGCTGAATCCGATAATATTTACTCTGTTCATGATCGTTGTATTCGCAATTTTGCAATCAAAAAGTGATCAGGATGGAGGCATACTTTTTTTCAGAGGATATTTCTCATTTCCCTGACGGGTTCACTTTCCTTTATCTTTACTTGCCAACTATAATTGTGGTCTTCTATACCACTCTGTGGAACTGGATTGACTTGGATGTTAAACGGCTGGAACCGTGGTACCAGTTATCTAAAGGGCCTTCATCATCAGCAAGGGAGTCTCTCCAGTTCAAATCAGACATGGACTGCAAACACAACACTCTATGACACAACGCTCACCTGTCAGAAGCCTGCAGCCATCTTCAGAACACCAAATGATACGCAGAAGGTGACGAGAGACGACCGGCATAGCTGTACTGCTTCTGGAGTCCTTGAGCTGTGCGCGCCAACTGCTTATCCCACTGATAGTGATTCTCGAAATATCTCGGTCTACTATATATCAGCATGTCCTTCGAGCGCTCATGAATTTCTCGCGGCTGTGAGATGGGAAGACAGAAGCTGCCTGGTAGATTTATAGGAGCCGGAGACTCAAGCTTCGATACGGACCCAACTCAGTTGCTTCGATGATGGTACTCATTTCTCGCAGACCCGATCTCATTTCAGAGGGTGAGTCTGTTGGTCTTTCTGACACCAAGATGATTAGGAAACCGCGGGAGGACAGCTATCTCCATTCACAATCTCAGGCAGCTGATGGCCAGCTTATGGAACTTTAGCATCTGAAATCGATGACTGTCTCGAAGACAAGTCTACGGTTCATTCTCAACCAAGTGCATGACCGTGGGAGATTAGCTCACTTGGTGGTATTTCTTCTATCATTGTCCAGACCGCTAGCATCGCTTCAGTCCTCCTGCTGTATAAACTTGCCCTGAAGAACAATGGTGGGTGGAGTTCTTTCTATCTAGTCTTCTTGTCCTTTGACTAATAACTGCTCACAGGGCTTTCACTACCTTCAAACAATGCAGTTGTCCAACACATTATGCTTGATTTCATCCCTACTGCGTTAGGCACAATTCTGGAACCTTTCTGGGTTGTCCTCAACAGATTCCTCTTCATGGTCCAGCCATTTGTTGAACTGAGGAAAGGTGCAACAACGGCTTCGAAGTCCATTCTTCTTTAATACACATCTTTGCCTCCTCAGCTCGCTTTCTTCTGGGCCGTGTCGGCTAAGCATTAGCTTCTAGCCTCAGTATGCGCAGTCGCAGCGAGTGTCAATCTTCTGACGGTTGGCCTTAGTGGCCTGTTCGAGATACAAGATAGCTATCAGGAAACTTCGGTTCCGATAAACCAAAATTTATCGCTCAGGGCTTCACTCAATTACTCTAATTTCCCGAGCGGTCAAGACGGCTATCCTTTGCACACAATGCGTGCGAACCTTTCCGAACATGTGACTCTGCCTCCCTGGCTAACTCCTGAGTGCTACTTCTTACCATTGGAGATCCCTCTTAGGAATGACACGGCAGACGTGTCTTATAATGTGACAACGAGTGGCATGGGTGCTCGGCTGGATTGTCAAGAGCTAAAAGAGAACACTTCGAACCTGAGATATACCTTCACCCTTAACCATGACGCCACCGAAGCAAATTTCACTGTCACAGAAACGCTTTCTGGTGGCACTATAATCCGCTGCTTTTCGCCAAATGCTGAAATCGGTGACAATGCCAAGGCACCAGCAGAGACAACGCAGATCTATCTACGCGGTCCGCCAGAAGGCAGGAAAGCACTTGAACTCTTTATACAGCCGACATCTAGCTATGTTTCCGCTACTCGACAAGAGAAGTTCGCTTGTCCGCGAATGCTGATAGCTGGATGGGTCTGGTCATCCATTTCGCTTGGTAAGAACTTCTCCCAGACGCTTTATGGGCCGACGCGAAATATAACAGATGTCTCGCTGAACTCGACATTCATGATGTGTAAACCGAAATTCCAAATGGCAGAGTTTGACGTGACAGTCGATCCAGAAGGTCATATCCTGGGCTATACGCGAAAGATAACTTTGAATGAGACAGTCGATGAGCTTTTAGCTTGGTCAATCTGGAACGCGACAACTTTCTTAGTCGGTGCTCCTCCGGGTTACTATGAGTGGCACAATGATACGTTTGCCAGCAACTGGATGAACCTCTTTCCCAAGCAATATATGAACTCTACTGCACTCCTCGACGCAAACGTTCCTCTTCCGGACTTCACTAGACTAGCTGACTTGGTTGACAAAGTCTTCCAAGAACTCTTCACGGTCATATTGTAGTCAAACGAAGACAGCCTCATACCAGCGTCACAGGTTAAGTCTGCTGTTGGAACGGAGATCAGATGAATCATGTCGAGAAGCTGCAAAGACTCAGGCTGGGTGGGTTACTCAATCGGAATCCCAACATCAATTCAGGGATGATTTAACGTAGTGGAATGACCGATCTTTTAATTCACCTTTCACAACCTTGACTCCTTCCTGGGAATTTTTGTGCCTTCATGAAGAAGCTGCAGTCTATGTCGCATGCGATGGTTGATAACCACCAAAACATAAACATTTTTACGAACTCATCTTGAACCACTACGTTTTTCGTAATCTACTGTTATCGATGGTCAGAACAATGAGAAAGAGCCATTGTATTTTGGACTAGCTGCGGTTTGGGAAGCCTATGTCACGAGTAAGGTCCATCATAATACTCGGACAAAATCATATCTGAAAATTTACATGATCGAAAGAAAAGAGAGAAAAAAAAAAGTGACCCCAGAAAATGTCTCTGGAGTGAAGAAGGGGAAAAGAAGTCTTTCAGATGCACAGAGTTCCTAAAACATCCGGACCTGCGGATATTCTGGTTCTCTAAAGGTGGCTCGAACGACCGATGTGTCTCCTGAAGTGCAGGTGATTGCCAGGGATTCTTGAGGACCTCTTGACGGCGGCGATCGTCAAACTCTCTGACAGGCCGGCGGTGCAAGTTGTGCCAGCCGCCATATCGATAGGGGTGGACCAAGTACCGCTAGCGCAGCGCTGGAAGGAGCTGCCATCGATGCAGTTCCAGGTTCCCTCAGGGCTGCAGGATCCGCTCAGAGCACCGCTGCTGGAGCTAGAGCTGCTCGACGAAGTGCTGGATGGGTTGGCAGCAGAGGCCGAAGACGTAGCCGAAGATGCAATGGGTGCGGCACCAGCTGCAAAGATTCCTGCAGCAGCAGTGGTAGTGGTCTCAGGAACAGAGCTAGTAATGGACGACTCAGTGGTGGTGCTGGCCGCTGCAGATGAAGTAGCAGAAGAGGCGTCAGCGGATGTTGCACCCGAAGTGGCATAAGTCGTGCTAGTACCAGAACCACCGGTGCAAGCAGCCTGTCCGAGGGCCATGAGGTTGCTTGGGGTGCCAGCGAAATCCACGGAATCACCAGGGTCTGGGAAACGAATGTCCACGCCCTCAGTGGTCATACAGCCGTTGATATTGGCCACGAACATGGACGGGAAGCTGTCACGCTTGGAGATGTCGGCCGTCACTTTGCTAACCTCGTCGCGCTTCGTGCTTCCTGAGGTTACGGTGATGGGAGCGCAGTTCATGTACATCTCACGGTTACCAATGCGGTTGAACCAAGTCCATGCGAGAGCGTACTTTCCCGGAGAGATACCGTCGGGGATACTGAATTGGAAAGTCGTGGGATCAGGAGTGGTTGCGCCACCATCTTCAAGATTGCCGGTCACATTGGCAGGGCAACCACCCTCAATGGAGTGGATCACCATCCATGTCGAGTCCGTCGTCGGTTCCAGGTCCGTTGACAAGCTGACCTGGCAAGAACCACCACCATGAGTGGCAATGCCTTCGAAGCTGAGAGTAGTGGGCTTTCCAATCTCGAATGTGTTGAGCTGGAGGAGCTCATCTTGATTAGCCCACATGTTGTCTCTGATCTTGCAAGGGAAGTCACTGCCGCTTGCATCGAGAGGAGAATTGTTAAGCGTCGTGTTAGCATATGGGACAGGATGGGTCATAATCATATGAGCATCCGCGAGAGCCGAGAAAATGGCTGCCACCGCGAAGACTGTCTTGGAGAACATTGTGAAGTGCTTGTGTTGACTCTTGTTCGATTTTCAAGTTGACTGAATCGTTCTGATGCGTACCGGACGATCAGATAGGCCGTGGTAAGGACCGGAAACTTGATAGAACCAGCAAGGATAAGAATCTTCAGAAAGTGTCAGTAAAGACCGCCCAGCAGCCACCAGACGTCAAGATAAATTTTGAGACTGGAGAGAGAATTTGACGTTGCAGTTCAGGGCTTAGATACAGTTGATATACTGAGGCCCGTGAATAGCAGATGAATGGACAATGGTATAATGATGGACAAAAGAAAAGAGGTGAAGCAATAATACCTTTGTGTTAAGGGTGGAGCCTGACAGATCCTGCCTTAGGATTGGTTCTTGAAAGGAATGATTTGCAGAAGGATATCTGCTTCAGTTTGGCCGTTGCAATGAACGTTGGTAGTCTGCCACAGGCAAGACTAAAGTATCAACAGAAGGTAAGAGAAGGGAAACAGGAACTGGCCTGTGAGAAAAGATCGAACAAGGATATCAACGCGTCGAGCTGTGCGGACGTGAGGAAAGAAAGAGAGAAACATTCTGGGCAGGATAGCAGGGCGTTTATATTGATTGACCTTGGTGGAGGTGCCCGCCTGGCGTGACTCACTAGACGGAACTAACCACAGCAGATCCTGAACACACAGTCACCTCCTTCAGTCACATTTTACGCTCATAGGTCTACCGGAGTAGACATTAGTGAATAGAACCCAAAAGCACACACATCAACGGGTTTTTCCGCCTGCTGTTACAGTGCTTGCGGAGAAGGTTACAGCCAGTGAGCATCCCTGGGTCCCTGGTGGATCAAGATGGTTGAAGCGGATGAAGCTAATTTCTTTGCCTTCAGGAAGGGAGAAGTGCCCTGCAAAGCACGGATACTGCTGTGGCAAGCCATACAGGGACTTCATGATACACTTGGCGGGTGGCCCGTTAAGCGCCACTAAGGGGCATTTGTGCCTGGTACCTGCACACACAGAACCGATGGATTGGCTAGGAAACATAGAGTCAAAAAAGCCTTCGAGGAGATGCTCAGACCCGGCTCTGTGGACACGACAGATCTGCAAAGTGCTGATCCCACAGAAGGGCAGTGGAGAGATCACACCGAGGCACCGAACACATAATATTCTCGCTTGAGGCTACTCACTGATCGAATTCCTTTACCCCCAAACTTCAGAGGGACGGCATAGTTTGCCTCCAGTGCTTCAGATCTACAAGGCGCAGCAAAAAGTTTCTACATCTCCCAGAGAATCTCATTCCAAAAGCGCGCAGCATCTGGAAGTCTGCAGAGTCGAAAGTTGACCACCGCTGATGTTTAGTTAGCGGCGACGTCTAGCTGGCCAATAATGGTTGATAACCGGGATGTAGTCTTTCGGGTCGGTTCCCTGGATCGAAGCCGTCAAGAACAACCGACGCCACTGGGGAGCCGGGGATGAATGTTGGCCGAAGCTGAAGTTCAGCTTTCTTTCGCTAGCGGCTAATCCAGCAATGGTGCGACAAGAGGCATAACCCCTGCCTTAACAATGTCTTTCGAAGTCTCTCAAAGCCGTACGCATATTATACTCATGCACCAGAATTACAAAAAACAATCCATATATCGTCTCTCATTGATCGTACCGTGGGACGATCATGTCGCATAGACAATACATTATTCGCTGAACAGGTTCTGCTTGTCCTGGCTCGCTTAGTAGCGATCTTCTAAGGTCGGTTTCAGACCTTTACCCCACAAGCAGATAGTGAAAACTTTCTTATCGACTAGGCAAGGACGTTTCAGATATTGATCTTTCCCTGCTAAGCAGATCTCGCCACGCCACTGTGGTCTCATTTCGTTATGTCCCTTCCTATGACACATGGCCTTCGTTTTTCTATGAAACGTATTGCATGCCATTTGACGTGGCCATAGGGTCGGTCATGTTGTCAGAACTCTATGTGGCTCTCTCATGAGTGGCTTCTGAGCTGTCGAGGTCCAGTCAATCCTACGGAGGGGGCTGATGAACAACTCACCAATTGGTGGCCCAACTCAGCGACTTGACGTATCGGAGAAAGCACCCACGACGTTAAAAAAGCTTGGAGATAAGACACTTACGCAATAGTACTTTCCACCTTACATCTCAACGCTGATCAATGTTTCGAAACAGTCACTTAAAAGTTAATATGGACGGGAAACTTTGGGCATTCTGTTTCATTGCTTCCCAACTGCGATGATGGGGACCAACCACCTGCAAGTACGGACTGGAACCTCGAACATGTCGTATGGTGTACTGCAACAGGCACCACTCTCCATCGCGCGGGAAATTTTTCAACGCGCTCTAGTTATGAGGCGAACTTCACCGTTGGGATCCATGATTCTTGAAGTTCGAACCTCTTGAATACCCGCATGACATGTCCATTCAGGTCGCCGAACCAGCAACCCAATGGTGAGGCATGAGATCGGGCTCCATCGTAGCATCATCTTCCAGTAACTGGACGAACTGTCAGGTGTTCAGCGAAGAATCTCAGCCAACAACCACTCACCTGACATGCGATCTTCAGACCGCAATAGATATATTGCAACGTCGTAAAACATCGAATCAAAAAGGGTAAAGTAAAAATCGTCATTTTTCATATACCCACAAAAGGAAGAAAACCCTTCATAAATATCGTCCTTTCCTATTCGAGACGCATAAAACGTCGGAGATTACCATAACCCTGTCTGTGTCTCTAATCGGCTCTAGGCTCTTAGCATTGTGCATTCATTTTCATGCGCTATTTATCCTGATCATTAATTATTATACTCCCTACTCCGTACATGATCATGCAATAATAGTTCTTCACTAGATTGTCGGAGATTGCGGCTTGGTTACATCGAGAATCCAGATGCGATTATTTGCTCATGGCATGCCATTTTCAGACGCACGGGGACTTGGGGACTGTAGGTTTGTATCGTTTCATCTCGGATTGGGCCGGGATTTCCTATCTACATCTCTTGCGAGAAGCCCGTTAGTAAACATGACTTTCTTTGTATAGTTATACAATTGGCTATCTTTTGTTGGTATAAGCAGAAGGGCGAGATCCCCTCCGTATGTGAAAAAGGTACAGCCACGTAGGTTTGTATTTCTAAAATCTCCCGCCTCGACTTGGATGGCTGTGCTGACAGCCACAGCTAGAGTACTTGATCAATAGTGATCAACGCCATTAAGGGGCGAGTCACCCCGTTCTCATGATGGCTGTGCTGGTGATCAACCAGGCCTAGCCTGGCATCCGTATGGAATGTGTCTGCCTCGAGGATATTAGTGCCATACAGCTCAGTGAGGGACTGTGCCAAAGCGTCCGCTTGGTCTGCGTAGGATTTGACAGCCCGAATAGTTATGGGATGACAATATCAACTGCGTCGTCATCGCCGCTGTCTGGTCAGTAGTTTGTGCGATTGAGACCGATTATTTCAGTTGGCCATCAGTCCTTTCGTCCCAAAGAGGAATGTCCTGAAGGCGTCCATGTGTTGGAGGACGCTTGAGTAGGTTCTTCGTCCCAGATGTAGAAACATGGAGAGAGAACCCCAGCCGTATGGATGTCCAGGTATGTCTGATAATCGCAGAACGGAAAAGATCATCTCTTCCCTTTCTTCTTCCCCTTCTCACTCGCACCTGGCCCTTCTTCCTTCACGAAGCCACCCTTGACCAACGCATCTCTCCCAGCCGCGTTGATAATGCGGAATCGATCCGGACCCAACTTGACGCCTCCATACCATCTAGTCACGACGACAACCACATCCCACACATCCATCAATTGCATAAGATGCAAAAGACGTCCACCTGCAGCCGTCTCCCCATCATCATCGCAGTCCTGAACGATCGTCTCCCCGCCCGAAGATGAGTCGGCTTTCCCGCCCGCGGGGGCCTTCTTCTGCCGTATCCTCCAGGCACTGATATTGTGCGTTGCAGCCGCAACCTTCTTCTCCGTCGCCAACAGATGATCCAGAAACGCTTGAGCTTGCTCAAGACTCGTTACGTGCGCGGCACGTCCGACAAACACAGATTTCTTCTCTGTGATGACATCTGATAGGATCCAATCGGGAGGACTCTCGAGACCGAATGCTTCGCGGAGGGATAGTTTGGCAACATCGCTCGTCACATAGTCGAGATCATTCTCAGCTGCGGTTGTATCCTCGCTGGTTTTCTCCGCACCATGTCCATTCTGCTCCTCTCTATCCCCGCCAATATTCAACTCCTCGAACGCTTCCACCGCCTCATTGATCACATCAAATAGACAGACTAAACCCGGCTGATGGATCCTTCCCACGATATCCTCTAGAACGTCCACTGCGATCTTGCCTTCGCCGCGCGAACTCGTCGATGCGGTACCGATAACGCGCGGCGCGATCTCGGGATACTTCGCGTCGAAACCAAGAACGAATGAGAGATGTGGATGATTCGGGATCTGGAGGGTGACCGTCGTGGTTACTGATGAAGAAGCATTTCCGTTCGCGAGGTCCAGTGTGGACGTGGATGTCGAAGCAGCGCTGCTGTTGTTACTGGTGAGGGTGACGGTCGTAGGTTCGTAGATCGCGTTGATCGCTTCGATCTCTTCAGCTAGTTCGCTGTTTTGTAATATGTCGAGGGGTAAGGACATGATGTTCGTAGATGTATGTTGCTTTTGATCGAAGATATCCCCCACGCAGGAGGGCTGGTTGGAATGGATAAGAGCCCCGCGGATGTCAAAAAAAAGGAAAAACTTTCGTGGGTATCGTCATGCAGATGTAGCAGCTCAATGTTAGGACAGGCACACTAATACGTGGTTAAAGCGAAAGGGCTCTGGGGCAAACAATGAAATAAATATGATTGTAGGTCCACTCGTAGTTGTGGAATAATGTTATCTGGAGGTCCGCACTACAACTGTAAGATCGGGATTCCCGCCGAGAGAGAGAGGGAGGTTAGGCAATTTAACAACTGCACCAATTACATAAATATGCTCGTTTTGGATGTATGATAGGGTGAAATATTATACTATTTCCAGTCTTTTTCTAAGGAATGAGACAGATCGTATATTGATCGCAAGATATCGGACCCGTTCTATGCGTGATCAACCTCAAGAACAGGATTGACAGCAATCTTACAGAAGACATCGATCTAGCAAAAAATCATTAGGAAATAGAGTGCTAATGAAGCTCCTGGGGCTTCTAGATTTAATCCGATCCATAACATATTATCACCCCCTAAAGTGCTTGATTACCACAGATTCGCCATTACGTTGTTCATCATACCCAAATTACGAACCCTACAAGATCGAATCCTCGTGGTCGTCGATGTCCTTCGGGTCCTTGATCTGCCAGAATGCCTTGAAGCCTTCTACAATCTTCTGGCTCACCTCTGACACATCACTGGCAGCCATCGGGGCAAAGGAGAGGCGGAAATACTGATAGGCAATCTCCATGCTCTTCTGCGTGGGAGCGAACATGGCGCCCGGAGCAACTAGACACAGATATGGCTTGCGTGTCAAGTGTACCCAGAGTGCCTTGCAAAGTTTCTCTCCACCCAACTGATAGAAGAGAGGATGGGTCTCAATGCAGACTTTCATCCAGACAAACATGCCTGCCATAGGCCAGACAAAGTCAAACATCTTGACTTTGTTCACAACCTCCCAGTCGCTAAGATCGCCCATGGAGTTGAAAAGATCGCGGTCGGTACTATCTTGGACGATGTACTTGCCTTCTTCCAGAGTGGTGCACATGTCCTGCATCCGACGCTCATAGCCTCCCCGCAGACCTTCGAGCCACCGCACCCAGCCGTCCATTTTCCAGCCGCACTCGCCTGGTGATTTGTCTCCGTCGCTGTCATCGTCCGTGGTCTGTGGACCCATTATCATTTCAGCAACCATCGCCTGGACGAAACCTGATGGCTGTTGTGTCGACGACTCGGTGATTCGAGTGAGCCTCTCAATGATGGCAGGCTGCGCCGTGATCCATCCCATGCGGCAGCCGGGTGCGATAGTCTTGGAAAATGTATCCAGACGTACGACCCGGCCATCTGTGTCCACCGAGAGATATGAAGGGACAAGTGAGTCCAAGAACTCGTAGCCGGACGATTTCCCATGGGCGTTGTAATTGCGGTTATAGAGGTTAGCTCCCACCGAGTCTCCCCGGTACTGCTTGGCTAACGCGGAGGCCGATGGGTACTGTAGAGTCCAGTACGGGTCATCCTCGATAATGATGATATCGTACTTCTGACACAGAGCGTAGATTTCCTTGCGACGTTCAACGGAGAGTGTGCCTCCGGTAGGATTCTGACCGATCCTGAAAACTAAATTAGGGAATGGAAACAGCAGGTCTCGACAGCCACTCACGTCACTGTGTACATCAGATGAGGACGGCGCCCCTTTCTGAAATCCCAATTGTCGAGGACGTCTGCTAGACCGCCCTTGCCAGATGCCTTCATTCCCTGCTCATCCACTGCGATCCCCACGACGTTGAGACCTTTCGGTTTCACGGTCTGGATGGCGTTCATGTAGGCAAACTCCTCGCATACTATCCCCTCTCTGTCACGAATCCAGTCGCGGTCCTTGTTCCAGACATTGACGAATGCCTCAACCGTCTTAGAAAATCCATCAGTCGAGCCGCACGACAGGATGACCTCGGGCCCTCCCGCGTAAGGTACATTGGGATGGAGGTGCTGACGGACGAACTGTCGAATGAATGACCGAAGCGGTGGGTATCCTTGGGCGGTTCCATACTGCAGAGCAGTCAAGAGGTCTATCTTCTTCAAGAGGTTGGTCGTCTCGCTCTGCTTGGGCACCTTCACTCGGGTCGATGCCGGCTGTTTGAGACTCGCAATGTCGACTGCATCGTCCTGGGGAGGATCGACCGGTACATTAGGTGTCGGCTTGAATCGCTGCGGCAGCGCCACTGTCGCCTCGAGAGTATCGTAGGGAAAATACGACACGTGGGGCATGCCTGCAAGGGCTCTGGTCAGTTCTGTTGCTGCATCACACTTGACGATCCTCAGAGTGTTAGAGTTCGGCGTCAACATACCACCGGCTAAGTTGTGGATCCCGGGAATCTGATAGTACTTGTAGAACTTCTTCACACTACTAAACTCTCGATTCTTCGTTGTATACGAGAAGTGATGAGAGAGATCCAGCGGCGGAGGTAGATACATTTGCTGGTCTTTCTCCAGCTGATAAGGTGGAGGCAGGGAACCCATCTTTAATCAGACGTCCCTAGCGATCACTAGAACAAAGAGAGTTTGTGGCTCAGCCTTCTAGCAGTGATTCTGTCGATATTTTGTAGAGATGAAACCAGATGGATGATGAATGAATGAGTTATCAACCATCTAGACAGAATCTGTAGAGACTGAGCGCTGTCCACGTCGCCTCGATGGCTTATCTGATGAGGGTTTCGCAGATATGCGATGATTGATAAGCACACTTTGACAGCTAGTTAACTAGTTAGTCAACTAGTCATTAACCTAACTATCGTCAGTTAGTCTATCTATGGAGAAAACGGTGGAGTCGGTGATGAAGTCTGGGTTGGACAAGATCCGTGCGGATGAACCGTGGACGCCATCCATCGAATACTTACTTCTATTCGCACTGAGATAAAGAAGCAATTGTGTCCTGAGACGGCGTTGAGGCACTTTGCTTCATCCGAGGCCGTCATGACGGGCTCATGTAAGCAATTTCCACGGCTCCCAACATCGTCCACCTGCTCGCTTCGTCCATCCAGACTGGCTGTTCCTCTCCCAGACCTCATCCGCGGCCACGGGTGCTGCGGTACATAGATTTTATCATCTGGACCTTGTCCAAGGGCCGCGTAGATGATAAAATCCATCTCATCTTTCTCTTCAGAAGTCGGAGGTTTTTCTTCTCTCAATCGTTATATCACATTGCCGCGGCATCGCGCGGAGGATAACATCTCATCCGCCCCACTATTGCATCGAGGTAGGTTATGAACTGATCCAGCTTTCTATGTCTTCTCTGAACCTTCCAACATGACATTGACTCCTCAGTGCGCTCGTCGCTAGGAACCTCACCATGTACGACGACCACCGCGATGAGGAACGAGGGGTCTACATCCCACCGCCATTGACGGACGAAGAGAGCCTGGGTGATCCGGACGCTCCGGACGGCCTGCTCCCCGCAGAACGCAGCGAAGGACATCTGCATCGACTACCGATCTGGATCCAGGAATCCTCCAAGTCATTTCGCTGGGGATGGGTACCGCTCCCTCTCAGGAAGGCTGGTCGTGCGGTGGTGCGCTGGGTAAAGGGCCCAGTGCCGCCGCACCAGCTGCTCTTCACGCCGGTGTTCCCTAACATCCAGGCGTTGCCGATCACATATTTTGAGCGATGTTTCCCGAAACGAAAACAGAAAATAGCTGTGCTGCTCTTTCTGTATCTCTCGTGGTTTCTGTCCTGGTTCTTGGTTCTGCTGCATTCCGCTTCATCCGGTTATATTGAAGGATACGGCAAGCCGCAGACTCTGTCCTGCGCTGCCACCTACTGGTACGGAAAACCTCGTCGATGATCCTCTCTCCAGGTTCTAAGTTGAACTAACGATAATGTCTCATATAGGGCGTATGGCAATAAATGCGGTGTCAACGGAAATGACTGCCGTCCGTTTTCCGAATCGACATTGGCCTTTCGCTGTCCAGCGAATTGTCAGGCGCTGAAACTGCTTGAACCTCATACAGTGGGCAACCAGACTCTCAACTACCAGCCGTTGATCGTGGGTGGGCCAGAGCCGAAATCCTCTGAGTCGGGAATCTATCGCGCGGACAGCTTTATCTGTCAGGCGGCTATCCATGCGGGTGCCATATCCAACGCAGCTGGTGGATGTGGTGTGGTTAAGCTGGAGGGCGCTGCGCATTCATATCCCTCTGTCGCCCGCCATGGCCTTCAGTCGGTCGGATTCCCATCGACTTTCCCAAAGTCCTTCAGTTTTCTCAAGCTGCCCGGCTCGCAAGCTAGCTGTCCGAAGGATCCCCGATGGCCTCTGCTGGGCATTACTATTACAACGGTGGTCCTGTTGTCGTTGTTAACGACCTCACCACCTGTCTTTTTCTTCAGTACCTTCTTCATCCTTTTCTTACATGTCGGCCTGGTGTCAGATCCGCCGAATCTGCCCACCTTGACGGACCTGTTCTCCAGGCTGCTGGCTCGGCTCCTACCAGCCTCTTTCGTGGCCTACGTGCTGTACTTGTACTGTGCTCGCCCGCTTCTCACCCCACTGTCCTCTCCAAGCTACCAGCTCAGCAAGACGTTGCTCTATCTTCCCACGGCATTTATTGGGGCGCTGAACAATTATACGTTTGCCGTCTTGATCCCGCTTCAGAGACTAACGCCTCACGACATCCGTGAGCAACCCGGGGCAAAAGCAGCATTGGGCATCATGATAACGATTGTGCTTTCAATCATTCTCACTCAGGCATGGCACATCCGTCAAGGCGGTCTGATGCCACGTTATCTCGGGATCTACGCCTCGATGGGGACCATCCTCATTATCTTGCTCGTCCTACCGGGTCTTCGCCTCCGGATTCACCACTACATCCTCGCTATATTGCTAATGCCTGGTACCGCTTTTCCCATTCGACCATCATTGATCTACCAAGGTCTGCTCCTTGGATTGTTCATCAACGGTGTCGCGCGGTGGGGATTTGCATCGATCATCCAAACCCCCGCCGCTCTGGGAGAAATTCCTTCTAGCACTGGAGGCGCAAACGGCTGGTGGGGAGCCACAAGCCCAAACATCACCAATTCATCTGTCCACATCTCCTTGTCTCGCACGGTTGATCCCACATATAGAGGCAACGGAAACATCACCTTCGCTCTTTGGGAACACGAACGGATGGCAGAACTCGGAGTTGACGGGGTCAGCGTCCTTGTCAATGACGTAGAGCGCTGGCGCGGTTACCTGGACGAAGACAAGCGGGGAGAATTTACCTGGCATCGGTATGGCCATGATGGCTTAGAACTCCCAAGTACTCGTATGCCTGAGGATAACGAGGATGTGAGCTCGGACAGCCGGAGAAGAGATGATGAGCCGGAAGATCTCTTCTTCCGCTTCGCATTCCTACGTGGTTCTGAGGCAGGACGCTATGGTGGCACAGGCGTCTGGTTGAGAGATGGGGGGTGGATCTCGCCTCCTCCCCCTAAGACATAGACGGAAAGTTAGAGAGGTGTTGAGAGATAACATCGGTTAGAAGGTCTATCGAGATACATATGAGGGCGTTTAGATGACCTGGTGTCTTGAACAGATATATACCCTGGGATTCTAGGTGACTGGTCCCATCTTTCCTGGTCTGATCTGATTAATTGTTGGATCCCATCTGCTACCTAGGCATATCTTAATGTCGTTACGATCTTTACTAGATAGGTTATGGCTTGAAATGGAATAGGATAAATCTTCCCTTTTGATTCAGTAGTTCCTAGTGTCATTTCACTATGCTATGCAGCCATACTTCCTGATCATCACATGTTCATGATGTGATGATCAGGAAGGCACCCAACCCAGATAACTCCATTCCTGTTCTCATACCAAGACCCTCACCAGAACTCCCTATGCGGCTCTTCTCCCTCCCGATTCTGCGTATTCCATCTCTCCTCCCAACGTGCCTGCGCATCCACAATACCCACGAGCTCCTTAACCAGCACACGCATAACAGCCACGACTTCTTGTCCCAGACGACTATGCTCCGCAATCAGTCCCGAAAGCATCGTATCGTCATTGGGATCAGTAGCCTTGATGAAGAAAGCGATGTATTTCCGCAACGCCTCTCCAAAACGAGGCGGGATCTCAGTCTGGTAGGTGTACAGGGTACGGACAGCGTCGAAGAAGTCTTCCGGTTCAGCGTAATTGGCAGCATGGAGAACATGACCGACGATATGGTCGCGGAAGCTGTCCATGAGGAATTTGTCGCCCAGACCGTAGAGACGGAGCAGGCGGTCCAGATGCGCTTTGGCATCTTCATTGGATCTGATGGCGGCTTCTTCGTCCCAGGTATCGTGGTGGTGGTCGAACTTCGGGGAAAGATAGATCGGGGATCGATGTTCTGGCGTGGGATACCATAGATGGAGAGTTAACTGGTTGGGGCACCAGGCAGGTGAGTACCAGAGATTGTCGTCGGTGAAGACGTCTAGATCGGAGATGCAGCTTTTGGTGTAGACGTGATAGGGTATGTTTCCAGCATAGAGGAAGTCGAGAACGTAAGCGAAATCTCTTGGGTCTTCATCAGGAAGACGGATCAATTTTTCCTTCTTCTCGCGGAAACTACCATTGCAGCAGGCCTTGAAGAAGGGGGCCTTTTCTAGAACGCCTTGGTGTGCGTAAAAGCGGGTCTCGTCTTCTCCCACTAGGAGGGTGAAGATATTTGTGCCGTAATAGCTTTCAGGATATTAGTATAGTCAACTACACATCATTTTTCAATACACTCACCTGATTCCTCCTGGATGGTGTTGTTCAGATGCGTTCTGGGAGTCCTCCTTGCGCACAAGACATAGTCCATCTAGCTCATCGCTCAAATACTGAGAAAGAGCGTTTTCAGTAGGAGCTCCTTCAGCAGGCGTATTCTCATCTGTCTGATCAGAAGATAATGGCAAGTTGGTTTCGTTTTCCATGATTGCGTTCCAGGATCTTAGCAGATTTCATGCAGTTATCATAATAATGAGCATGTAGCTCTGCATGATCCACAAAAAGACGCGCAGAAATGAAATTCTGAGTGAACTAAAGGCCTCTGAAAGCACAGTTGCCTTTAAGAGACTGAGACAGGGAGACAGGGATGTGATGAAAGAGAACGTGTTGTGTGACTGATGTTTATACTCAAGATCGGAAGAAATAGGAGCCGGTTATTATTTCACCGTTTTATTCCTATGACGGCCAGGTTTCGTGGACTTTCACTGTAGTCAAACACTGGTTCAACCCAGCAGTCCTTTACCACATCATGTTCTCGAAGGAATTGCCATCTATCAGCTACAATGATGGCCTCGACGACGTTTGCACTGAAAGCCATCAGACTCCAGACAACACTGAGGTTGTGCTTCGCGGACTCGTATGCCTCTACATATTGTTCCAGTTCTTCGTCTGAAATGCCACTCATCTCCTTGTCGATCTTGGACCCGTAATTCGGGTCACGGACGAGCTTCGACACTGCTGCACGGACATATGCGTTGAATGAATTGAATGCTCCCTTCCTGAGCGAGCCAACGATGAGTGGAGTACCTGGAGATTCCTCGGTAACTGACTCCGTGCTATAGGGATCTGCTGGTACCCCAGGCTGAGGAATAATCTTCTTATCCAACAGGATACGCTGAAGCAGAGCTCGATAGAAGTGACGCGTGAAGAAGCTTTCGCTGTCTTCCTTGCCCCAGTTATAAGGGGCCTGTACGGCCATCATCCTGGCCGTTATGTTGAGCTTCATGCCGATTCCACCTTCATAGGCCACCTCCTCCAGGCGCTTGGACATCGGAAAGCCGTGCGGGTCATAAGCTGTTCCTGTTTGTGCGAGTCTAGGATGCAGGGAACGGAGAACGGGAAGCTTATATGTTGCAGGACCGAGTCGCTCAGTCATAAGATTGTAGCAGCAACCGATCATAGCGACTGCTACAACAGATGGGTTCAGGACGAGTGATCGGACTCCATGATGGAGCAAGTTCCCACATGAGTGTAGGGATATCACCATTACTCTAGGATCAGGAGTAGCTGATTTGTCTTCAGGACCAGAGGCTGGTGAAGAGTTTCCACTTTCTTCTCCTGGATCTGCTGACTCGGGAGTAACGACATGTCGAATGATAGGTTCCAAATAACCGTCCTGTATGTCATGTTCGATATAGTCCATGGCTCCCTTGGGCTTCTCCTCTTCCTTTTCCTCATCGGCAGAAGCATTGTGGCTGTTGGTAGTAGGAAACTGGGAGAGCTCGTCAGGTTCGAGATTGATCTCGCTGAGGACATTAATCACTGTGGCGGAATCATCCTGCTTCTCGGCCTCGCTAAAGGCTCCAGAGTCGCTAGCAGGAACATCTGTGTCTTTAGGAGGGCAATCAGGGCAGCCCGAAGACGACTCCAGGGCATCTTTCTTGCTCTTGTTGTACTCTTTTTTGTTTCTGAGGACGACCGTCTTCTCCGCCAATTTAGCATGAACATCCATACCCCTAGCACCGGCGATGTTATGGTGCTTCCTCTCAATGGCAATAATGTGCTTATTGAATGGAGGGCTCGCAAGCGTCCGCCCCAGGTAGTTCTGTCCTGAACCGAAATCGACGATATGGGAGACAGACTCTCCTCTCTCCTCTCCTACAGTGGCGCAGAGAGAATCAACATATCGAGAAAAATTCTCAACTTCGTGGCACTTCTTTGGCTTCATACCAACGGCAACATGTCGAGGTATCGTACCCTTGGTCTTCTGGGGAGTGAAGTCCCTCTTTAGGCTGAACCTTCGGATTTGGTGAATATAGTCCAGGAGACTAGCCGGAGGCAGAGGGCCTCCCTTCCAATTTGCACTCTCATTATGGACAGATCCTTCTGAATTTCCATGGCTCAATCGTGAAACATTCTCTTGAAGCGAACTGATATCTTCTCTCATCAGAAGGTGTAGGATATCTTGAATATCATGCTGTTCAAAGAACTTTCTCCAGTCCTCTGGGAGCAAAGTCGTGTACAGATCCGGCTCTCTAGTCAAGAAATCTAATATATGAACTCCACCACATAGATTTCGAAATAGGATCGACGTGGTAGCGAAAGAAAGAAGAGAGTCGAGGTAAGAATCTGCATCCTTCCACTCTTCAGAGAGTGGGAGGGGGGATTTTGGTTTCATGACGTGAATGCAGCAATAGCCGGTGTACTGATAGATGAAATGAATGACAAGCACCAAGCCATCGAATATTCACGTCCGGATAAAACAATACTGCTTCCCAGTCCTCCTAGCGAAAGATTTCACTTTATTTTTTTAAAGTTCCTAAAATTTGTGGCGGAGAAAGGAAATTACTTTCTTTGGATTAGCGCGGGGATCCCGTCCTACCAGTACAGAAAATATCATCCATGAGTGTCTCGATAAGGGCCACGGTTTTGTAGTGAGTACATCGTAGGGCATCTTTCATCTTCTGCGAGCATAGTTCTTTTTCTTTAGTATATGTGGAAACGCCCATTATGAGAGGGAATCAGTCAATAATCTCGTGGGTTTTCAGACGTCCTGTGGCCATGGTAGCCGATGAATAAATATATTGTCTGAGGCAGACTGTAACTTTAGTTTCGGTGGGAACCAAATGCGCACATTCGATCTTTCATGTCAGATTTGAACTAGGAACACGAGGAAATGAATTCATTCGACATATTCGTATTACTGAAGTCGCTTGACTTAGAGCATCCCCGAATCTAGGGATGAAGCAGACGCAATGAATCATTGTAATAGAACCCGAAAGAATCAAGCACATCGAACGCTATTCTGTGCAGTCAATTTCGAGAAGGTATACTTGCAGTGGCCTCTAGGATTGCGGATTTTCAATCGTACTTGATTTCCATTCTCGAATATTATTCATTACTTATCTAACCTGGATGCACTACGTTCTGCCGCCCGACTGTCGACCAAATAAACGATTAGGTAAAACATTGATTGTCCCGTCCTTGGCCTTTTTATGCCTGATAAAGAGACTTGCATTTCATCCAATAATTTCTGACCTGCGACCGAGGGGTAGAAGCTGAAAGTTTGGCCAGCGACCGTTATCCATGAATAATCGCCCGGTCAAGAAAAGGTTTGTGGACCCAACCACGATGCTGCGAGCCGCCCCCAAGAATTCTTTGATCTCGCGTATATGTCTAGCCACCGCTGTCAGGTTCAGTTAGTTATTCTCTTGATGGATTAGCTATCTTTTTCTATCGACCTCGTGCTCTCTACTTCCGAAGTTCCCCCGCGCCGCGTTGTGCGTTGCCTCGAGGGCCCCTTTCGGAAGCACTGAGGCTTTCTTCATCATCTATACCCCTCTATTTGGTGTATTAGCACGATTCCATTGCTCACAGTTCTATACCTTTATTTCATGTTCTTTTGCTTTCATCATATAACTGGCTGTCTGGCTATCGTGGATCCCGTGGCCATTACACGGCTACTTTACGAATTGAATTACGCAGGGGCCATCGCCATCATTTTCTCATGATATAGCTATCATTCTCTGTATAAGAGAATCGCATTGATTACACTTACGCATCCTCTAATTCACGGCTCCTCGGATTCCAGCCCCATATCAAGCACCCTTGGGTTATCATCAATCAAAGTTGCAACAATGGCGGCTACTGTGGCGGCCATTTCTGAGCTTGACCGGCCGAACTCGGCGGGAACCATCCCCGAGTCGAGAGTTCTTATAATCATGACTGGTGGCACGATCTGCATGCGTCGATCCCCGTCAGGTTTTATCCCAGCCAGGGGTTTCCAAGAAGCTTGTTTATCACGATTGCCTACATTCAACGACGGGTCCCTGCCGCTGCCCATCGACGTTGTCGTCAATGCAGATGGTACAACCAAGAGCTATTCCAGTCTCCGCACGCCTCCGAGTGCCTATGAGCGACAGGTGAGATATACGGTCTATGAGTTCGAAGAGCTCCTAGATAGCAGCTCTATCGATGCCAAAGGCTGGGCAGAGATTGCCCGAACGATCTATTGGAATTACCAACTCTTCGATGCGTTTGTTGTTCTCCATGGAACCGACAGCCTGGCATATACCTGCTCAGCCCTTAGTTTTATGCTGCAAGATCTTGGAAAGCCAGTCATTCTTACAGGGTCTCAAGCGCCCATGTTGGAGCTACAAAATGACGCTACGGATAACCTTTTGGGCTCCCTGGTGGTGGCTGGTCACTTTATGATTCCTGAGGTCTGCCTGTACTTCAATTACAAGCTTTTCCGTGGCAACAGAGCAACCAAGGTTGCAGCTAGTGATTTTGCAGCATTCGATTCTCCGAATGCACCTCCGTTGGCAGTGACAACATCGATGCGCACCCAGGTCGCATGGGACCTCGTAAACAGGCCGACACACATAGGGCACTTTCGGATCCAGACGAACCTGGATACCACCCACGTTGCATGTCTCCGCATATTCCCTGGAATCAAGCCGGAAATGGTAGATGCTGTTCTGAAGCTGGATGGTCTCAAGGGACTTGTCCTGGAGACCTTTGGAGCTGGAAATGCTCCAAACGGACAGGATAACGCGATGACCAATGTCCTGGCTAACGCCATCCAAAGAGGCATAGTCATCGTCAATATCACTCAATGCAAGTCCCTCCTGTGCCTACTACCTATGGACATCTGCTGACCCTTGACACAGGTCACACTGGCAGTGTCAGCCCCGTATATGCCCCTGGAATGACTTTGTCCCGGGCTGGTGTTGTCGCCGGCCTTGATATGACAAGTGAAGCGGCCCTCACCAAGCTCGCCTACCTACTTGCCCTGCCTGACTCGACGCCTGAATCTGTCGCCAAGGCGATGTCTGTCTCTCTCCGCGGCGAATTGACAGAAAGTTCTCAGCCAGTCTTTCGCCATCCGGGAGGCACGTTGCCCGAAAAAGCCAGAAAGCTGACCGCACTGGGCTATTCCATCGCTCAAGGAGACCTCGAGAAAGTCGAGGAAGTAATGAGAATCGAGGATGGTTGGTTGTTGAATGAGGCAGACTATTCTGGAAACACTCCTATTGTACGTTACCAGTCATTTTCCATCCCCCGACACGAGTCTTAATAGTACCTTGTGTGGCGTTTCTCAAATCACAAACCACTGTCCACCAATCACCTGTCCCCGCGTTCCTTGCTTCCTGTCTATCATTCCATTATTTCACATCATCTACAATTATCTTCATCTTTACTAACCACCAACCACTCTCCAGCACCTCGCCGCAACATGCCCCTCCATCGATATCCTCCGCTACTTCCTCCTCCAAGGCGGCTCCGTCCACATACGCAATCGCGTAGGGCATACCCCGCTCTTCCTCGCCGCCAATGCGGGTCTATCCGAGCACGTTGTCCTGCTACGAAAGTCAGGTGCCCATCTCCACGCGGACGAGCGCGCGGTGGCGGAGATGCATGCCCGGCGTCGACCGGCCATCTGGGGTCTAGCCGGGGTCGGACCCCAGGCGATCGAAGATCGAGAGATCGATGACGAGACAGATGGGGATGGCTCGATGTTGGGTGCGAATGGATTCGGAGGGAAGTCCCTCGCGGGGTCAGCGCCTTGTTAATTTGACGTTGATATTGTTCTTCTGGACGTTTATTTAGTATACAACGATAGATGTAGATCGGTTATAGACTACTCAGGAAGAGAGAGAGAGAGAAGGGGCATTATTATCTCCTTCTTCCTTATAATCTACATGACATCCAGACAACGAAGAAAGGATCCCAGTATCTGGAACCCATATATCCAAATACAACTTCGAGCTCCATCATACTGTTCCCGCTCAAATAGACCTTCACACCAGTACAGATAACTACATATATCGAGTAAACATCCAAAAACTCAAAATACAAGATCAGGACTCGTCCCTTTCATACATTACTTGTCTGATCCAGTTCCCCTACACGAGCTCGTGGCGATATTATCTAAACATGTGCTTAACTTACCTATACCGGTAAGGTAGGTAAGCAAATTACCTCTTACAGATGGTAGATAAGGGACTATTAACATGACATGTATTATTATTACTCCGCTAGATGAAATAGTCCTCAGGGTACTCGATATAGATCATAGATATACCTACCTGCTTTTCCCCCCCTACTCCCCTGCAAGAAGGCGCGGTATGTCGTTCCAATCCACGGATGGCATCGAAGAGAGAGAGAAAGGCGGGGTTGACCGGGGTGTGCCCCAGTCGAAGGAAAACTTAAAAAGTACGAATATACGTAATAGGGCCGTTCTTTGATTTAGGGTCCTTGCGCAAAGACGTGCTCAGAACACAGGAGAGGGGAAAAAAAAAGGAGTCATGCCACTGACCTGCGTCCGTGCGATGGAATCAGTGAGAATTTACTTGATTGAGGTTAGTTTGGATATCAGAAAATACCAGGTGGCTTCTAGGCGGTAACTATCGCTGATATGTGCTGCGTCCGTGCAGAGGATGGTCATGTACCTGGGATGGTGTACCTAGGCAGTATGTAGAGCTAATCGGATATCGAGGGTCTTCTTCCCCAGGTTCGTTCATGGAGCTATCTACTCTAGACCAGAAGATAGTGCTTTGCGCTTACCTAGAGACGGAGTAGATCCCACCCAATTAATGGTCATGTGGCTCGCTGACCACTATCTCATCCGTCTGGATTTGACTATACGAGTCCTGTGGAGTGTTGATAGAAGGCCGAGACCCGTTGTTTGACCGCGAAGAGGGGAAAAGCTGGACAGATATGGCGGGACATTCTAGGACGGAAGGGGGGAAATGGACGCGATGTCCTTTGCTTTCAAACCCCATGCCATTCTGCCTGGCCCTGTCTGTCAGAAAGAGAGAGATCTCTGTGCTCCATCGTGAGGTTAGTTTTGCTGGTCTGAGGCAATGGAGCCCGCGATAAAAGGGCACTCAGTGTAACATCGATCAACTGATGACCGCTGCTGTTGATATCGCGTCACCACACACTGAATACGTGTAAGGTATTGTTATCATCTGCGAGTCTATATCCCTGGACGCATATAGATTGCTCTTCCTGGAGTTTGAAACAAAGGATCATAGCGGAGAGGCGATAATCAGACGGAGTCTTCCGCGACCAAGTACCAGCCATAAGTCTCTTTCAGTTACGGCGTCTGATATAGAAAATTGATCGATTGGGAGAAACTAGTTCTGCAGAATTGTTCGCATTGATTGCGATTGCGATGAAATGGCGAAAGGGATGGCATAGGATTCCACTGCAAGCACGTCACCCAGGACTTCGGCACCGGTAGACGCGAGCCATCTCCGCAGCATAAAAGGAGGCAGTCGAGAATCCTTTACTAAGTACTTTTCTACCTTGAGAGCCAACCGGAATCGCATTCTCAGCTCCCGTGACTGACTCAGAATTACGACGATGAAGGAAGGCCAGAGCGACAGTGAGTGGACACGAGAAGCCCAAGGTCCCTGTGAAGAAGAATTCTCATAGGATCATTGTGTTCTTGTTGATAATGATAACGAAAAATTTGCCGGGATGCCCCACCAGAACGCCAGAGGCGGGCGAGTGGGAGACTAAACAGAGGAGGAGTGAGCTGCTGGAATCGACAGTCAAAAAAAAGACGAAACAAGACGCATCGTGGGGCTAGAGATTGGCTATGAGAAGCGCCCGTGACTGCAACTTTGACCGCTTGAGACTGCTAAGTAGTAGTATAGGAGGAAGTAGGGTTGGTAGGAACTTTTCTTCGGAAGCAAAGAGACCTCAGGCAACGTGCTCTTGGCGGCAGTCACCGCTGGTGATGCCACTGCTTTTTTTAGTCTGAGGTCTGGAGATTTCGATAGATTGATACTAATTGCTGTTGGGAGACGAGACACAGAAGGGATTCTGGACCACATGAAAAGCCAGGATCATTCACGAGATATCTCCCTGAGATTCCCCTTGCAGCAAACCCCGAAACTCCAACAAAGAAACCGTCAGCAAATCCCGTCTATTGTACTCCGCTTGTGCAATGATGCTCCAGGATAAATAATCAAATTATTACCTAGTTGGGGGAAAGATTAGAGCGACCGGCATCATGGGTATGCGACCTCCCCTATTGTTGGCCGGTGTGTTCAGTTCAGAACGTCGAGCCATGATGATCTAGTATCATTCTAGATGTGCGTTGTTTTGCTAGAGATGGAGTAAGTATCCACCGTCCTCATCGACTCCACCATCCGCCGTGGCTGGATGTTTCTTCTCCGTTTGGACCAAGCTAGCTAGACAGGACCGTCTCGGGCCGGATAATTCTGGAGAGGATTGGGTGGTCCAACGATCTGATGCTTTCCCCCAGGTTGATTCTTCTCTTTGCTTGCTGCTACTACTCGATCCTGTGCGACTTCCAGGAGACAGTTTGACCTCCTCGTTCAGCAGTTCTTTGTCTGTCAGATGGATCCAACAAGGTCTCTGGGACGGCAGAAGTATAATTAATTAGATCTGATCTTCTCAATCGCCCGTCCGCCCGTCTCAGGTTACGTAAAGAGAAAGCAGGTCAATGGATGAAGCCGATGCAGCAACATGTCATGAACGCTCCGTAACTTCGATGGATCCTGACCGTACGAAACTTCTGGTGCTTTCCCAATTCGTTTGAGTCGTATTATTATTACGCCTCTCGATCATCTTCTCTTCTCCCCCGTGATGAAGCCAAGACCGTGAACGATCCATCTCGAGCGGGATCAGGAATTAAAATATATATATAAAAAAAAGTACAACCCAGTCCATCTCCGGCGCTATATCAGACGGGTTTCCGCAGAGACGCACTACAACAGATCATCTCCAGTTTTCCCCAGAGATTTCTGGGAACCACCGTCTAGTTCCCAAGCGAATTTTCCTCTGCAAGTCGCAACTGCATTCTTGGGAACCGTTCCTGATCTCGGAGGAAAGAAAAATTCAAATCCCCGGGAAATTCAACCTCCAACGCCCACATTGAATTTTTTTTTTTTCTGGTCTGTGCCGATTGCGGATACTCGGAACCAGACATTACAGTCAACGTTGAAAGAACCCTACTAGAACGGTTTTTATTCTCTAACATCCATCTCTAACCGCCTCCATCCTCTCTCTCGGCCTTGCAGCCTCCACCGCAGAAAAGACCGGACGCGGCCACGTTTAGGACGGCGGATCCTGGAAGCCGTTCTGGTCCAGTCAACCGTCTCAAGCTTTCCACGGGTGCTCTCCACCTGCAGCGATCTGAGGCTGGAAAGTTGTGGATGCTATAGCTCGTCCACACGGTGCGCAATCCCTTTCCTGATATTGCACCATCGCCATTTCTCTCTTTAACTGCCCCTTCTCCTGATCCATTGCGATATCATCACGGTCCTTGAGCTCACCCTCATATCTATCAACAACTATTATATCTATCAAGACCATTGTGGCATCGAACCTTTTTGAGGGCGGATCTGTTCTCTTTAGCTCTCCTCCCCGGGAGTTATCCACATCCCACCCCTCCGTGCCCCTCACCACTGATAGATACAAAAGAACTGTTGATCGACTCTTCCGAATGACACAACCACGCAAGATCATCGCCGTTGTCAATGCGACTGGGCGTCAGGCGGCATCGTTGATTCGTGTCGCCTCCGCCGTCGGATATGAGGTACGCGGCCAGGTGCATTCTCTCAAGGGCATCATCGCGGAGGAACTGAAGAGTCTCCCGAATGTGACTCTGATTCAGGGTCCATTGCTCAACAATGTTGAACTCATGGATACCCTCTTCAAGGGAGCGAGTCTTGCCTTCATCAACACGACGTCGCAGGCGGGCGATGAGGTTGCAATTGGTCGTGCACTAGCAGATGCTGCGAAACGAGCAGGCACCGTGCAACATTATATCTACAGCAGCATGCCAGATCACTCAGTGCATGGGCCATGGCCCAGCCTGCCCCTCTGGGCTTGTAAATTCACCGTGGAGAACTATGTTCGGCAATTAGAATTGCCCGCCACGTTTGTCTACGCGGGCATATACAACAATAACTTCACCAGCCTGCCATACCCTCTCTTCCAAATGGAACTCCAACCAGACGGCAGCTTCGAATGGCAGGCACCTTTCCACCCAGACATACCCTTGCCTTGGCTGGACGCGGAACATGACGTTGGCCCGGCGATTCTTCAGATCTTCAAGGACGGGCCCAAGAAATGGAACGGCCATCGGTAAGTTCTGCTTGCCTGAGGTGGATGTATTCTGAAAGTGAGAGGCTAATACTGTGACAGCATTGCCCTGACCTTCGAGACTCTATCACCGAATCAAGTATGCGCAGCCTTCTCGCGTGCGCTCGATCGAAGGTGTCGATATGTGCAAGTACCGAAGATCGAAATCAAGGTTCCCATACCGGCAGGCTACAAGGAACAGCTGGAAGGGATCGAAGTGCTGTTCGGCCAACTCAATGCTCCTTACTTCCCCCAGGAAGAATTCACCCGTCCAGCCGCGGGATCGCCCAAAGGATTGGGCCCGTTTGGTGGAAAAGGCGCTGGGGCAGGTATGATGCAGGGCCCAGGAGGTGTGATTTCGATGCGTCTAACAGATGAGGCACGCCATCTCTGGCAGGGCTGGAGAGACATGGAAGAGTACGCAAGAGAGGTCTTTCCTGTGGAAGAAGAGGCAAACGGCTTGGACTGGATGTTATGAGCAAACCTTGGTGCTCCAAATTCGTCATATTTCTGTCAAAACTCGACGCGTGTCAAGGTTGCCAGGCTGTATGCCATAGCCTCCTACACAACCGGCATACTTCGGTCCGAGTTCGGCCCTCTCCGCATTCCACGTTTCTCCTCCACAACCTTTTACCTCTCTACACACACGGCCGTCTCGAATGTCCTTCTCATCGCCCATTGTCTTTTCGGATTGTCCACCGGCATCAATATCCTGCATGAACTCAATTACGGTTGCGTAAACATCAGAAAAAAGTTTAATGCTACGAAAACGGAGGTTATGAATTCCCTCCATCATGACGCATGGAAGAAGCGCTACCGGGTTTCTCTCAGAAAATAAAAGTTATTGTTCACGGCATTATTCCCCATCTGCGTTGCACTCGTCATCGGAGCTTTGATTTTCTATATTTTTAATTTTTCATATTCATGGGTGGCGTGTTTGATGCAATCCCCTCTCCGGGACGAAAGTCGTGAATCATTCATAATCATACGTGGTGCATGTTGGCCACAATATTCATACATAGGTTGAAGCGATGGAAATATGGGGAATGCATTGCATTGCATTGCTCGGTCACCGAGATTTGATTTCTTTTTTCAAGATCCTGTGTCCCTTGCAACCGGCATTCGCTGTCTGAGTCTTAGGTAATAAGATACCCAAAATAATGCATTATACAGTTCAAAATATTTTTTTCCCTTCTATATATTTGGTATGAGGTAACGACATGATCTACATGTAACTACATCCGTTTCATCTCATCGTTTCTTTGACTGCCGGATGTCGGGAAAAAGGCAGATCCGGCGGATTGTCATCGAACATACATCCTATTGGCCTGATCATTGATAAGTACTCTTCCCCTGATGCGGATGCTAAGATTGTTTATGTCTATTCCATTCCTTTTCCTTTCCTTCCTCGAGGAACAAATTCCTAGAAGAATAGGTATACTATCGTAATGAACATAATGCATTGCATCAAAGTATTCATCTGTATTCATAGACAAGAATTCCCTCGAAGCAAAGACAGACAGGGAAAAGCAAATTTCCTATCGGTTCCTTATCAAAGTTATCAATTCGAAACCAATAGAAATGCACTTGAGAATGCACGTGCCACACACGCCATTTTTTTTTTTTTTT
>JAPVCG010000055.1:960903-1068109 GCA_029606305.1 Paecilomyces fulvus
CTGCTCTCTGCGGGAAGAACTAGCTGCTACTAGTAGCTCCTCGTCTTCAAGCCCACGCTTAAAAGTGAAAGACTGGAGGGAGTCGGGGAATAAATGCTAGCCTATAACGGTCTGAACCTTTTCTGGCGACAGCGCGACGGCGACGCTAGGTAGATCTTCTGGATCTAGACTCTAGTAGGTTCTACGCAATCAATTCCCTCTGGCCCGCAGTGGAAGAGAAGTAGAACGAAAGCCATAGCCATAGCTGGATCACCAGCGGTCAAGACTTCTTTCCGCTCTTTCTGAGAGAGTTTCGGGACGTGCCGGAAATCGTGAGCCATGAGTTTCTCCGCGTTAATGCTGGATAGGTTTGGTCGAGTAGACTAGTATCGCCATTTTTGATGTAGTCCGCACTTCTGTCCTGGATTAGTTACTTGGACCGCCTGAAATCCAGATTGCCCCTCAGTTGGGCGACATTTTTTTCCCTTCCTTCCTTTCCTCCTGCTTTCAATTCAGGTCAAAACTTTCTGAATGTCTCTGGGATAGCATTGGGGTTCCTTACCTCCTCTCCTCTTTTTGCCTTGTGAAACGTCCGTTGCAATTGGCATAGGAGGCTCAGAATGACTGTCTTAGAAAAGGGCGTGAGCCCCTCATTCCTGCAGCATCGCTCGCGGAGGTTATTCACCTTTTTGGACTATAATTGGATTATCTTCCCTTTGACCTTCACGGCAGTATTCTATGGTAGGCGGAATCCTTTGGGGAACAGGAATCGATCTTACCTCGGATCGCTCTGCTTTGGACGTTGCTAATCAATTCGGAATCGCAGCACTGTATCAATTGACAATCTACACGGGACTCCAAGAACGAATCGTTGACCGAAATGCTCTTTGGACCGTGGATTGCATAATCCTGTCAATTCCGTTCTTACCTGTCGTACTGAACTGGCCTCCATACGCCGCCTTGTGGGGTCTCCTGTTTCCTGTACGGCCTTTCTCGTATGCCCGGAGTCCAAAGAGAAGATCTTTCCGATCTATCAGAATATGCTTGGTCACCAAAGGGACGAATTTTCAAGTATGTTGACACCGCGGCTGGCAATACCGGGATGAGGTTGGCCAATAACACTTTTCGTTATCTAGACAGTCATCAACTCGGCTGCTTCGTGGCAACATCTCAAGCATTATCCACAACTGATTTTCGACGTCTTAGTAGACTCCCCTGACGCCGATCGATTTCGGAAAGCTCTGCCTCCATTTATCAATGTCTACAGAGTCCCCGGTCCTGATTCGTTCCAGGCCAAGTTTGCCAGACACAAAGCACGGGCTCTGGAGTGGTATCGAATCCGCTGCCAGCTGACTGCAGAAGACTGGGTCTTGCATCTTGACGAGGAGACGGAACTAGACGACTATGCGATTCAAACTTGTATCGACTTCGTCGAACGAGGATCTGAAGATATTGGCATGGTAAGTAGGTCCTGTTTGCCCTTGCGCAGCCGAACTGACTTTTGGAAGGGCACCATTTTCTACAATGGTCGTAACCATTGGCGGAATGTCTTGATGACGGTGGCGGAAGTCTCGAGAGTCTCAGAAGATTGGGGCCGTTTCCAATTTCCCATGAGAGTATTCCATCGTCCTCTGCTGGGCTGGCTGAAGGGTTCCTGGAATATCGTCAACGGAGCTGTAGAGAACAACGTGACATGGGACACAAACTGCGCGGCAGAAGACTTCTGGTTCGGTTTCAACGTAAGTTCTATCAACAACTTCAGAATTGAGAACCCCCAGCGTATCCTTTGTCATTCGTATCATGTTGCTCATGTCTGGTGAGAATAGGCCACACGACTAGGATACAAATTCGGTTGGATCCACGCTATTGCACGAGAGCAGCCGCCAGAGACTGTGAATGATTTCATTCGCCAACGGCGCAGATGGTACACTGGTATTTGGTCAGTGGACAATCTTTCCGTCAAGATTGGTCTCCTGTTGGCGCTGGTTGTGCCACTCTGGGCCTTGATATAGTAAGTGCCGTCTTCAGCGATTCTAGCTGCGGTGTTACGGTTGCTAACCGTCTCACAGCCCGATACTCGCGATTCTCAGAGGTGGAATGATATCAGTTCCCTACTGGTGTTTCCTGTGGCTGGTCTTCAATCACGCCACTGACATCCATGGCCTCCTTGTTGCCAGCTTGATGGAAGACATGGACACCCCGGGAGTTGGCGTTGTTTCGATGCTGTGGCATCTCGTGCTATCCGTGGTCTTGTCCCCGGTCACCAACCTGTTGCAGACGGGAGCGATGATCTCTGTTCTCGTTGCTCCCGCGCCGGGATTCTATATCATTAATAAGGCATAGGTTCAGAGGAACTGCATAGGACGACACCCCAGTCGCCCAGGTATCTTGGATATACGGTGCATGGTGACCAGGAGGAGCGGTGGATCAGAGAGGATATCGGGAGGAAATAGGGCTGATGACGATGAAATGAATGCTATATATCAGCGATATGAGATTTTAATTTCCATTAGAATAATAGAAGTTGATATGATTCGAGATATGCAGACCCGCTACTAGATCCCTCGGTTTCCAGTATACATACTGTGCTGCCCCGCGATTGCCTCGAATAGCTGGGAATTGCCAATCTTTTCTTCGAGGAAGGTACTCCCGAGAGATCTCCATTGGACAATCACGATTGACGCATCGCGACCACTTTTGAGCCGCGCAGACATCAGAGTCAGGGACGGCGACAAGTGAAGGGGAATGTTATCCCAAACACCAGGTTCAATAGTACAACAGAACAAAAACCAAAAAAAAGAAAGAAAAGAAAAACCCAAACTAAAACTTCGCTAAGTCTTAATGATGTCAGTTCCATAAATAACCAGGGCAATTCTAATCGGCAATGCGATCCTCAATCTATCTACCGTTTTCGTCCTTCCCGCAGATTTTTTCCCTCTTCACCCAAGCAACAGCAAACTTAAGAAGTGCTCATCCCGCGTCGCCTTCGAGCACCCCTGGCGTCATTGATTAACTAGTTAACTTAGTTAGTTTTAATTAGGTTACGTTAACTACTTAGGGGCCTTGGGACAGAAAAATTTTTTTTTTATCAGTAAGCTTAGTTAAGGCAATTGCTGCTACTTTACTGGTCCGCGGTGGTTTTGTTTAAGATTACAAAGGTTGCTTGCGTCTCTCTCTCTCTCTTTTCTCTTTCATCCCCTGCCTTCTGAACAATTAATTGAACCTACCTTCCTTCCTTCCTTTGATTTCACCCGAGAAGCTATGGCGACCAACGGTAATGGTGTCGCGCAGGAGTCGAAGGAGGCTAAGTCGCTCTTTGAGCGCATCGCGCTCCCTTCCATTCCGAAGGAAGCTGGGAGCAAGATCGCGCAATTGGAGCAGGAGTTCATCCGCGCGGAGGTCGAGCAGCGTAAGTAATGTTTTGTCTGGTCTTGGACTTGCGATTTTGATGGCTCCTTTTCGTCTTATCGGAGCTGGTTTGTTATCACGCGTTTTTTTTGTTGCGATCGCGATCGGAAAAGTTGTCGCGGCGCATCGAGAAACAGTGGATGGATTCGAGACAAATCATCAATTCGATTCTCTACATTACTATATATAATACGCCATCGCTATTTATGGGGTATCCGCGATGAAACTGACATTTCCATGCAGTGCGCCGCTCCGTTCCTCTTCTGCGACCGATCTACGAGAAGCGCAATGCCCTCATCACTTCGCCCGAGCTCCAGGAATCCGACTTCTGGCCCCGTGTCTTCGCCAACGCTCCTGGTGAGATCGACCACTACATCCTGCCCTCTGATGCCGCCATCATTGGTGAATGCCTGAAGAACCTCACCGTTGAGCGCTTCGAGGTCGACGAGAATGGCCAGGGCGAGCCACGCAGCGTGCGCTTCACCTTCGAGTTCACGACCGGCGAAGAAAACCGATACTTCGAGAACGCCAAGCTAGTCAAGGACTTCTACTGGCGCAAGGAGGTCACCAAGACTGCCAAGGGCAAGCGCAGGACCTGGGAAGGACTGGTGTCTGAGCCCGTTCGCATCAACTGGAAGGAGGGCATGGACCCGACCAAGGGCCTGCTCGATGCCGCATGCGACCTTGCTGAGGCGGAGAAGAAGAAGGGCGGAGACAGGAAGAAGCTGCCCGAATACGAGGCGCTCGTGAATAAGGTCGCTGAGGTCGAGGCTGATGCTGTCACTGGCGGGGAGGATGAGGAGGGTGATGATGATGACCTGATCGGAAGCAGCCCGGCTGGTGTGAGCTTCTTCGCCTTCTTCGGTTACCGCGGAAAGGACGTCTCGGCGGAGAAGTCCAAGGAAGCGGAGAAGGAAGACGAAGAAAGATGGGCTAAGATTGTCAAGGGAGAGAAGGTGGATGATGAGGATGAGGACGAGGACGACGAAGATGACGACATCGAGGAGGATGACCTGGAGGACGCCGAAGTCTTCCCAGATGGAGAGGACCTCGCAATTGCTATTGCAGAGGACCTCTGGCCTGGCGCCCTCAAGTACTATGGTGAGTTCTGCAAGTTGTTTGGTTGTGCGACCTGGATCTGACTTAAAGGTAGTTCAATCGTTCGAGCTGGGCGATGAGCTCGACTCGGACTTCGACATTGACGACATGGAAGAGGATGAAGATGAGGAGGAAAACGAAGATGAGGAAGAGCGACCTCGCAAGAAGGCTCGCAACTGAATTGTTTCCAACACTGAAAGAATACCCATCCGTCGTTGAAAGTCGTTAATTTCCCTTTGTTTTTTGTTTTTTCCCTTGTACATTATATGACAATCACCAAGATGAGTAATAGGATGAGCACGAAGATTAGGACAGCTATGCAGAAGGAAGACATTGTATCTGCCAGTTTCGGGATTGTTCATTAGTTTCAGATATCGCAATTTGATCGAAGCGCAAAGCTTACCCTCATTCTTCCGCACAATATGTTTAACTCTTCTGAGCCCGTTTTGTAGCTTCCCTCCAACGCGGTCGGCCAGCGTATCGACTTCATCGAGTATGACTGCCTGCTCTTCGAGCTCCCGGCCCATATTGTCGGCTTGCTGTCGCAGGTTTCCGACCGTGCGGAAGACACCGTCCAGCTGTTGATCCTGCTCTTGCATGATCTCGACCTGCCTCTGCTGTTCCAGAGACGAGTAGTAATCATCTCCTCTATTCTCCCCATCTGGCGATAATAGGTTGTCGAAATCTGCTGGATTCGGGAGTTCCGACCCGGCACCTCTTCCCTTCCCTGCGGTCGTTGTCGTCGTCACTGGTTTCTCCAACTCCCCTCTCATGTTTTCAAGCTCCGACCCAACATCCTCCACCAACTGCCGTCGTCGCTGTACCTCATCCAGCTCAAGGCCATATCTGTAAGGGTCATGTTCGACGGCGCGGACACTCTCAGCTAGGTCGTCTAGATCCGCTGTGAGGTCCTGGAGTGTAGATTCGAGTTCTGTCCTAGCTTGTTGAAGTTCCGGATTTGAAGGCGAGGTCGCAAGGGAGCGAATGCGAAGATAAGAAGAGAATAGAGGACGAGTGGTCTGCAGCGTCGCTAGGACGTCTCTGTATTATGGTCAGTAAGCTTGTTGGAGAGGAGAGCTATCAGCAATGGGGAAGAACATACGCTTGGACCTGTAGGAAAGGGTCCATTTCGCTGGTGTCTGTCATGGTCGCGCAGATATGGCTTCTATACCCAAGCTGCCATTGCGTTTGTGTCTATTGTTTGGGTGTGATAATCGTATTCCGACTAACGTTACCTGCGGTTGATGATGACGCGAATGCCCCGGAGGCGGCTGCGTTGGCCTTGGCGCCTCAGGGTTCGGGCTCAGCTCCGTCAGTTTCGAACCGCATTCATTCATCCTTGTCCGTCTAGAGAGCAATTGAAGACGCTATCATATGCTAAACTATCACAGTTACCTTCATGACACCGTGTTAAGGCTCAGTTCATCTGCTATCGAATACGCTTGCGAGTGTCACGACTTTATACCTACTGTCAATAGTAGCCTTGGTGCTCTGTTCTTAGCATTGTCGACGCTTCTATGAGCAGGGAAGCTAGCGCTGTAATGCTAAGAAAAAATGAAGGGTAATTGAGTCAGCAGAAATATCATCAGAGCAAGTATTCTTTTGGTGTTGCCATTCTTTCGGGCAAAGATCAGCCATGGTGTCGTCCATTCAGTCTGCCATGTTCTTCTAACGACTTCGCCGATATCCGACAGAAATCGGGGTCGGGCTATTGAAAGGATAATGATGCTTATTGGACTTTATCACGAACTCAACGTCTGACAATGCTTATCGGCCTATCCGAACGCGATAAGGACCTCCGCCCCGGCCAGCGGGGAAGCTTTCAATGCTACGTTGACTCTCCTCTTCTATCGAATGACGATGATATATCGCATGTCGAGCACTGAGCTATTTCATATGGGAATACTATACTAATCATTGGATAACGTATACTTGCTCTTCATCTCCCCAAAGCTGGTTATTTCATCATAAGATTAAGATATACTATATCTACGAACAATGGCGGAGAGCACTCAATATGTGGATCGTGAGATCCCAAAGGTCTCACTGCAGGATTTCGATTCCAGGATCGACAAGATAACTGCTCAGCTTGTGAAGGCAGCAGAGGAGGTGGGATTCTTCTCCATCACCGATCATGGCATCTCCGTGGATGAGGTCAACCACATGTTCGAGACTTCCGAAGCATTCTTTGCTCTTCCTGACGAGATTAAAGCAACAGTACCATGGAGTCTTAAGAATGTCGGTTGGGAGAAGAACTCTCAGGTCAGACCGTCAACGGGAAAGCCGGACACGAAGGAGTCGTACCAGCTCCAGTTCGGTGAGAATATGAACGGCGTGTGGATCAAAGATGAATATCTGCCCGACTTCCGAGAAAAGTCTTTGGTCTTCATGTACCGCGTACAGAAAGTGTCTGAGAAATTGATGATCTGCTTTGCGCGCGGTCTTGGATTCTCCGACGACTATTTCATCAAGTTCCACGACATCACCCGTCCTAACTCTCAGACGACCATGCGTCTACTGCATTATTTCGCCCTTCCAGAGGGTGACAATAATGGAGTCTACTATCGGGCCGGAGCACACTGCGACTGGGGATTCTTGACTCTGCTCTTTCAACGAGAAGGTCAAAGCGGGCTGGAGATCTGTCCCGGCCGAGAGGTAGTCACTGAATTTGCTCTTGGGGACGCTTGGACGAAGGTAGATCTCAAGGCGGGAGACATCATTTGCAATATCGGCGATCTGCTCATGTCATGGTCGGATGATCGCTTCAAGTCCACTTTCCACCGCGTGAAGACTCCGTCAGAGCCAGGAGACTACTTCGGGGACAGATACAGTATTGCTTTCTTCAACCAGCCTTGCACGGACGCGTTGATCCAAGGCCCGAAGAAGAGATATCCGATGGTGACTGGAGAGCAGTTCACTGCGAACGCGATGAAGAGAAACTTCAATGCCTTGCAGGAGAAGCAGAGGGCTCTGGCTGCTACAGCTGCTTAGGCACTATCCTGCAGTACTTTTCTACATCAGCCATGCGGAGTTACTATATGGATCTATACTGATCTATTAGCTCCCTAGCATCTGTTCGGATGAAAAGAATTAAGAAGCGATTGCCAGATTGCTCGTTGAATGGGTTTATTTCAGATAACACCGAACTAGTCCAGGGAGCTCAATTTGATCAGCGCCGAATCCGTGACTCTGAATGGATAATAGTCTGGTCTTCAGTAGAATTCACTATCTGAGTTCAAACCTTCATAATAACCCATCTAAGCCCTATGGCTCCTATTAAATGACGTCAGACTTTAACCGAGAGAAAGGAATTTGATCGGCATACGGCCACGTTCATGGAGACAAGTTCCACCAAAAGAACCCTGATGATCAGGGTGAATCCCAGTGCAGATCAGGTACAATTGGTAATTTCTCCTGCAGTCCACGGTCTTTGGGTTAAGGAGAAAATATTCCATCCGCATGAGACATCTAATTAGTCTAGTGATCTCTGATGTGACGCATAATGACCGGAAAGGTGAGCAACTCGGGCCATCATTCCTATTATCAGGATGATGAAACCCAGGCTGCGGAATGCAAACCGACTGCTTCAGGACTGCGATGGAGAAAACAGTGCTGGCCAAGATCGCCAAGCCTGGCGGAGCGATAATTACACTGGTGATCCTGCTTTCTGCCAGGGGTTCACGCCTATCATTTCACGATCGTCACGTTTCATTTCCAGTTGATATCATCTCCAATTACACCACCATAGGCATGGCTTCTCGTGTTATGGAGACCTAAGTGGCTGATAGTCTCTATCTAGGCGCACTTTTCCTATCATGGATGCAATATTCTTCTCATCGGAGACAATGACAAGAGCACCGGTTCTTGGATTGACGGACGGCGTCTCTGGGCGTGTTGGCGCCAGTGATCGTTGAGATCTAAAAAGAAATTAAATGGAGTCTCTGATAACTAGGACCCTACCGTTGAGATTGCCCAGCCACCGATCTTTCGCTGCCGCGCCCTTGGCATGTCAGATTCTTCTCCTGCGATAATTGGGATTTGGGAAGCCTCCAGCCTATCTTCTGCAGTGTTGTCGGAGTAGCCAACCGGATCCAACATGTCTATTCCCCGTTTAGGCATCCCTTCGCAGGTTCATCTTCATGAGATATTGTCGGCGGCCCATCGAGGGGTTCTTTGGCGGATCGACATAATTGCCACCCCTCGCTCTTTGAGTGCAGTCTCCCCTTTCTCCCCTCTTGCTTGAGGCTGTCCTCTTCTCGCGCTCGCTTTGGATTATGATCCGAGTTCCATTCCTTGAGTTCTGAAGTCTGTATTCACTTCTGATTTTTTTCCCCATTCCTTTGAACAATATTCGCTCTTTACCCAGGCCTACTGTGCCCTTACCGTTCGTTACGTGATTTTACTTTTGCGACTACCTTGACTTCGAATCAAGGTTATCCTTTCAAGGACTGGGCTCGCTCTATCTTGAGACTTGCGGCATACTGCTCGAGACACCGCCAACGCATCTCTGAATAGGCAGTGTGTGCAGTGGGAAAACTGCCATATATCCTGAAGCATTTCGGCCGAGTTTTCTCATAGACTGGGAAATATCGTATTAGCCAAGCGCGAGAGACGATACATAAACGGAAAATTCCACTGATTCATCTCAGCACTCGAGCATAGAATTCCTGTTTTCGTCAAGGTCGAGGTCAGTCAGGACAGCGGGAACTGTTGATACGCAGCCTATCTAGTCAGGAGGCAGACTAGTGACCGGAAGACACGGTAGTCTATTGGAAACTACACGCTCCCGAGCTTATTTGAGAGGGTATTGCTACGATCATTTGTCAAAACCCGTTTGACGCTCGCCCGACGTCGATAGGACACCTGCGGAGTACGCTGGGATACAAAACTCCGCATTTCACGACTAGGATCCCACAAGAAAGACGCGCTGAATCGATTACTTCTCGTCAGCATTCATCATGAGAAGTAATTGCTGGCTCAGCGCCGCTCTTGTAGCGGAGTTGACTTTGAATGTCGAATTGGTCGCCGGGTTCTGGCGCCTCCCGTGTCGAGGACGATCTGGCGTTGCGAGAATCGATCCTCTGGTTACCCCGGGAGAGATTTCTCAGCATGTTCACGTCGTACACGGCGCAAGCAGTAAGTTTTGTCCGCAGATACTATTCTTCTTAAGTGTCCAGATGCAATGCTCTAGCAGCACAAAGCTACTATCACGAAAGGGTGGAGCGTCGAACAAGTTGCTAACGCCTTGATAGATTTTGGATTCACGGCGGATCAGGACTCTCTTATGAGTTCTTCGTGCACGTCATGTGCTGTTACCCAGGATATGTCGGCATACTGGTCACCTGGGCTTTACTTTTTATACCCAAATGGCACCGCAGAACTGGTTGAGCAAGTGGGTGGTATGCTTGCGTGAGTATCCGAAATAAGCGCCCGTATTCTACATCGAGCCACGAGCAATTCATATGCCATGAAGTGCTAAACAATTTATCAGGTATTATCTTCTATATGGTGAGAACGTCACGGCTTTCCCCAATGGCTTTAGGATGGTGGCGGGAGATAGTACCCGGAGGAACTTCTCCGGTCCTATTCCCGATCTGCCGAAGTCTCTCTGGCAGGGTGTACAGGAAAGCCAGTCTAGCCTAGAGGAAAAGGCCCTTGGTTTCAACTGCTTAAACTATGCAACCAACCCGGAAGCTTCCCTCTATCGCCACCAGCTTCCTGAAAAAGACTACTTGGATGCTAACTGCCCTGATGGAATCCGTGCGGAGCTGATGTTCCCGTCATGCTGGAACGGCAAAGACGTCGACTCTTCTGACCACAAATCACACATGGCATACCCATCGCTTGTGATGGATGGCGTGTGTCCTGAAGGTTTCGAGACCAGACTCGTTTCTCTGTTCTTCGAAACTATCTGGAACACCGCCGCCTACAAGGGCGTCGAGGGGACCTTCGCATTCTCGAACGGCGACCCTACCGGAAACGGCTACCATGGAGACTTCATGGCGGGTTGGGATCCTGACTTCCTCCAGCAGGCGGTGGATACGTGTACCAACCCATCTGGTGAGGTCGAGGATTGCCATCTTTTCGATATACAGTCGGAAGATGACCAAACGAAGTGCCACTTTGATATGCCATCGCAGCTTCTCGACGAAGCTGTACTCATTAATGAGCGTGGCCTTCCTGGAAATGTGCAGATTCAATGGGGGCCGGAACCTGCAGTCATGGGCTCAGTTGTCTCAGCATTGACAGCCACTGTTTCCCCCACTCCTACAGCATCATCACCGACGTCAACGCCGTCCAAATCAGAGCTGTTCAGCTTTTCTTTGCCTGCACTGTCAATCTCCGCCCCTTCCATGGATCTCACCCCTGTGGCCAAGCAGGAAGCAACTGCTGCGGCTCCTTTTGTTTCTGAAGAACCAATGGTGACCTCCGTTGCAGGAGGCAAAACTGTGTACGAGCTGGTGGTAGTTGAGGAGGAGCTCTTTGTCTCACTGGATATGGAGGGTCGCGTTGCGGGTAGCTCTGCAGGAGAACTGAGGACCCTCTATACTTCGACCTCAACCGGGGTCATCAATCAACCAAGTACGGTTCCCAAGGACCAAGCTGTGAAGAGGAACCAGGGGCCGGTTCATATTCACCCGCACGCTCATAAGCACATTCACGGGAGAAGGGCTGTTGGCCATCAGCACTAAGTGTCTTACTTTGATTGTCTCGATTTCGCTTCTCTTGTAGATACCGCTTTCCTCGAAGGAACAGCATGTTAGGATTACCAATACTATTCTGTCTCGACTCTTGATGAGTTGGTGCATCTGTCAATATCTGCCGAAGGCGTAACTACTGCAATGGTACCTCGTAACCTCGGATCCTTCAAATCCTACCTTGCCATTATAGCTCTCGTTTGGCACCCACCTGGAGGATGTAATAAACTAGGCCTCCCTTACTTCGGATCTTTAACTGGATGGCGGGTGCTTCTTGGCATCGATCACCCCTCAACATTACTGGAGGCGGCTTAGAATAGCAGCACCCCCTTTTAAACACAACTGAATCCTGCCCAATAAATCCTCTGTTTTCCCACGACAGATTGTTACTGATCAATTGGATCCTATTCAAGTTTGTGCTGGCGGCCAGGAGGCTGTGCAAGAGCTCCCAGTCAATTTATTCAGACCGCTTGAATTTCCTTATTAAAGGTTGTCTCTTGCTAGTCAATCTGGTTAATATTATTTAAACGCCCTGCCCCGCCTTGTTTATCTGGAAACAGACGAGGTCGTTGCAAGGGTTTTATTCAGGCTTTTGTTGATCTGTGAATATTTGACCTATTTGAATCCTTTGTTTATTATACCTTTCTGTTCCCCTTGACATCTTTACAGGGATTCATATATACTCCTTTCGGAGGCCGTACATAACTCACTTAATATCATCTATTTTCATCTACGTTAATCCCACGAAGTTTACGATATCTTTGACACGATCCAAGATGCTTTCCAGATCAGTTTTCGGTCTCCTTTCCTGCATCCTCGCAGCGTCCGCTATCCCACAGCAAACACCATCACCTTCTTTTTCCACATACACTCCGAGCTCATCCGTCACCGTTCCGCCCTCATCGACCATCACGCCACCAGCCACACTCAGCTGCTCAGATGGATCTACCGTCCTGTACACGACAGAGTGCACATATGGCAGACCAATCTCTTACTGCCATAGTCCCGAGCCTCAAATCCAGTGTTCGTCGGGCTACTATCCTTCCATATGGTATCCGGAACGTTGCGTCTCGCAGTCGACGTGCTATCCGGTCGATTCGCCATACCTCACTACCGAGTGCTCAAATGGTGGCATCCCTTACAGGACTTCTATATTCTTTGTTGGTACTTTGGCCGGTGGGGAATCGACCACTATCAGTAGTAAGTTGCCCACCTTTTCCTCTTTAGCATGCATTGAAAAGAAAAGTCGATTCTAACACTATACCAACCAGACGTCTACTGCTCCTGCGCCGCCAACCAATGGTACAGCATGACCCTCGGTGCTGGTGGCTCAACCGTCGACACGTTCTGTATGCCTCACAGTGCGTGTCCAGCGGGAATGACCACTTCCGTGAGCACAAACAGCTACTGTGCCACGGCCCCGACCACTGCGTGCTCAGATATCCCTCTCACGACCGACTTTTGCGTCTGTGAGAACCCCACCGCGACGGCTGTTTACCCTCCTGGTGATGGCGCTGTTGCGACTGGATGTGCGTGATTGAGATTTTTTTACATAAAGGAGAAGTCGATGATGAAGAGATGTGGGATATATATAATATCATGATAATGATGTCTATTAAGGGGATTATAAGGAAAGAGGGTGGTATGATCTCAAACTTAGAATTTGGAAAAGATAGAGTGAAGAGGACGATAGGGATGAATTTATCTAACATAATAGTTAATATAAGAGGATCATCAAGACCAGACAATGAGATAGCTGTGTTGCAAATTCTATATAACTGAGTCCCTGGCGCCCCATACAGTAAAGTGAACTCAGGAGCGAAATTACATGTCATTTTGCTACCTTCCTATCAATACCAATGACGTGCTAGAAGCTTAAATCCTTTCTACTAATTAGCTATGTGATTATAAGCTATAAGCTTTCTGTACGACCACATGGCATTCCCGCTCCCCGCGATCTGGAATGCTACTAAGTATGTATTAGGTACCACATCCTCGGCGCCGTATGTGCAGGGTTCCAGCGATTCTAGACCAATATAATCTCTTCTTGGTAATTCCTTTCGAACGGTGAATAGAATAGTGAGAATATCTAGGTGCAATTGGGGTATTATTACGGTGATAAAGAAGAAATATGCCAATGTATGCAAGATTGAACTCGTTAGAGGGACAACGAGAAATGAAAATTGTGTATGATTTTTTTTTTATCTCCGTGGTATTTTTCTTGTGTTCTATCTTACTCTAAACTGTTTAAAGTGGAAGACAAGATTCTGAGGTCACTGATTAGAACCTCGTGGGCTCGACAGCAGGCTTGTTCCCAACAGCCTTCTCGATCTCCTCGATAACCTCCGGCGTCAACTTCTCCACCACTGCCAACGCGCGCACGTTCTCTCGGATCTGCTCAGGCTTTGAGGCTCCTGTAATCAACGAGGAGACATTCTGGTTCTTCAACGCCCAGGCGAGAGAGAGCTGCGCCAGCGTGACGCCCAGCTCCTCGGCAATGGGCTTCAGCGCAGCGACCTGCGCCAGCTGAGCTTTCCACGTGTCGTTGCCAAAGGTCTTTCGGAAATTGACGGTATAATTGTCCTGGGCCTCTGCCAGACGGCTTCCTGGAGGGGGAGCATCAGCGTCGTTGTATTTACCAGTCAGAATTCCCTGCTTGAGCGGCGACCAGACGGTCAGCCCCAGCCCGTGCGCTTCGTAGAGCCATCGGTATTCCTTCTCCACGCGCTCTCTCCAGAGAAGGTTGTATTGCGGCTGCTCGACGACTGGGCCGACTAGGCCCAGCTTGTCTGCGATGCGCCATGCGTCTGCGATCTCGCTGGCTGTCCACTCGGACGTTCCCCAGTAAAACGTCTTGCCTGTGTTGATCAGGTGGTTGAAGCCGCGGACAATTTCTTCTATGGGAGTCTGACGGTCTGGACGGTGGGCGAAGACAACGTCAACGTAGGGCAGATCGAGGCGCTTTAGTGAGGCGTCCATGCCTTCGATGATGTGCTTGCGAGAGAGGCCCTTGTTGTTGAGAGGGTTGGAGGGGTTGGCGGCATTTGCTTGTCCATGGTATAGCTGAGTGAAAAAAAAGTAAAAATTAGAATTTCTGCGAAAACAAAATATTTATTCTCTCAAGAGTGTCCCATTCTCACCTTTGTGGAAATAACAAGGTCGTTCTGTTTCCATCCATATCTCTTGATCGCCTGGCCAAGAACAACTTCAGCCTCACCACCAGAATACCCCTCTGCTGTGTCGAAAAAGTTGATTCCGACATCATACGCAGCTTTCATACACTCGAAAGCAGTCTCTAGAATTATGGCGTCAATTGTCTGTTAAAACGTTGTGGACCTTTGTCTGCTAGCACATACCATTGCCAACATGGCCACCATAGGTCAGCCATCCTCCTAGAGAAATGGCCGAGACCTTGAGACCAGTTCGGCCCAGGAACCGGTATTGCATCGGTGGTAATTCGTCTGCCATCTTGTTCTCGTCCACCATTTTACTCTGGTTGGAGAAAGGGAGAAGCTCCAGCAAGGCTGCGCGCAGGGCTGCCTATTTATGAGCGAGTAGATTCGACAGACGCTCATCGCGTCATTCCGCCCGGTTTATACTTCATTCATCATCAGGCTGCAGTAGTGGTTCCTTTTTAATTGGCGCTTGCATTCTAGAAAGTCGAATTGCTTGGGGGTTCAAGAGGTCCGATGTTGTCTATCGCTTATCGACCCCGCAGATGGGCCATCCACCTTCCTGAATAGATGGCAGTTAATCGATATGATGATGAGGGGCATGAAGGGGGAATTCGTAATCGGTTCCTGTCAATGCTTCGTAGATTTTCTAGCTCTAAAGCGCAATATCTCATTTTAACTGGATGCTTCGTGCTGCTTGTGTGATGTGGAGGTTAAATTGCGTGTCTCCGAAGTCGCAATTGATTCTTCTTTTTTAAATCTGGAAGATAGGCGCTCTTGTTTGACAGCAATGTTACAGATACTACAGAACTACAGACACTACAAATACTACCATGGGGCGATATTAGGCTGAATCTTCAGTGACAAAGCTGATTTGATCAAAACCGCTACGGTCTGCCCTTCAGTTAGAGCCATGGACCATTACCTCGGACAAGCATGCAAGCTTACTGGATGAGTGAAATCGTCTTAAAGCGAGGAAAAGGTGTTGATTGCATCTCTGGAGCTGGATTATTTGACAAAGGATGAGGCTCTTGAAATCCGCAAGGATTCACTCTACGCAGGGTGTACAAACAAACGTTTCCGAGCTATTCGGGCTCGAAAGTTGCTCGGATGGGAACGGGAGCCCATGTTGAAGGACGTGTTCCCATCTATGATAGAGCAGGAAGCGAAGGCTCTGGGCTTACTGTGAGTCTTGACCAAAGATTTTGGGAAGTTTACAAGACTCAAAAAGTCATTGAAGTTGGTGTAGAATTTCAACTTTCTGTCAGCGTAATCCGACATAATCCTTTACTTCTCCAGCTTAACCGGCTCCATGATGTAACAGTTCCCTAATACATAAGTTTGATCCACTGCAACACGCTTTGCAGCCTTGAGGTCTAACCGATGGGACATGTCAACGATATCGAGATAAAGCTTGGAATTGATTCTTAAATAAGACCGGCCACTGATTACAGCCACTCAGATCTTCTTCTTCACGCGGATGTATGGAAGTTGGAGGTCTAAGGTTACTCCAAGTACAGACTAAACACCACAAAGTCGCAAAGGAGATTAAGAAAAGAAGGATCATGACTTGCCGAATATGTTCCAGGAACTCTCCCACTTATCCGCCATCGGCCAACTGCTATCGTATTTCATTAAACTAGCTCGGCATTATCCGCTAACCGCTCAGCTCACTGATAAGCAATCATCATCTCTGATCACTTCGAGATGCCTGGCGACATGGCACAACTTCCAATTGTTTCAGCATGGTCCAGAGAAAAGGCTTGATCAAGGTTGGAAGTCAAACTAAAGGCCCCGCTTGACGGACTGCATCCTAACAAGATCGTGGACAAGGATGGGCTCTGCTGATACAGATACCAAGTGTAACACTGATCTGTCAACTGCCTATCAGGGAAAAGTTATCGATGCTAAAAACACAGCGTGCAACGTCTCAGGTACAGTAACTTCATCAGCTACTACCTGGCGTTGACGTGGAACGGAGCTGTCAATAGAGCCGTCAGGCATATATATCATCCTAGTAGCTACATGAATGGCAGTTTCTCTGTTGGTATCTTACAGTTGAGTATGGCAATCTCAAAAGAGAAAGTCAATTAAGATGTATTCTCATGGATTTTTCTCCGCTTGCATCACATTGTCTTTGGGACTTTGTTGTAAGTGTTTTCCCCCTTATCTACATATCAAAAGATAAAAATTGGACGGTATTAGAACTGCATTAAGACATGCATCTTCTATCAATGCTGACTGACTTCCAGCCTATGGCCGCCTTCTGACCGTACCGACAACGCCGTTCACTGCCGCGGAAGGGAGCTATTCGCTGCATCAGCTAAAGAGCATTATCGTAGATTTGAAATATGCTAACACGGTGGATAATAAGGGACAGACATTGATCCCACCTACTCTATCCGAATTTGCAGAGATCTTCCAAGAAGATCTTGAGTCTTCCTTGAGCATCAAGTTGCCTCTCCTCCATGGCCAGAAGCCTGGAACCCACTCGATTTTCCTGACCGTCGATAACAACACCGACTTTCACGATGCTGCCGGTCGTGCTACTTCCGAAGGGTATTCTTTGGCAGTGAACCAGAACGGCATCACTATTGCCGGTGCCACTCCCCTCGGTACTTGGTGGGGTACTCGATCTTTGATCCAGGAAGCGGTGCTCAATGATTTCAACATACCGCAAGGTTCCGGTACTGATGCACCAGGATGGGCCACTCGTGGATTTATGGTACGCTCTGAAATTCGACAATATTTGATCCTATGTAAATTGACATTTTATAGCTTGATGCCGGACGTCACTACTATCCTCCTGATTTATTGATAGAGATGTGTTCGTATCTCTCATTCTTCCAGCAGAACGTGTTCCACCTCCATCTCAGCGACAACCTCTACAATAACGTCGATCTATATTCAAGAGAGGCGTCCCTGTCACTTTATGCTGCGTTTCGACTGCTATCTGACGACCCAGCCGTGGCGGGTCTCAACAAGCGTGTAAATGAATCTTATACCAGAGCTCAATTCGATAACATCCAGGAGCAATGTGCTAAGCGTGGAGTGACCATCATCCCTGATATCGAATCTCCTGGACACGCACTGGTCATCGTGCAATGGAAACCGGAAATTGGCCTGGACGACCTCAGCATGATCAATGTCACTGAACCGGACTCCATTCCGACGGTGCAGACGAGTATGACAGCAATCTCATCGTCGACTACACCCGCTTCGTCAACCAGATGCATAGCTTCATCCAAGAGAAATCGTCCAAAAACATGCGGATCTGGGGTACTTTCACGCCAGCGAAGGGGTCAAATATCTCTCACAAGGTGTCAATCCAGCACTGGGAGTTCTTTGAAGATAACCCGTATTTCAACTACGTCAGGAACGGGTACAGCGTCCTCAACTCGGACGATGCATTCTATGTCGTTGGAAAGTGGTCTGGTAGCTACCCCCAGACGCTCAATAAGACCAGAGTATTCTATGGAAATCCCGCCGGCGGAGCATATGCCCCGAACATCTTCGATACAAACAACGCAACGAACAACCCGCCTCGGAACAATCCTTCAGTTCTAGGACAGGTAGCCGCTATCTGGAACGACTATGGTCCCAATGCCACCACCGTATTAGAAGCATACTATTCCCTCAGGGATATATTGCCTGCCCTCGCAGACAAGCAATGGGGCGGCGACCTCCTCGAGCAAGAATATGATCAGATATTCGACAAACTCCATGCTGCAATCCCAGGCCAGAACTTGGACCGCTCGATCAAATCCAAATCCGACCTCATCCTCAGCTACGACTTCAAGACCTCCTCCTCTAGCAAGGTCCAAGATCTCTCCGGAAACAACTACGACGGCGTCTCACACGGTTGCGCAATTCAAAACTCCGTCCTCTACCGCTCCGGAAACTGCTACCTCGAGACCCCCCTCAGCAGCAAGGGTCGAGACTACACGCTCTCCTTCTCCGTTCACTCCCTCTCCAGTACCCCAGGAACGCTCTTCTCCGGCCCCGACTCAACCCTCATGAGCGGCAACGGGACCATCACCAACGTAACCCTGATCAGCGGCGGGAACCTATACTCGCTCAACTACAGCTTACCGCTCAACACCTGGACGGACGTCAGTCTGATTGGACGCGGGAATCAGACGTTCCTGACCGTTTCTTCTGCCAAGGGCGATCCGACGACGGTGGAATTCCTCGCTCGTCTTGGCGTCAACGGTGACAGTCTGGTCTGGGCCCCGATCGCTATCGAGGCGCCGTTGACGAAGATCGGCGAGGGGTTGAAGGGATTGATGAAGAATATTGTTCTGAAAGGGAGTGCATGATGGGATGGATTCTGTATCTGAGTACGGAGAATAGAGTAGATCGCCCAGGTATATAAATGCGAGGATCTCATAGTTCTTTAAGTTATTTAGGTTGTTCTTCTTTCATGCACCGTCTGGGATCAGAATCAATAGTTGGTACCGAAGTTGATCCGAACTATTCAGGGAACAGACATTTCGTTCGAGCCGCTCTGGATTTACCGTTTACTAGATTAGCCCTTTAAGATGTATGAACTATGAAGACGGTGTCAAGATCTGCCAGGTAGCCAACCGGCGGAACGGGAGGGAAGAGCCCCCTAAAACCGCTAACAGCTAGCCGACTAGAAGACTGCCCTAGTCTTAGAAAGATCCCACTACACAGTTAGGCAGATTCATCTTGCCAATAATGCCATTTGGAACGATGTTTAACAGAAAGCTCGAAAAAATTCTATTGTGGTAGTTTCATCTCGTCGTCACAGAATGTTTAATGCGTATCTATGTCTTTTGCCTATGTGCTGCAGAAAGATCTTTGCTCTCTGATCCAGTGAGTGGAATGAAAAGGAATTGGAAATAATGATGCCGTCATTCAATGCCTGACGGAGGTGGTATCGTATGGTTCGGATTTTCCCAACCTGGGGATTGAGTAATAGAGGAAGGCCGGACTATGTGGCATAGATTAGAGGTTGTTCTCCTTCTTGAATTTATCCCACGCCTCGTTTAGCGTGCTGAAGACAGCACCAGCAATCATACGTTGCTCTATTGTTGCGTTGGTGGGAATCTAGAGGAGGGATGTCAGTATTGGCCATTCTCAAATAAATACTAAATTTTCGGGGTGTCGAAAGACCAGACGTACCTTGTCAGGGTGCACTTTGGCAATACCTTTCATGTATTGCACCTTGACTTTATTCGGTAGGACCAACTCGGACATGTTAACTTTCTTCCAACCAGCTTTTGGCCACAGAATATTGTCAAGACTGCCCAGGAGAGCACGTAGATTATCTTGCTTTCCGCCCTTCCATGCCGCGACCTTAGCATCAACGCTGTCCGTAAGAGCGAGTCTTTCTTCATCAGCACGATCCGCTGCTGCGTTAGCCGCGCGCAAGCGCGTGACTGCTGCACCAGAAGCTGGTGCTGAGCTAGATGACCCCGCGAGGTCATCAAGAGCGGAGGGCTTATGGGCCGGTTTCTTGGGCTGAACCGGACGTGGAGCAGCAGAAGCTGCAGGCTTGGAAGTAGGCTTGCTAATACCAGCAGCTTTCTCGCACCGATTACGGCCTTGGATACTAGTGCTGCCTCCATGGCCTGCCTCAACAGCTTGCTTCCATGCCCTGGCTGCATCTTCCCAACGCTCAAGCTGTTCCAGTGCCTCGGCCTTACGCATTAGAGCCTTGCCGTAGAAATCCCTCATAGGTTTGCTTGGCTCGCCATTTCCAGGGTCAATTGACTCTGCTTCTCCCTTTGATGGGCCTATTATCGATAGAATTGTATCTGCATCGTCAATAGCAGACTTAGGTTCCCCAATCTTCAAAGCTGTCATGGCACGGTTGCTGAAAAGGATAATGCTAACGGGATGCTTATCCGGAAGACCTGACAGAGCTGCGACAAACGCTTCATGTGCGGCGGCATAGTCACCGCGCTTATAGGCCTCAGTTCCCCTCTGACGATGCTGATGTGAGGACGCGAGCACTGACGGGGACACTTGTGGTATCGTCCGGGGAGGAGCCTTTGGCTTCGTAGGCAGCGGCGCTGATGGTTTTGAGGGACGTGAAGGTTGCACAGGAGGAACTGCAGTTGATGCCGGCGCACTAGGAGTCTGCGATGGAGCAGGACTTTCAAATAAGTCGACGTTGGGACTAGAGGCCTGTTCTGTGACAGGACGTCTTCTTCTCGCGGGACTAATATACGCCTGGGTCGATTGTTCTTCCACGGCAGCACGAAGACGTGATTTACTATCATTTGCTTGAGGTCGCTGCTGCGCAAAAGAGGGCTGAGGTACACGTCTCTCGGCCTGACTGAAGGGATTCTTCGGATGAATAGGAAGATCATTGCTTTCCCGAGTCATCTGCGCATCGGCCTTGGGACGCGTACGATGGTGAGTAGACGGGCCGTCATTAGCTTCTAGGAGAAGTGCCTCATCAGTTAGTAGCGCAGGGCGACTTTGATTGCGATCAACTTCTGGTTCAACGTCGCGCTGTGCTCTGTGACCGTCCAGGTGGTGCCCTCGAGGCTGAGGCGATGGACGTTGACGCTCCTCCGTCAAAGATGCATCTCTCATCCAACGAGGCTGATTGGGGTCATGATCAGAACTAAACTCTTGGACAGCCTGCTGCAACTTCTTGCTTCCAGTCTTCCAAAGAGAGTTTGCTGTCTTGAAAAGGTTGTTGCCAAGATTAGCCGCTATTTGTGCAGCATCTCTTTCTGCAGTCGCAGGGCTTCGTCGGTCATGGCGTGTGCCTGGCAGACCAGATCTATCATCGTTTCTTGACCAAGCTGGGTCACCATGGCCTCGCCGTTGGCTTCGATCGCGGCTTCTATCACTGCTCCGTTCGCGGTGAGCCAAACCATTCGCTTCGCCACCCCTAGCCCTAGCCTTCTCTCGTGATTCGGCATGAGCCTGGTTCAGGAGCCAGCCAACCGCTGCCTGGACATCAGTACCAGACTCGGTGGTGCTCAGAGCCTGGTGTGCTTTCTCTGCTGGGAATCCCATGTCCACCAACTCCGCCACAGCTCGGTCGACAGCATCCATAGGCTTGGGAATATCCTTAGACTCTTCCTTCACAGGTGTTCGACTTGAATCCCGCTGCGCCTGCATTGATGAGAACTCAGACACAGGCTTAGCAAGGTCTCCGAGAAAATCGTCATCCGCAGCATCCTGTGTCAGCTGTGATACGGCAGCTGGTTTTGAACTCATCTGTCCCAGACCGAACGGATCGTCGTCATCAAGGAAGGCCATATTATTTGCCTGAGATGTCGTAGGCACAGCAGGGCGGGCAGTGGTTGAGACCGGTGCTGGCGATGGTGTGGAACTGGGGATAGGAAAGTTGGTCGACGCATCTACGGGGGCTGAGGCTTTGAAGGCAGCGAGTATATCGTCCTCATCTTCCTCAGGCGATTGTATCTTCGGTGCAACAGTAGCCGGACTGCTCCCACCTTGTCCAAATCTGTCCCAGAACTGCGCGTTCTTGGCCCCATATTGTGCTTCCAAGCGCGCTCTCTTCTCCGCTTCTTGCTTTGCCCTTTCCTCCTGCAACTGCTTCTGCCTTTCAGCCAGAGAGAGGTTCTTGTCAGGATTAGATGGATTGAAAGAGACGAGATTGGCGAAGCTATCGTTCGCAGGCGTGGTAGGTTTGGAGGGGGGATTCGAGGGGCCGGAGGGACCAGAAAGTGGAGTAGAGCGCCCAGAGAGGGGAGTTGACCGCATCGTCGAAAAGAGAGAACCAGAACTCATTGGGGGCGGTTTCTTCGTATCATTCGAGCTGGTCGTCCAGCTCAGACCACTCAAGTCCTCCATGATGGGCAAGCGTTCAGGCGAGCAATGTCGTATTGCCTGGAGCTTCAGTGTCGGGACGGTCTAGGCCGCGTGTCCATAAACCTGCCAAAACTGCCACAATAGAGGACAAAATAGATCATTCACAAGAACATGAACAGCGTTGAAGGGAAACCTGCTTGCATAGGGACTGGACCACCACTCGATCGGCACGCGCCGTTCATTGTTGAATGAACTGATGACTTTCTGGCCTTTGGAGAGCTTCATCCACGACCCCGGGTGGCGGTGTCCCTGCGGTAGTGGCTGAGCCGACCGATGTGGCTGTGTCGCCCCTGTCAGTATCACGTGCCAGTAGTCGCTGAGTCAGCCAATGGGCCATGATCAGCGGGAGACCATAGAGCTGTACGCCCGACCATAGTAAAACACCCGGTTAAAACTCTTTGATGACACGGCCTAGACCACCGTCGAGTCCATGAATAATCGCCATCACTAACTAGTGAGATTTACGCGCCGGCGATAATACTGTTCATGAAGTTCCTCCTAGCAGAGAAAGTCACCGAAAAGCCGCGTGAAGGTTGACCATTCCCCTTCCTCGTATTAATCCCCCGGTACCTCACATCTGGACCACGATAGCTCCTTCGCGATCCCATCCCGGACTTGCCCTGGCCGTCAAAAAGGTACAAAATTGGCCAAGCCGCCAGCTAGAAGGTGGTCCTGGCGTTCACCTCGTGGGGCCTGATGAGACAGATTGGCGCTAAACTTTCCGGGATAACCGTCGAGTCCTCCGTACAGAGTTCGCGTCTGAATACGCTAGCCAGGGACATTTGACGGGTTTAACCGAGTCGCGGAGGCGGCAGACATCACCGGTCTGATAGGACAGTCTCGGCGTATCCGTCCACAGCGATGGAGAAGACAGTTTTCCGGTGAATCGGAGTACAACCCGTAACTGGGGTCCACCCCGTATAGACTGCTAGGCCCGGATATTGAGCTAGACTGCGGCACGCTTCGTCTAGCAGGAGGGCAGAGTAATATTATTTTCCTTGGACGCATGAAGCTCTCATTTTATGGTCTTCTGGTTCGAGATTATAGTAGAACCTCTGGCGTCTCTTCCTCCGTCCAAGTGGATGCCTTGATGGGAACCAGGGACAGAGGTACGAGGGACGGTCTGCCCCTAAGAAGATCTCCCGACGCGGCACTGGGAGAGCCGTCTCCGCGGCCGGACCTGGCAAGGTGCGAATCATATCAGAAAAAGGCTCGTGCGAGACAGAGAGACTTCGCCGTCCGTGCTCCACGGGTCTACCCCTCGGTAGGTTGGATTCATCAATCGAGTAGCCACCATCGCCCTGCCGGTTCGGATTCGACGTTCCCGGCGTAAAGCAGACAATTGAACGCAACAGCGCGACCCAGCAGCGTGGCCTCGGGGTTGTGTACCGCTCTAGTTTGATGGGTCCTGGCTCTCCAGGGATGAAGCCATAAAGTCCGGCAAACACGAACTCTCCAATTCACGATGACGAACACATCATCAATACTGTCTGGAAGTCAGCATGGGGGCGTGATATCAAGTTGCTGATAAAGGACGGAAGAACATCACATTTGCTCCATCGGCAGCCCATAACGAGTCACTTTGTGCTCGTGTCCCTGAAGTCAGTCTAACTAATAGTTAATGATCTCAGTCGTAATAGTTAGCACGGATGCCCTGACTAATGGAGCAACGACCTGCACGGTCGAGAAAGTTTCTCCTTAGTGGCGGGGTCCGCACTGTCGTTCTGGTCCATAGGCACTGGCGCGCAACTTGCCGCACGGCGTGTCGCGGATATCAGGATTTAATTTTAGCATGTGCTCGTGATGCATCACCAAGATGGATAAATCATTGTACTTGTAGATCTTACCAGGGACTGGAAAGTGAACACTGATATCCAATCGACGTGGGCGATTTTCGAGTCCGTGCTTCGTCCCTATCGATAGAAGTCTGTCACTTAATAATTTTTGTCCCATCGAACCCCCGGTGAAAACAAAACATCAACTGTGGTATGTACTAATCCACCGCGAATGCACCTTAACTCCAGCTAGAAACGCGACCCCGAAGTCAAATTCGATCGACCTCCACCAGCGACTCCGCCAAAGTTCTCCTTTCCTCTGCTGACGGTTCCTGAGATTCCAATAGACGGGGTAGCCTTTACCTTGTGATTGCACGAGGAAATAGCCTCCTGCACTGACCGCGCTTATTCGTCCACTCTGCGTGTCCAGACATCCTTTTCCAGCCTGGCCCAGGCTGTCATTGAGGGACCTATTCGTCACCAAAGTTCAAACATCCCCCGCGCCCTCGTGCAAAGGGTCATCGTCGGGTGCTGTGTTGCATAGCTCGACCTGGGAAACGAATTGTTTCACCCATCGTTGTTCCGCACCCACAAACCTCAAACAACATCTTCCACGTCTACAGCTTTCTCACTCACCGTCAACTACTGTTCGCCATGGGTCTGTTCAAACGGAAGGATTCGAAGAACTCCATTTACGGCTCGGACAAGGAGGAGGAGTCCGTGACAGCCAGTAGCACACGGAACTCGAACGCATCGCTCAAGTCTCCTGGTTTCAAACCGCCCAGTGGTCTCCCCGCATCGATTCCAGAAATGCCAGTCGCCAAGCCTCCAGATCCAACTCTTGACCCGGGAGCATATCTTCGAAGTATCTATGCCGTGCGCGAGCGGTCTCAGATTGTTCTGCGGAAAGCCAAGCGGAACCAATTAAACCACTTCGATGTTGATATGAGTAAGTTCGAAGCGACAGCATCATACGTTGTGTCCATTATCAAGGTACGTTTTTGATTGAATATACTTACGGATGATCTATGTTGGATTTATAACTTACGACTTGCAGAGGGACCATGCTCCAGACTACCAGTCGATTCCTCCTCACGGTCGCTGGCAGCATTTCGAAGTGGGTGGAAGACCCCGTGTCAACCAGCTCCTCCAGTCCTGGCCCAGTACTATCGATGCTCAAGAGCGCACCAGGCGTCTGATTGATTTGTTCTTGATCTCTGTTCTTTTGGATGCTGGTGCGGGGACGAAATGGTCCTACAAATCTAAGGAGTCGGGCAAAGTCTACTCCCGGAGTGAGGGACTTGCCGTGGCCAGCCTGGAGATGTTCAAGAGTGGGATGTTTAGCAGCGATCCAACGGAGCCGTGTCAGGTTGATGGTGCTGGCTTGAAAAAGGTGACCGTGGAGATGCTCGCCAAGGGTATGCAGCATTCAGAGCAAAACCCTCTGGCGGGGCTGGAAGGTCGCGCGGGCCTCCTAGCAAGACTGTCAGAAGCCTTGAACAACCAGGAACTGTTTGGAGTTGATGCCCGACCAGGAAATATGCTAGGTCAGTACGACCTGCTCGTCCCTTTTTTTTGGTCGTCCGTCGTTTTCAGAAGCATACTGACAGTGCCTCAGACTACTTACTCTCCCACCCCTCCACGCTCGCTTCATCCGTTCCCATCGTACCTCTACCCACGCTCTGGTCAGTCCTAATGGACGGTCTTTCCTCAATCTGGCCGCCAACCAGGACACAGATTGATGGGGTGTCTATTGGAGACGCCTGGCCGTGCTCCGACCTGCCCCAGTCTCCTCCCGCGCAGCCCTGGGAGAGCATTGCTCCGTTCCACAAGCTTACTCAATGGCTCTGCTATTCAATCATGGTTCCGATGTCAAAGTTAATGAATATTCATTTTTCCGGAAGCGAACTATTAACCGGCCTGCCCGAATACCGAAATGGTGGTCTCCTCGTTGACATGGGTCTATTGACCTTGAAGGAGCAAGACATGGAGCGTGGGATAGAAGCCTACAAAGAAAATGCTCAGATCAAAGGCCAGCCCAATGTGGAAGTTGTCCCACTTTTTAGAGCTGATGACGACGTCATCGTCGAATGGAGAGCTGTGACTGTAGGATTCCTGGATGAGCTCCTCGACGAGGTCAATCAGCAGCTTGGTCTTGAGGACGACGAAAAGCTTTCCCTTGCTCAAATGTTGGAGGCTGGAACTTGGAAGGTGAGTTCATTCTCCAGGAAAACAACATGCGTAACTGGGCTAATCATCACTCTTAGGGTGGCCGTGAGATCGCTGAAGTCTCGAGACCGAACACTAAGGAGCCTCCGATTATGATTCTCTCCGATGGCACTGTCTTCTAATAACCATTTCTTTTCTTTCCATTGCAAAACTCTCATAGTTTTCATCTTTCAGGAATTTTCGGTCTCTTTGCACGTATTCATATCCTAATGACTACTTGACGACCATGTGTGTCGTTGACCCTTCTCGAAAACCATCTCATCCAGTCGCTTTTTTTATTTTTTATTTTTCTCCCGACTGCTTTTCGAATGATGATGACGAACTTTTTATTCATATGGCTTTAAAATCTCATGGAACATAATGCAATCATAATACCAGTGCCTCGGAGGGCTAAATCTGTCAACGGGAGACGGACAACCGCGGTGCAGTAGCTGACATGAACACGAGGCAAGAATTCAATCGCATGTCGTACACAAGAGGTTCTGTCATCCTGTATGAAATGAAACATATTAGATATAGCTGCATACCGACTCTAAATTCATCTTCCTGCCAAATATGTCCAGAGTAGAGAATGGATCACTATTGTCGATCTCTTCTTAAGCGGAAATCAGCAAGGATCACTATGATCTGGCCTGCTTCTTGATGACATCATTATTGAGAAATAAAAGCCCATCACACCCTCACAAGCTCTTTTCAAAGTCTCCAATACTGTATGGTCTGTCAGAACTGGAGGAAACACATCTGGGATAACACGTGATCATGCGGAACATTATTGACCCCAACCACTACTCCGCAACATCGCCCAAGCTTCCCGCAACGCCTGGATATCATGGCCTTGGAACGACACTCAGAGCACTCAATTCCCAAAACTCCTGCAATCCATAGGCCATATCACAAATAGGCCTCGAGCATAGTCCGGGTGCATATTTCAAAATATATTTGTCTGCATTGTATTCCCCACAACCTGATTTCGTGTAAACTGCTCTTATCGCCCAGCCCTTGATTTATATTCGAACCCACGCCAGGAGCAATGGATATCCGGAAAAAGAAGAAGAAGGTTCTCCTTATGGGGAAGAGTGGATCGGGGAAATCCTCTATGCGCTCCATTATCTTCAGCAATTATGTCGCCAAGGATGTGCGACGACTAGGAGCGACGATTGACGTCGAGCACAGCCATGTCAAGTTCATGGGTAACCTCACTCTTAATTTATGGGACTGTGGAGGGTGAGTTTCGATTCTAGTCGGTTTCTGCAATTCGGAAAATATCCCCGTCTGACAGATGTTGTGTGCTTGTAGACAGGATGCTTTCATGGAGACCTACCTAGCCTCGCAACGAGGGAACATTTTCTCCGACGTCGCTGTTCTGATTTACGTATTCGATATCGAATCCCGCGAGGTGGAACGCGATCTTGACACATACAATGCTATCATCGATGCCCTGAAGGAGTTCAGCCCGAATGCATACGTCTTCTGTCTTATCCACAAGCTGGACTTGATCCAGGCGGAGCACCGCCAGCGGATATACGAGGAGCGATCCTCTTTGATCCGAAGCCGTTCGGATCATTTCGCAATCGATACATTTGGCAGCAGCATTTGGGATCAATCATTATACAAGGCCTGGGCGGGCATAGTCCACAAGCTGATACCGAACCTCTACGTCATCGAGCGGTTCCTGAGCGCGTTTGCGAAGAAGATCGACGCGGAGGAAGTCATACTCTTTGAGCGGTCAACTTTCCTCACAGTCACTTCTGTATCGTCTGATGTCGGTAATATGAACCCGATATACGATCGACATGAACGTCTTTCCAACATCATGAAGGCGTTCAAACACTGCGCTGCCAGAAATACGCATACTACGCCAGCTTCGGCGGGGTTCTTGGTAATGCATACGAAAACTCCGCAATTCAATGTCTTCTTGGGCCGCTTCACAGATAATACCTACATCTTCGTTGTCGTACCGCCCGGAGAAGCCGTGTACAATTGCGCTGTTCTCAACACGATGCTTGCAAGGGAAGGATTCTCGAAAGCTGCTGAAGCGGGTCACGCGGATGGCTTCCCTCTTCCGGCAGCGGAAGGTCCGAACACGAATGGAACGAATGGAACCGCCTATCTACAGTCTGACACATCACCCGATGAGGAGTAACTTAGATGTCAGCTTTTGCGTTGTGTCTTCACAATACTTACTACCCTACCAGTGGATCTTTCCAGACATGAAGCTCATGAAACGCGACTTCTGGATATATGAGTTCCCTATGTTCCAATGCTCGAGACGTTCCAGCATAAGAACTCCGAATATGTACATACCACGAGATACCCAACGATGACATGTATAGCATTTTTCTCTCTTCTTAACGCGATAGAATAGTGGCAATTATGTCTATTTGATTATGGTTGCCTAAGATACTCACCTGGTGGATATCACTCCTCAATTAGTACCTGAAGTATCCAAGACAATATAACGGTGTGTATAGCCACAATGGGGATAACCAGTTGTGTAGTCTGAGACGGAAGCTGCCCAATGAGAGCTGCCTGACGGGTAGCTTCTCGGGAACAGGAGGCTGAGATTCACAGGCTAGACAATGCCAATTTGTGTTGAAATGAGCACTAAGCCCATAATCCTCGCTAGTACGGTAAGAGTGTTCAGGTCTGAAGCTGACAAAACGGTATGCTGTAGGAGTTCCCCGGGGATATTGAGAAAGAGCGATTGTCTGAAAGCAGATATGCTATAAAACGATTAATCCTAGTGGCGAGGTGCCTAAGATGCCCATCTAGGCTTCAGCTCGAACAGTAGTCAGGGCAGCTATCTGCGTTTCAATACCTTACACTAACGACTCACCATCATAATATCGTCTGTAAAAATTCCCTATGTGTTTGAAATAGCTTCATTCGCATCTATCTCAAATTATGAGATCATAGTCACTGGGTATTCGACTTTTAGTCGACAATCGAAACTGCGAGTCAATAGTCGACAAGACTCTCCTCCGCACTGACCGGGGAAAAGGGACGAGCGGTGGGTGGTCTGGTCATTATACCAGTCTAGGATATAGACGCGCATTGACATTCGGAGAGGCATAATAGCAGATCTAGAAAAGATCGAAACAAGTCAGTCCGGGGCTCAAAATTCGCTGTCTTTTCACCGCCTTCGCTCTCTGTCAGCCATACCTGTTGACTGAGGACCTGCGGATGCACGGATGCCCATGCTGATGTGTTCCTGAGATATCCGGGCTCTAGACCTATGACTGCTGGTCTTTTATACGACACTCATACTCTGTTCTTGTGCGCTCTCTGCTGGAACGATTTCTATCGTATCTGAGATGGATATGTTTGAAACTCAGTGCGATATGATATCGGGTTGATACATGCAGTTTTTTCATTCTTTGTGGACTTTGCCGCATTGCAGATTTCTCCTATCTTTCTGTCCCTTCGTGATGAACATCATGGATGTCTCCCATGGGGCAATTTCGATGCCAGTCGCGCAGAATTTTGTTTCAAGTACGTTTGTTTCATGTTGAGTCTCCAGCCACGAACAGCTGCATGGCCTCCAATATGACAATATGGCTCCTGGGCCGTCCTGCAGCCAGAGACAACTGCCCTTGTATGTTGCAACTGTACGGTTGAGGAAACTGCCAGGACTTCACTGAACCAGTGATCTTGCCCCGAGCGGTGGGCATTGATGCACCAAGACATAAGAAGATACTATCTCTGTGACCTTGCAGCAAGGGGAGGAAGACATATGTGAGAGTGCTCATGTTCTCTGGCCAACGAAGATGCAATACACCAAAAAGATCAGTGCTTTTTGGTGCCCGAATAAACTCTTAGCTGGGCGCCTGGCGAACGGACCGCGAGGCAACCGCAAGGCATGCAAGCTAACGGGAAGCAACTGCAGTTGGGAAAAGTGTATGATGTGTCTAGAAAGGCCGATAGCTGGAGAGGGGAGGCAGAAAGAAGGACTTAAAAGAGGACTGCTGCTCTGAACTCTGATCAGATCATGACTGCCTTCAACATTCAGATTCTATTGTGCTGAGGTGACGACCCTCCTGTTGATTCGAGTTGCCCGTGACTTCCGACATCACTGGCTGCCGAGAGGAGCTCAATTTCCTGCACCGGCCAGAACTAATGGTTATTCTCAATCGTTACTGGGACACAGGAGCAGTGTTGCTTGTCGTTCTCATTGAGCTACCATCACATGCCGTCTATTATTGATGAGACTCTGATGATGACGCTCAGATACTGGATGACTACGCTCCCCCGCCCCTGTCGTCCGCCCATGTCTAGCCCACTTGATTGCTGGAGAACATGAAAGAGGACAGCCTCAGGGTCCTTCAGCCCAAGCCCACACGATTCTTTACTCGAATACCGAAGACGTGTCTACATGATTCCATATTCCCTGTTACTTCGAGCGCTAGTTCGGGATGAGATGGGCCTCTCTGTCCCGACCGGACGATGCCATGGTCAGGCGAGCGGAAGGATTGATGAGTGGTACTCGTTGTCTCTGGCTATCTGCAGCTCTTTAGACCACGCTTGCGATGGAGGGGAATGCTGCCAGTTGACTTTCGGGTATCCACACGTCCTTCCCACGTCGACTCTACGCCAATTATCCTCGCATTGGGCACCTCATAGGTGATTATATTGAGATTTCGGCTTGACATGTCATCATGCCGTGTGTTATCGCTCAAGCAATCTGCAGGCCATTTCCGTGCAGTATCAGTCATTGAGCCTCATGCCGAAATGAGAAGGATAAAAGGAGGGAATGAACTGGACAGTTCCAGCGAGAATCCTTTTTCATAAGAGACAAAAAAATCCGATAATCTTGCCTTACAGAACTTTGACCAAGTCTCCTTGTCTTGCAGAATTTTTGAAGGTGCGTTATATTGATTGTTCTTTGATGCCTGCAGTAACCTGATATGCATCATTCAGGCATCGATAGCTACGCCATCCAGGGAAGACTTTGCAGCAGACGGCAGGTGCTAGCCGGCCCTGTAGAATACACGGGCCTCATTCAGACTGTTATTGACAATGGCCCGTCGTGAGATTTCTGATCTCGCGTTTCTGTTCAATATAGTCCCGGTCATGATAATCAATCCTACAGACCGCAGAGGTACTGGGACAGCACAGTACTGGTATCCTCCAACCGAGCCAGGGGATTTCCGTCGAATCGATGAGGAGAGCACTGGTTGGTGCAGATGGTCTGCGCGCAGAGAAGTCGAGGACGAACGGATTCCTACAAGCGAGGCTGGTGCAAACGACGACGTATATACTGTGTTCTTTAACCAGGAAAACAACCATTTTCTCATTGTCCCACTTGACTGTTCTCGAGAAAGTATTCATCGCAGGAGGCTAGACGCAGACTACTGGCCTGATCGAGGTTGGTTCAGGGTGATGTTCAAACATTTGCGCGATGGCCGCATGTCGGAACTTACACACGATCCTTCGCTCAACCATCACCTTGGTGGGAGGGCATCATCACAATGGATGCCCCAATTGATTCCCGACGCATATGATCAAACCGAGTACATTGAGAACACGGGTCTTACTGGGAAGCTTTCTCTGTTGGTGGCGATTGCGGCATTTACATCTGAGTTCCACCGTGAGGACTTTATCAGGACCATGAATCATCATTTCCGGCCCCCTAGATGGATTCCAAGAGGCGGTGCCACGCCGTCAGTCAGTAAGTCAATCTACAGCATCGACGCAAGAATCAATAGAGAAACTGATAATAGGGTAGAAACATGGCCAGCAGCCCATGATTATGGTGTGATCGTCAGAGTGCGTCCTGATCCAAAGTCCGGAATTGGGAGGGCGGAACTGAGTCAGTTTGAGAAGGGCAGCTACGGCTGTTTAATTAATTAGCAATAGCAGACGCTAAAGTTCGATTCATGCATCTACGGATATTCTGCGATATGCACATTTCGCGTTTCTACTGTCATCTACTCTATGGAGAACCACCTTTCTTTCCTTGTCGATCTGGGCATTCTACACGCAAGCCATCAGCTTGCACCGTTTCCAAAGAATTCGCTGGGATCCGTCCCCATCCTACAGAAGCATATACCACCGTAAGGGGGGGTATGCGATCCATATCCTCATTTTCCAGCCTACATCATTCGCAGTAGACGGGTGTGAGGTGCTTATCTCTGTTGACGGCTAGGGAACCAGATCTACCTGATGTCCCGCATCTTGTGGTAAGAGGCAGTGGTTTCTTGTTCTAATGGTTGGATCCTCCAGAGAAATCCAATTCCCGGAAATCCGGCTTGCCTGCCAAGAAGCAAAGCCATGCAAGGCATTGAAAAATGGGATGACTAGTTCGCGAACCATGCAAGTGCTATGGGTATATTAGTCAGGACCGACCAGCCCAGAATTCTATAGAACACCTGTTTGCAGAAAAGAAGAACGTCCACAGCTTTTTGGAAATACTGCAACGCGAAGCCACCAGGCCAGAAGTGACCTCTGCGTCAAACCGCCCTTGGTGGCCAAAAGATAGAGAGTTCTTGTAGAGGATGAGTTGCTATTTCGCTTATGAAGAGAGCAAGGGAATCAGTGACAGAGGAGGTAGGCCGGGGCGCATTCGGCTTAGAGGGAACGCACGCGGGTGCATACATCAATTCGACTAAGAACAACGTTACATCATTGGACATCTGGTAATCGAACCGCAATGTCTCCAGACTGCGTAATGTATCGGACCCAAGGCAGGGACGGGTATTGCAACTAGTTGGAGAGAAGTCCGAGTTAGCTGCTATCCCACGGCATGAAAGTATGAGTGGCTCTCAAAGTTACTAAGGAATCCAGGCTGGGTATTGGACACCATGCCAGCACGTCACACCAGGTCCGTGAGGAGCCACGACAGCCGTGCGTGGTCTTCGGGACGCTGGGATCAACCACACGGTCTACTGGCCTCTGCCATCCTTCTGCGTCCGTACACCGTTCGCAAGATGCGGGAAATAGCAGAACTAGTTGCCGCTTCTACGGTAGCGAGGCGTGTCTGGCACGTAGAGGGGGCAAGAACCATGGACTCTTCGGAGGAGGGGCACCCGAGAGAAGAGAAAAGAACTAAGAAAGACTCACCTTCGGTTCAATGATCTTCAAATATCGGACCTGGATACCGCTTGTGGTGAAGTAGGGTATCTCGAACTTGACGTTGATGGGACGCTTGCCCTTGCCCTGTCCTAGGCCACCCATACTACCTCCGTATCCGCCAGTCATACCACCGCCATGTTCATCGTCACCCTTGACGGACGGAAGACCGAGCTCAGCACGCATGAGGAATTCCTTCCCTCCACCGAACTGCTTGATCTTCCAAATAATAGCAGACTTCTCTGGCGCATAGTGGACGGAGCCAATATTAGTCCGGAAACGTGGAGAGTCCGCGTCTTCGGGAACAGGGACTAGAATTTCGACATTATTGGCCGTGCTTCTGCGCTTGAACTGGGCTTTTGCCTATTTATCGTTGACTTTGTCAGAACATAATCCACTCAGGTCTCGCCTAGATAATGCAACTGCCATATTTTGACGAATGATGGCCTGAACCTGGCTAAACTTTCGGATATGATGCCGTGCATGGTTGTACTCACCTTTAGCATGTACTCGATCCGTGAACCGGAATGGGATTCGACTAGACATTCGACCCATATCAATGGCTTGACCTGGGTATTTAATCGGTAGCTCATGAGCTCGAACTCTCCGTCCGGCGGAATAAAGCTGATCGTTCGGTCATTCTCGAATCTGGAAAGTCTGACGCATTGATGGAACTTGACATCCTCCATCTCTACGGCCTTGCCTCGAGTCGCCCGGCCAGTTGTTTCAAACATGACTTTGTCGTTCAATCCGAGACGGAGTTCCGGCATACCACTGAGATAACACTTCATCTTGATAGAACCTAGAATCTCTGACCGCAGAACGTTGCCGTTGGATGATACGAGTAGGTTCAGGGACTCAATCACATCAAGAAAGACCTCGTTCTTGCGGTATCTGATTCCTTCACTTCTCCATGATACCGCATTCGTAACAGCAATAGGCGGCCGTGCTTGGACTTCGAGCTTGTGGGATTCTTGCGTGATATACCTGGTAGGTGGTGTCACTGTTAACTCCAGTCGCCCCCCTGAAACGACCAATGGAAGTCGCATTCCAGAACTTACTCTTGCAAGATCTTGCTCTCTGTAGTCTGAGGGTAGCCAAAGTCCATCATTTCATCCAGCAACTCATATATAATGACGAAATTGTCTCTGATACTCTCCTCCTCCAATTCCTTGAAGTACTCCGTGAATACCTCCACGATCTTGTGTAGGAAGAGTAGGATCTCGGTAGCATTTGTGTTTCTCTTCGTGAGCGCAAGGATGTAAAGGTTACTATGGCGGATGTAGAGGTACTATCGAACGCACATGCTGGTTAGAGATCAACAGGACACGGTAACTCATTTGCGGAACAAGATGATTCCTCGATAACACGCAAAGTGGTATGACATACGTTGATGCCTTCATCCGAGAAGCATGGAGGAACAGCTGAGCTCTCTTCTTCTGCTTCGCTGAGGAGGATGGGGAATTTCTCGACTGCGGACATGGGAATGTCACCGCGATAGTTACGGGCCAGAAGAGTCTATGTATACCGCATTATCGTGATTAGCACCTGCGCACGGGAAACCCAGCTTCGACAGCGCAATCAGAATCGATTGCCCTTGTCACATATTCACAGCCATACCTTGCCCTTCAGGTCCAAGAAGAAGATAGCCGACGCCATGGCGGCGAGTGCGAGTCGTACTGGGCGATTATTATGTCTGCGGCTTCAACGTGGAGGGAAATAGACCATTCTGCGGTGAAGAAAAACAATACAAGGAACGCAAAGTCTCCCTTTTTCACACGAAGCTAAACTCCAGTTATTTCACGCCCTTATTCAAGAGCGCGACAACTTTGGAGTTTAATGGTGGAATTGAATCTCGTTGCCTCATCATCCTCCACATGTGTCCGTCGGTCGGGGGGGTTCCACGGGCGGTGACGCCAAATCTGAATGAAGACTAGCGTTGCCGCCCCTCTCATTTAAAAAGGAAAAACTGTTTTTTTTGATTTTCTTCCTTTTTTTTTCTTCTTTTCTTCAACGCTCCCAACAGACAGTGCAAGGCAACAATTGCCCTGGTCCGTCTGGTATTCTGCCAGGTGGATCATTTCTGGGTTTTTTGCTTCTATTGATGAACTTGCGATATAGAGGTGCGGAGATTAGGTATCATCTTTTTGATTGAGGGTCCCATAAGAGCTGGCCGGGTATTTTGCTCACTGTTATCCGGGCGGTGTCAGAGGGACCGTACATATATGTACATATATATATATATATATTGTATCATCTGTAAAATTAATGGTTATGATTGGATTTCGATCATGACATGATCTATTTGGCATTTCTATATTTCTGTAGGAGATTTGAGAGATTTTCGATCCATATAGGTACAGCTGAAAGAAAAGCCCCGAATGGTATCCCGCGACAACGAAACGTGACCGGTAGAGATATAAAAGTACATGTACAGATCTGGGTGATGAGAAAAGGATTCATCTCCGCCCATAAAACAAACAAAATCGAAGAAGAAAACGCCTTGAAATGCTCCTTGCAGCCGATTCCCCAGTGTAGGATGGACTCTCTCTTTTAAGGAAGTGTTGATCTCAGTCCCAAAGGCGCCAGTATCCGTTCCTGTGCGACTTTGTTGGCAACGTGTCCGCCCTTCTCCAGCGCAACGGCGCCCACGACGGCGTACAGGGTATGAGCAAGGACCACATCAATTCCGGAGCTCTCGAGGTTGTTGGGCTGGAACCGTGACAATCAGTATTCGTCAAGTTCGCCAGTGCCAAAGGGATGAAGACAATTTACCTTCCGCGGTGACCATCTGATGACCTTCTGCAATTCGTATTTCTGAGCCAGCTCCGCCAGTTTCGTCTTGCTGGTGAGGAAGCTCTTCGTGTTGGTAGATAGGTTACTCAGGCCCTCCAGCGCCTGGTGCTGGAAAGGCGTCCTGCCGTAGGGATCTTCGGGCGTCTTCTTCACGAAGTTTCCTGCATCCTGAACCAAGGCCAAGGAAGCCTGTAGCTGGACTATGCGCTTGCCTGTTATAATTTGATGCCATCAGCACGTGTTTCCTCGTTGGCTGTAATCACCTCTTATTCTTTGTTTTGATTTCTTTCTTTACACACCTAGGAACGCAAGACGATCGTTGAAACCTCTCCGGCCTTGGTCAAAACTCTTGTGAGTGACCGCGAGCCACTTAATCTCATCGGACAGGAGCTTGTCTCCTCCGTTGCCCAGCATCCGGATGTAAAACTTGTCAAGGACCGCAGGATCCTCATTGACGGGGAAATCGGGTCTTCTGGAATTGATCCGCAGACTGAACGGTGCCTTCGCACCCGGAGGGGTGTATGACCATCGCGGCTTTCCTGTGGTCTCTTCGGGGGCAGTTGTCTCTGTCGAAATTCCACGTTTTGAAAGGACGACCGTCGGAACAATCGAACTGGCGCAGGCCGGGCGAGCGCGCACGGAGGAGGAAACGGCGCTGAAGGCCCGCGAGGGGATCTTGGAAACCATCGGGAAGGCGATTGGGAGAAACGGGCGTGAGGCCTGGGTGTTCTGAGAAAGGTGAAGTCAATCTAATCCGCCTGTCCGCCGGTTTTCTCCAGGCTCGAGTCGGTGGTGAGGAAGAATTCAAGAGATCCGCGCTAGGCCCGCTAGGGATGGCGCGGCGATCCTCCCGCACCGCGGAGCGCCAAGCCCTAGCACGAAGTATGAGAAGCAAACATCTTATTTCCAAATACAAATCAGCCAGACTGGGATGAATTTGCAAGGTAGATTTTGATCCAAAAGCAGATCTGAAAGCATACTATATGTCATATTGTCTCTGCCTTGAGAGTGGGTTTGTCATCTTTACACACCCTAGAAGGGGTAGTCTACGGACCTAATCTAAATCTTTTGGCTTGAGCCCTTCAAATAAGAGAGCAGCGCTTCACTAAAAATATATATATATATATATATATATCGAGCATAAAAGAGATTCGGGTTCTGTTTTGGACCCAGGCAGGAAAGAAAAAACAGGTTTGGGTGTTATATTTGTCAATGTCATCCTGATGTCAGTATCATCCATAGTTGATACCATTACCATATGTCTTGAAGGGAATACAAACTCCCACAATTTATATTTTACCTTGTCCGTGAACACTGCGTCATTCTCTCAATGTGAAAAATAAACACGAATGCTGTAAATTGGCAGTTTGTTGACCTTGCGATCCTTATCATAGAATAGGAGACTCTGGAAACTATCCTTCATGAACTGGTAGTAAGAACATTTATCATTTATTTGACACCCTAAGGTAGTTATATAGAGTGCAATATCAACCAACGGCGATGAGTAAAGGATAAATCCTTCCATTCATTAGTTGTGTGTTGGGAAATACATATATGTTCTTTCTATGCAAGCTATTTAAATTCCATATATCATGAGGCGATGACAACAAGTGTACACTACCTTTACCGGTACATACTTGCATCGTGGTAGCAGAGGGGAAATACTGCTAAATACCCATATGGGATTTGCAGAAGTCGTACTCGCCTGATACGTGGGACTTGGCTTTCACAGGAGTGCCTGATGTGGTTAAGATACTGCTGTTGCTCATATGAACAATGGAGATCTACCGGTGTAGAGTACCCGGTTTTAGAAGACTGAGGTATTGTCATTCCATGGCTCTTTCCCGAGCAGAGAGCGGTCAGGCATGCAAGAAACCGAGAGTTTTGCAGATAGATCTCTATTCCATTTACCAAGTCACACAGCATCCCCGTATTATTTGTGCCTGACAGAACACGTGCAGAAGACCCGCAGGTTGTATATTGGTGGAACTTTGTGCTTCTCTTGCTGCCTGAGATTTAAAAAAAGATAAATTCCATTCTTGCAAGCAACCGGGTCCTAGCAGAAGAAGCTTGGACGGAGGGCTTATTCGTGGCCAACCAACCCAGAGAATGACAGATATGGCGGAGAAGATTGTCCACTCCCGTACGACCGGAACCGCAACCAGGTCATGTTGAAGACTCAATGGCTTCTTGCCGCTATTGGTATGTCCTCCAGACGGATCCTGGCGTTTCAGCTAAGGTTCTAACAAGATGAGGCGAGGTGAACGGCTGATATTCTTGTAGGCGTGACACGATATACCGTTTCAGAAGCCGGTTCAAGATGGATCTAGACACCGGAATCATCAGATCTATCTAGTCAAGAACAGGTTAGCGAAGATCTACGTGAGGGAAGTTTCCGACTGAGATGTACAGAGTTGTCTGAGTGTTCCTTGCATCCTTCGAGCAGGAGCCTTTCGATCTCCGCCTTGTCTCTCGCAGAAGTGAGTTCTTGCTTTGCATCCTTGACAAGCTGACTTTGCACGGAACTCGAAGTGGTCAACCGCCTCTGTTTCTCCATGGACAATGGCATGGTTTTTCCCGTAGGACGGTAGACGCTTTCATCAGGTCTCCACATGGGCTTCGCAGTATATGTGATCTCTCGATGACCTCGGCATACTTCCCTTGACGTCAGGATAGAGTGCCTCAGATAAGGCGACCGATGGTCCCTTTCCCGAGGAACGAGATATCCGGGGGAGGAGATGTCTGAAACCGTGCTTGGGTCGTCAGTGTCACCATATCGCGTTCCCTGGTTGGATGCTGGGGCCCGTATATTTCGTTCTCAGGAGTTTCCAGAACCCTATATCGGGGCTGCCCCTGACTTTAGGCAGAAACAGGGCGAAGACACCCAGCGGACCGTGGAAACGGTATAATATCAGTCAAAAATAGCTGCAGTGATCCCGAGCGGCGGGATTCCGCTCCCCAATCTGCATCGGGCTCTTGCAGATTACCCCGAGACTGATACAATTCTCTGAGCGATCCGCCATACAATTGATATTGCTGGGCTTTGACAAAGAGACAACAGAGATGCATATCTTGCGCCATAGTGAAGTGCACAATGAATCAAGACTTGTCGGAGTTGGCCAGTAGTAGTAATGTCTCCACCGCCCTTCCTGATAACAAGGTATAAGGTTGTAGGAGCCCGCCGCTCACTATCGTGCCATATTGTGCCATCAACACCGGAAGGTCTTTCATCCGGCCCAAAGCAGGTGCCCAAGATAAGAGAGCAGTCTCTGCTGTTTTCTCATCTCTCCTGTTTTCATCCTCTTCACATCTCGCACAAATCATCACCATCGTTCAAAATCCATCATCCTTTCCACTCTCATCCTACAAAGACAAGAACACACTCTCAACAAAGCAAACATCATCAAAATGGCTGCTTTGTCCATCGTCTCAGCGGGCACTGTCAACGCTGTCACCATCGCGTCTGAGGAGTTTGGTGGCCCGATCGTTGGGGGCATCAACACCTACATCGAAGATGGATCCATTCAGGACCCTCCTTCCCCCAAGCCTTGCCCGCCCAACCCTCCTCCTAGCCCTGCTTGATCTGGCTATGTCCATGAGATAAGATTCTTTTCGTCTTGAACCGAAAAAACAGGTGAGTTGACAATTCACCCCAAGCCTCCTGTCCGTCCTGCATCACCACATGACATAAACTTATATCATCACGTCCTGTATCATGAAGAATCAGCATGTGGCTAACGCGTAGGACAGAAAATCAACAAAAAAATGAGTGAGCATCAAGAGTAAGTAGTTAAAGTCACACGGGCCTTGGTAGCTCCAAGTTGACTTATGCGGTTCAGCGACATCGACCATGAATACGGAGGGGCTTGAAACTCTGCAGGGATAACGGCAGCTATCTCAAGTAGCCGACTTCCCTTGCTTCAGGGGTAATGATGATTTCGGAGGACCGGGTTTTAATGTGATCACTAATAGCCGATAATGAAATGTAATATCTGATCCGGTCAGTCTGGGCATTGCAAACTGCTTCTCTTTCCATTTTAGGTTTCCTTAGTTCCCGTAAATTGATAAGACCATCGTAGCCACATAGATATACCTGTTTCATTGCAGGTACATTTGGCAGCCCAGTAGCAGGAGGAAGAACGAAACTAAAAGAACCTAGTAGGTAGATTATGGGAAACGCAATGAACTGAAATGACCTGTTATTGAGTATCTGCCTTGAAACATTTCAGGCACGAGTATAGTATTGAGACAGTTTTAAGACAAAAAAAAGGGAACATTGGCAATGCAAGAACAGGACAGATTAGATCAAAGCAAAGATGAAAGAGGTGATGGTAGCCAGTCCCACCACGGTCCAACCGCTCTGGATGACCTTCTTGTTGCTGATTCCCGCACCCAGATCCCAGATCAAGTGGCGGACACCGTTGAAGCTGTGAATCGTGAAGGGGAGCGAAACGAGGTACTTGACGAGGAACTTAGCAGCCACTGGGAGAGCTCCGAAGGCGGCAGCAATCGAAGCGGACTCGAGGTGCCAACCCAGCAGAGGAGCGACGAGGTAGGCGGTAGCGAAAGCGTAGAGACCAGTAGAAAGAAAGGCACCGGTGATACGGTGAGTAGCGGACAGGTACCAGGTGATCTGGGGGCGGTAGATCGCGAGGTGAGGGGAAACAGGGCGGTTGAGACGCTGCTGCGCCAGCAGCTTGGTGGGATCAGTGGTGTTCACCGTCGAAGTAGCAGGTCTAGATCCCAGTCAGATACATTGTCATGGCACTTCTTAATGCAAACGGGCGGAAGGGTGATATGCTATAGCTATAGTCGGCGGGATAGGATGTCGCATGACGTATATTCTACTCCGCAATCCGCGCAAGCGATAGGAAATAATTTTGGCAAAATGCGTGCAGTCTCATCAGATATTCAACTGACCTCATCTGCATGTACTGTCCAGTCGCAACGGCGGCAGGAGAAGCGAACTTGGCCATTGATAGCCTCATAGCCGAAGACTGCTGGACGGCAACTGAAAGCGGGAACATGTCAGTCTGTTTATCCCAACCGGGGGGGTCATAGAGGCACGTACGCCGTCGCAGCGACTGCTGCGCAATCTTCTGAGAGAACATGGTGAAGCAATCAATCCGTCGTGGCTTGCAGTACCAGCAGCGACGTGAAGATGAAGTTCAAGAAGTTGAGATCGTTCTCTTTCCGCTTCGGAATCACGGGCGGGAGGCCTCGGGAAACCGCCAAAGTCACGGGACCATGATGCTTCCTCCATCCTTCAGCCAATCATGAAGGAGTAATTAGATACTACCCGGAAGATCCTTCTTCCATCCCACTGTCTCCCTTAAAAGTCGGCTATCGCGCACTATTTTCGTTTCTTTTTCTCTTTCTCTTCTCGCAGAACCTCTGACTCCACGTCGTTACTCGCCTCCGGGCATGATACGGTCGTGTCAGGCTTCGTCTCAATTGGTTTCGGCTTTCTGTCGCGACCGCCGGGCGATTGAGGTTCTCAGAAGGAGACACGAGACCCGTCGTTAATCGCCCATTCTTTTCTGTCAATGAGGGGAAAGGGTTTCATATCAGGGTTACATAACGACCTGTTCCTGTCATGAGATAGACTACAAGATCTGTTTATGAACGATTGTTCTTGCATAAGGCTTTGCTAAGGACCGAAAACATGGCCATAGAAAGCCTTTAGATTACATTATCCATATGGATATGCGATTTCTGTGCGGTCATTTATGGTGCTCACATGAAAATGTTCCGAGCAGTAGCTTTCTAAGGGTCGCGTGTAAAGTCGCCAGCCTATCAGATACTTCCCACGTGATATTTGATCGCTCTATCGAGCCATGTAGATGAGCCTCGGTAACTCGTAAAAGCTCCGCAGATGACGCGACTTCAGCTCGCTCATCTCCTCGGGTCAGACAATTTCCTGTCAGCGTTATGATTATTATATGACGGCAGGGACGTTATATCAAGACGTGATTTCTCTATCTTCTTTGTTTTGTAGAGGATTAGATCTCTGATACCCGAAGTACCACCATACAAGCATCCCTGTAATTCGCTCAACATGCCTTTCAATACAGCTCTAACGAGAAAGCTGGGAATTTCTGGTGAGTTTTCTGCAATATCCGAAATTACAAGGACCATTTCGTTAAATGTCTTTGCAGTCCCTGTTGTACAGGGTGGGATGCAATGGGTTGGATACGCGGAACTCGCCTCTGCGGTCAGCAACGCTGGCGGTCTTGGAATTGTATGTTGCTTCCCTGTAACCCTGAAACCGCATAAAGGATATTGGGACTGAAGTTAGGAAAATGGAAGCGGTGCTGACACATCTTTCACAGCTCACGGCTCTCACCCAGCCTACTCCTGAAGATCTTCGTAAAGAGATCAGAAAGTGTCGTTCGATGACCAAGAAGCCATTTGGAGTGAACATAACTTTCTTGCCCGCATTGGTTCCTCCAGATTATGCTGCATATGCTCAGGTGGTCATTGACGAAGGGGTCAAGATTGTCGAGACAGCCGGAAACAACCCGGGTCCGATTATTGCACAGCTCAAGAAGGCCGGGACCACCATCCTGCATAAATGCACTACCGTCAGACACGCCAAGTCCGCAATCAAGTTAGGTGTCGACTTTCTGTCGATTGATGGTTTTGAGTGTGCAGGTCACGTTGGAGAGCATGACATTACTAATTTCATCCTCCTCAGTCGAGCCCGGCAGGAGCTCAAAGTTCCCTTTATCGCTTCAGGAGGCTTTGCGGATGGTTATGGTCTGGCAGCCGCCCTGGCTCTCGGTGCAGAAGGCATTAACATGGGGACGCGCTTCATGTGCACCGTCGAGGCGCCCATTCATATCAATGTCAAGGAGACTATTGTCAAGTCTCAAGAAACCGATACCTCTCTGGTTCTGAGGAGATGGAAGAACACCACCAGGTTGTATGGTAACAAGGTTGTCAAGGAAGCTTTGAAGGTGGAGAAAGAAAGCAAGAGCGGCGATTTCAGTGAGGTAGCACCATTCGTCAGCGGTCAGAGGGGCAGACAAGTATTCATCAATGGGGACATTGATTTTGGCGTATGTGACGTTCCTTGCCCATCTTTGATCTTCAGGAGTCCACTCTAACTGCTTCAACAGGTCTGGACAGCTGGCCAGGTGATTGGACTCATTCATGATATCCCGACCTGCAGTGAACTACTTACTCGGATTCAGAAAGAAGCTCTCGAGGCTATTGAGAGAACGAGGTCACTTTACACCGAAGAAGCTCCTCGGAGTAAGCTCTGAGTCACCTCATCATTTCTCTGCGGCATCGGACATATTCGTCATATGATTCCTAGGCGGGCTCAATCGAATTGTCTCTAACTTGATTTCATCCGCGGTCCCAGTCGCATTGACGAATCGTCACTTTAATTTTACGCCTTACACTTCGGTCAGCTCTGTTGTGTTGAGGTCTCTGTCTCCATCTGGGTAGGAACTCTTTCTTTTCTGCCGACAACCTAAAGTCGATTATGTCGTTGGAGCACTTATACAGCCTCATTCATGTATTTTACATCATGGTTGCCGCCCTAGTCTCCTTCCTATACTGGTTTACTGCCGGGTGGTGTTCTGTGGGACCTCCAACTATATCTCTTACGGATAAATATCACGAGCAATTGCAACGATCGCATTTGGTATGGCGTGGCTTCAGAAATGAATTTCATAGGTTACCACTCATTAATCATGATGACTATTGGTAGTCCGGAGATCGCAGATTTCTCGGTGGTCCTTCTCTTGCTCTACATTCTGCCCCAACCGGCTTCCTCCGCTCTTCATTTAGTTTTCGTACATGTATACATCTCACCGACGTGGGATCCAGAGTGAACAGCCCGATGTCTCTCTTCAGTAACTATTCAGCCTGTTACTGATGCGGATCCCACGAGGCAAAGGGGACAGCCATGGAAGGGATCAGGCCCAGATTATCACTTTCAGCTGATGTTTTCTGAGAAGCATGGGCCTCGAACGCAATCTTCACAGCCTAGTAGATTATGATGACGAACTCAGGGCACGCAACAAACAATACTCGGATGTCCAATGCCATCGTTACCACTTCCCAAAGACGGAAGAGCTGCCAGCAATGACTGAGAGGTATATTCTAGCGATTGGGAGAGAAAGGATGCAGAGCAGAGGAATGGCCGCTAATCCATTTCCGGACATCACGGCGAGTTCTCAGTCCGAGTCGGCTAACATGTACACAATCTTCCACATTCTCCATTCAGGTTCCAAGGTTCTCTCTATCAAAGCATCATCGATTTCGCCTCAAATTGAGGGAGACCGCTGACGGCATATACAATATATACTATATATTTTTTTTTTTCTTTTTTTCCAAGAGAAATCCTGTCAATGACGGCGGAGAAGATGCTGGGGGAACGCAAGGGGCCAGAAAGACTATACACACGGATGAATGGTCATTTCAAAGGGGATGACCCGTCATACATTACGATCACCCTTGCCAAAAATGTCATTCGACAGTTTGTGAGGATGTGATTCGACCTGGTCCTGTAGACGGGAGCTTAGCGCTGGCTGTCAAGCTCTGAAGTCTGGGGAACTTCCGTGCGCAGGACCATAGCGATGCCAATTACGTATGGGGTGAGCCAACGAACCACTCAAGGAACCTGCAATTTTAACTAACTAACGCATGCGACTAAGTAACCTTTTGCCGACGCCTCACACGGTTCCGTGGACGTTCACACGACCATGACTCTCGCTTGGCATGGACTCGGGAGGAATCAGAGAATTCTTTTTCACGGTCTGTGGAAATCAACTGATTGCTTGGGAATGCAGAAGCACCTAGAAATCAGCCTGCAGTCTTGAAGTGTTTGGCGTCTGCTGTTTCGTTGCGCAGGCAATGCTCTCCATGGAAATCGAATTGTGGCTAATGACCGGCGTGCACTCTGGACCTTCATGAGCGGGTCTATAATTTAAAATAATTATTACCGTGCCGTCTACGTTGCCCTCGTGCGATGATCGTTATCGAGCGATTCACTGCAGGGCGATCTCGCCAGGTTTTTCCATAGTCCAGCAAGCCATGGACCAGATGAACCATGAAGTACGTCAACCACGTTGTTCTTAACCATGACTTTCTTTGTTTTAAACTTTGTGCGGGTATCCCTCGGCAAGGAACCGTTGGTTGATGATTCTAAAGTACCATGCTTAATGGTAATCACTTTTCCATTTCCGGCGTCTGATCAGAAACAACTCCTCAGCCTAAGCACACGGCATGTTTGCTGCATGCGGTAAACTCAAAATGGGTCCTTGTCAATATCCAGGTCGTAAGGTCAACTGACCCCTCTTCTTCTTATATATCCCTTGAGTCTCGATCACCTCCTTGGCCTCCTTGAATTTATTGTTCCTTGCGTTTCCTTCTTTACTAGTGGCTACAAGCCCGACTTGACTTTGTTCTACTACATTCGCTACAAGCGGCATTGTCTGACGATCACTTTCAGACAGACACTGCCTAATCCGTTGAAAAGGGCAGCATCTTCTTTTAAGTGAAGGTTTCATTGTCCCTATAAAAACACTATGGGGCTCCTTTCAAAATGGTTCACCTGCATGCGGGGTCGGAATGCCTCCCAAAAGGCAGCATCAACATCAGACTCCAAAGGCAACTCTATGCGCATGGATTTGAGCAAGACTACGCTGAACAGTGGCTCTTCGCAAGATGCGAGCGCGAAAGAAATGGAACTGGAGAATATCACCACAGAGAGAGCGGAGTCCAATACAGAGACATCGACAGAGAGGGAAAACGCCTCAATTGAGGAGTCTATGATGGTTACAGAGCATCCCAGAGAAGTCGATACTAGTGCCACAACCTCTAATGGTGCTCTCGGTGCTGTGACCGAGAATTCGCGGTACGCAATGGACCATCATGAGATTGCTCCAGAAACTAGAGAGCCTGGCATGAGGGACATCTTCGACCCACCGCCTAGCTACGAGATAGTTGTCGAAGAAGCGAAACCTTCACAAGGGACAACAACTAATGCTGAGGCCGCAACCGAAAAGTCTCAAAAAAGGTCAATCACTCGAATCTTCAGCAGGCGCCGGTCAACGGCAAGTACCACCAAAGAAGCGCCTGCATCCGTTACTCCTCTCTGGAAACCAACAGTATGCCCGCCTGTTCCGGAACAGAATACAGATCCAGACAGATTCACCTACGTCATAGGAGGGCGCGATTACGACGACAGCTACTCCATCTACTGCCTCTGATCTTCTTACTTGATGCTCTTATCCTTTGTATATAATGACCTCTTCTCGAGCACATGACCGACTTTACGATCTTAATTGCGCATTTTGTTGTTGAGCGATGCATTCAATGTCACGGGCCATATTTGGTCCTATTCTGGTTCTTGTTACCTTTCACCCGCTCCTCTCTTGAGTAGAGCATTCTGAGTATATATCAGATCCTTGGATAGGAATAAGAAAATCATTTAAACCATTTAAACATCATCCCTGTCTTGCATTCAGAGTTACCCGATTAGCCTCGGGATCTATACCATGCGACCCATCTGAGATCTTCGTATGCACGGTACATAGAGGCTATCCCACCCCTCTCCTCCATGTACTATTCTGCGAAGAGGCGCCAATCTCAATGTCCTAGCGGTAATTTATCTCCCCAAACAATTAATTTATTACCCGGCATAGTGCATATGAATTCGGCCCCGACTGGATAAGTTCCCCCTCCCAAGCGTTACTAGTATGAATAAGCCAAAGGTTACATCACATGCTATAACTACTGACGTCGATACCTCCAAAATCAATGCTATCAAGGATGCCGCGAAGAATGCAGTTATCCACAACGAATTCCCCGGCCATAACTGTCAAGATTACATTCTGGAGCTTTGGACGACTTGGAGGATAAATGAATTATCGACGGCAAGAATGCAAAGACCTCCAAGCAAAACAGGAAGGTTTGGCATAGATTCGAGGACATGAAACAAACTCCCCATTGGTCATTTGTATACTTGTTTGTTTGTCAGTGTTCTCAGGCAATGCCCCTCTTCAAGGGTAGCCCATCATACAATATGACCTGATTTCTTATTTGTCACCCAGCTAACAACACATGGGGGATATCTTTTATGGTTATTGTATGTCGTTCTGTAGCTTGATTCCTAAATTTACCTTGGCGTTCTAGTCCTGCAACCAAACACCATTCCTTAGAGTCCAGTCCAAGCTATGTGGTTCTAAGATGAATATTTCAGAGTCAATCGACCAACCAATACACAGGGAATCAAGACGGTGAAATACTCCCTGGGAGGTACAAATACCAGTTATCCTCACCCGCCAAACTCAGATTACCTGTTTGTGCGGTGCATTTGTAGTACTCTGGATAGAAACCACTGTCCTCCCAGTCAATAATCCCAGTGATGACATAGGCGCCACCCTCATCCCAATCTTGTTTCACCATGATGTTTTCCTAATGTCACCATGGGCGAATACCGATCCACGCATAGTAGTGTTGCCTAGGAAGGAATGAAGAAATATGCTTCCACAAGGCACATTTGTCAACACAATGTTCCTTTACACCTTCTCCACAGACACCATTTAGGTCACTGCCATTGTCCAGTTGAAGAGTCCTCAATCAGTGGAAAATATCATCCAACTGATGTTATATCAACAGCTTCTCCTTGTGAGATAGACTGTGCCATATTTGGCCAACATTGTGACGGTGCTGGCATATCTACTATATAAAGCGAGAGCAGTTCTAGGTCGCTGACCTATAATCCTAGTCTTTTGCTCCTGGAGCAGCGGTTTAGATCTCTAGAATGCTTCCTAGAGGTCAAGGTGTGTCCGGAACTCAGCAGGACTTTGTTTCTCAGTGTTGTCTTCTGGAGAGGATGCAGCCCTAGGTCCAGTCACCATTTGAATCCTGCGGGCATAATTCTTTGGAAATATGGACAGCAGATTGACATTTGGTTCACACTTGAGCCTGTCACGAAGCTCATTAAGCGTACGGAGATTGATCTGGCTTGCATAAGACAGCTCATGACACTGTGCATTCAAATGTTCGCGACAATATGAATCGGGAACAATAGACATCAGATCCGCCACTGGGTCTTTTCAAGCGCTGCCTGGATCTTGCCATAAGGTCTTTATTCCATTGTGCGGCTTCAATGTTGGAAAGTGAGATAGCGTGTACAGCATCGAGCATGTTTTGTGATGTAAGACTTATCCAAGAGAGATAAAAGTCTGGTAAGAATATTGCTAGAAAGAGAATTAGAGCAGAATCTCGCTGGTTAGTCTTCCTTGGTTGTTTGCTCTAACTAATCAAAACATCCACTGGAAGTTGAATTCTGATGTATCTCAAGTGGTTTCGGAAGAGATGGGAAGAGTTAGAGAGTATAACTGAGTAGAAAGTTCAATGAGGTTGAAGGATGCGATGCGACGCGATATTATCTAGACTAGTTAATCAAAAGTCAACGACCAGAGGACCCAATAGCTTAATTAATTCCTTGAGCAATAAAAACGCCCAACTAGACACGAAGTAAAAAAAAAAATATTATTGTTCACAGTGCCTAACTAATTAAATTTAACAATCTAAGGTTCTCGACTAGTTTTGGCAGCTCTATACCAAAGCTCAACTCCACTTTTCCTAATTGGGAATATCATACCAGCTATCACCAGGCATACTTATCCAACCCTTTATCACTAAATAAGCTCAGATAACTAAATTGGGGTTAATAAGCGCGTTTGCATTAGGTCAAAACCATGTTCCCGCAGCATTATGAAAAATGGCCTGTTGAGCTAGCTCGGAAGCCTATGAGTGACATCGTGGTCGATCCCGCCGATAATGGACATATGGTTACATGACCGATTCTCACTTATGGGTATAGTTATCTACAAAGTGCATGGTACTTACTAAGCGCTCCTTGGCTGAAGCTTGGAGACGTGAGCCTATCAGACTTCATTGACGATCATCTAGGTACCGTACCTTGCATATTCGAACGAGTCAAGTGTGATCTATACGAGGTCGATTCTAACTCTGCATCAGATTTCCAGTTTAGGAAATTAGTCTGTGGTATGTCAGGGATCGAGCTTCATTTCATTTCATAGCGTGAATTCTCTGGATGTAAGCTTGTATCAGTGACCCCATATGTAACCGTTGCTTGACCGGCTCATAACTCCGGCAAGACCCGTAGGTAGGACAGTACATAATTAAACTTCTCCTCAACAAAAACCCGTTGCGCTACTACATATTTTCCAAAAATTTTCTCGTGATCTGATTTGTGGTTTGAGTTTGATTGCGGTAAATATGTCATGGCTATGGGTCCACAGCCGAAAGCGACCTGAGTTAAGTTACTCTAGTGCAAATTGATCAACAACTAATTTAGGAACAGGTAAAAGATGTAAAGTTTGATCTGAGTTCGAACATTCCGATGGGCCTCATGCCTAGCGGTTAGGCCCGACGATCATGCGGGGATCGGTATGTTCATCCCTTGATTGATCTCGGGGGTAATCGAGAATCTTGATTATTGGCTGGATATAATCAGTAGATTACAACTACAAGGATGGGAAGAACATGGGAGTAGCACTCAGAAGAAATGTAATCAAATTAAAAGATAAACCAAAACAGTCTTCTTCGGAGGCTGCGACAGCAGTACATATGAAATTACACGTATGCCTTGCAAATTATTCAATATGACTCATTATGCGCAGTATCCTCCTAATTACTCGCCAGCCTTCGCTCAAACATGCTCTACCACGGAATCCATCGGTCGGAAGTAAGGTCGAAAGAAGTTGACATCCTTAATCTTTCCTCGTGGTTTGCCAGGAAAAAATCGAGCCGTTTAGATGATAGAGCCGAGAGCAACGCAAGGAAGGCCAACACCAACGAGGCCAGTGGCGGTGGAGGGAGAGTTCTGGCAGCATGCAATGTTCTGCTTGCACTGCTGGTTGACAAGGTCGTTGACACCGACAGCAATGACGCTGACTGATTCTTTGTTAGCTGGAAGTTCGCAATATCGCCAGGCATATATGACTTACTATCCAGAGGGAGCTTGCTGCACTGGTCGAAGAGACCGAGACCGTCGGAGCCGGAGCCACCGCTGATGAGGCCGGAGAGAGCACCGCCAAGGATACCAGAGTCGGCGGTGGTGGTGTCACCAGCGTAAGTAGCCTTGTTGCAGCAGGAGAGGCTGGCCTGGTCACCGCACTTGGTCTGGGCCTCCTGGACGGTCAAGTCCTTCTTGACAGGGAAGCGGATGTTGCCATTGTTGCTGTTGCCAACACCGTTACCGGCACCGTCGTTGCCAGAAGAGGAAGTCTGAGGACCAAGGCCTGGAAGAGCGACGGCAGAGGTCGCGAGGGCGAGGACAACGGCGGTCAGAGAGAACTTCATTTTGACTATTGGAATTTGAAGGAGGGAGTGTAGCTCCGAAGGCTTTAGAGAAAGACTGTGGTCTGGAGAAGAGAAGCTTGTTTGAAGTGGAGAGTGATGCTGATGATGAAGATAGATCCAGAGCCGTGAGGATATGGGCTTATATAGCCGACGCTCAGCGGTCTGTGAGTCGTGAATCTCTCAGGTCTTGAGGCTGAATATCATGTCGATCTCTGAAGATAGAAAGCCATTCCCACTCGGGAATGCGGCATTCAGGGACAAGATCTTCTTCTGACTGCCCACTTCTTCCCCCATGCAGGCGAACAGATTCCCCCGGCATGGAAACTGGCGTAGCAACTGGAATGGATCCGACCTCCTTCCGCGCGCAGCGGTACGCTGTCAAACCGAACGGTCTTTCCATGTCCCATTGTTCACATTCCATACCACAAGGTTGATGGGGACGAAACTTCCAAAAAGCGATCATTCTCGGTCCCGTAATAATCCACCCCTCGTGTCGGTTTGGTCGAAATGTGAGATGACCCAGCCCCTTTGACGGGGCATTTAACCGTGTTCACCAATTGTTTCTTCTCTTGAGATGTATTTTCGTCCCTTATTGATCATCCTACGAATAGGAAGAATCGTAGACATGCCATAAACTTTTCCTCCTTGAAAGGCCTTAATTGAGGCTCCATAACATGTAAATAACAAGCTCCACAAGCGTCTCCTCATGAAGATTAGCAGGAAAAGGCTTCTCCACGATCTCAATAACCTTCTCATTTAGGGTATAGGATGCCCAGAACGATTTGTTAACAAGTATGCAGCGGACCCAGGGACAGCCAGTTGATTGGTCACCGGCCCTAGAGACGAGAAGATCGCCGAAAGGAATCGGTATAGGATAGATATGCTCTGCAAGGGTGCATGAGATGCCATTCGGACCGCTCAAGCGGCTCCCGCAAGGCTGCCAAGACAAAGAGAGGCCCGAGAACACATTATCGCAGCAAGACACAAGGGAGCTGGGATAGCTCGACCCTCGCAAAGCCCGAGAACAGGTATCGTTGCATTGCCTAAGCAGAGCAGGCGTTTCCTAGGGGTGTTTTTGCCCCATTGTCAGGAAATAGTAGTAGATGCCTCAATCAATGAAATTAATTAGAGGCTTGAAAATCTCCGCATGATGGCTGATTGGATGTAATTGTCAATCTTGGAATTCATCGATGCGGTTGTTGTTGTTGTTGTTGTTCATCCCTGGCTTGGCTGCGTTCGGAAGTGCTGAGTCATCTGCTCGTCTTCCTCTCATTTTCTCCATCACTGCCCGGGATAGTAATAATATTCTGCCAGAACATACGGTAGAAGCAAGAAATGGGACAGGTCTGAATAGCTTCAAGATTCTAGGGGGTTCCCTGGAATAGCAGGCGGTCACCCCACTGCCATATGTGGACCATACCCACGTACTAACAAGATTAACTACTAGGGATAAACCAAGTACTATTATAACCCTAAATTATGGAGAAGTTCGTTTTTTAAGGCCTCCGTAATGTCTTTATTCCTGCAGTATTACATAGAAACGGTTACACGCTTAGACCCTATTACCGCTTTCAAAGATCGCACGCGGCAGAGAGAAAACTTCTGCTTTCGCACAATTTGAGATACCTCAAACTTAGCTGTCCCACGGAACCTGCGGAGTGAATATGTTACTCTGCCTGAAAACATGTATACAGGATGCGTTGTGACGTTGCAGCTCTCCGTTAAGCGTCCCAGCCAGGCAATTCAAGAGTATCGAGGCGTTCAGTCTTCCCGTTTTCTATTCTTGGTCTTGAGGTCATCATTACAGATCATGCGCCAAACATCTCCAGAAGTTGTGAGGATGTTGGTTGAAGATTATGATTTTCAGATCAATGGGTGTGAGGAAGCTTCCACTGTGATATTAAAGATTGTATTATACATGTGAAAATAATAGATGAGAGGAGGCTTCAATAGCATAAAGACATTCCATCTTGTTGTAGAGGAAAGCTCGCCAGCGATCAAGTCTCTGCCCGTAGACAGGAAGTGGTAAAACGCAGACCATACTCTCCGATAACAGTATTCTCAATAATGAAGGCATCGGTATTCACATGTCCTCTTGCCAGAAACCCACATTACGAACCAAATTTTCAAGGGGAGGTCATTGAAAGACTTAGTCATCAGAAGCTGAATAGTAATTTTGAAAGGAAAGCTACCCATCTTCACGTGTTGTACGTGGTTCAAGAAGACCATGAGGTGCTATATACAGACTCTATTCAACAAAGGCGGTGTTACTTGAGTAGATTGATTAATGCTAGGTATTGGAAACTTAATATCTCATCATGCTTTGTCTGTTGCAATTGGAGGAGTGGCTAGATATTCCATGTGGTGTAAAGAACTTAATTCACAATCTACCTAATTCCCAAAGAATATATATAAATATAGCGAGACGCCATGCTCCGACACATGCAGCATTGCGTTTACTTAATATAAAACTCTAAACTCAACCACGTAGATTTAAGATACTATATCATCAATACAAATGAGTCTCAATCCCATACAAAAGGCATGTTGAGGGTTTCAAGATTTTTGTTATTCATGGAGCTTGCACAGCCCTAGAGCGGGAACGCCACGGACGGTCATTGTTGGGTAGAAAGACTAAGAATAGTACTCTGTTGAGTATACATCTATTCTTTTATACTGATCATATATGCAGATTTATTTCATGTTTAATAATCGGACATATCGCCTTCTAACCGTCCTTCTGCTCTCCTTCAGGGTTGTTGTATTTAGATTGGCCGAATCGGGAACAAACCTGGTCAGCGTCGCACTAGACCGAATATAGTTTAGCCTGATATATCGGCCGTGGTGCAACTTCAGCGACTCGAAGCGCATACTCCGTACATATAATTCCTTCCTTCATATCAGCGTCCTGAGATACCCTCGGATCTGCGAGCTGTTTTCCGACGGACAATGCAGTGTAACGCACACCGCTGATCCTGCTCGAAGTTTCCTTTTCTTCCCTTTGTTACTGAGACAGTGAAGCAGTGCTAATCCAGGATGACTGCCAATCCGCCATCGAGTCCCGAGGACCGTCGTTCTGGCGAGGAGCCAGAGGCGACGAGCGCTACATCCTCACCACAGCCCTCATCTGAGCGACGCGAAGAGAAGGAGAAAGAGTCGAGTGGATCAGAAGAAAGAGAATCCGCGGAGGAAATAAAGGAAAAGGACAGTGAGGAAGGTGAAGCTTCTGCGCCACCATTGCCAGACGAGGAAGCCCCGCCGCTCCCCAACGAGGCGCCTCCAGGCGAAGTTGAGGATGACGGCTGGGAGCCTGTCTGGGATGCCAATGCTGGCGCGTATTACTTTTACAATCGCTTCACTGGAGTCTCACAGTGGGAGAATCCTCGCGTGCCTGATGCACCGTCAGGACCGCCGGGCGTGGACGGCCCCGCCACCGCTACTCCGGCCACGAAACCCCCCGTTGCAGGCGGCTACAACCCTGCTATCCATGGCGATTATGACCCGACGGCCCCTTATGCGCAGCAGCATGAACCTGTCCAGGCGGGTACGTCTGCCGCAGTGGCTCCTGGCATGGATCCCAGCGCTATGTACGCTGCCACCGGGGCGTTCAACCGATTCACGGGCAAGTGGCAGGCAGCAGATCTGAATCCCGAGCGATATAATGACGAGAACAAGGCACGCCGACAGATGCATGCCTTCTTCGACGTCGATGCCGCTGCCAATAGCCATGACGGGCGGAGTCTCAAGGCAGAGCGTAGCGCAAAGAAATTGACCAAGAAAGAATTGAAGGCCTTCAAGGAAAAGCGAAGAGAAAGGAAAGAAGAAAAACGAAGGGCATGGCTGCGAGATTGATGACTACCCCTTGTCATGTTTGAATATTATGAGTTGGTCTTGGTTCAAATGGACTTGGTGTGGTTCTTTCTTCTCTTCTCGAGCAGATGGGTGTTGAGGCGTTTTGTTGGTATATCCATGCATACTAAGGAGCTTTACCTGTTGCTAACTTGGGTCATTATAGCATCATAGCGTTGGGTTAGTGAAACGTTTGTTTATACACTTTATCTAAGTATCCTGGATAGGAAGCATGCAATGTAACATAACTTAAATCACATCGGTATAAGAAAGAGGCGATAGCTATATCGATGCTATATTTTAATTCTTCTATCTACATCTACTTCAAATGTCTAGAACTACAACATGCGTTGCACTAGACATACCTCCTCTTCTATAACCTTGCAACGCCAAAATACAGGCACAATTCTTGAGCTCGAGGTATCTTCAAAAAATATCCCCCAGAAGGAAGAACTATTTGGTTTAAAAGTTGAATACACCCCCCTCTCTTTTTTTCTTACTTCGTAGTGTCAGCAATCAGGGATCCCCACTCTTTTCTCTCCGGATCTCATATCACGTGATACATATCTCATTGGGTTCCCAACCAAAAAAAAGATTTCCTGGACGCTATACCAGACCCCTGTGGGAAAATTTACAGGCATCCAGCTTGGATTAACCAGGTAAATCATTTTATATTTTCTCTTATCAGTTATTCGGTTTGTGTTCTGTGAGAAGTGTCTTTATGTGGTACTGCCTTCTTAGTGGCGTCTGAAAAATTTATTGTCCTTTACCTACCTACCCACTATCGATAAGGATTGATCGTGGGGGTGGTGGTGCACGCAATGAATGAACCGCCTTCCTGTGCTGTAGTTCTGCGTCTCTTTCTTTCTAGAGTGATGATGTTTGTTTGTTCTTGGGGAAATATGAAATTTTTGAACTTGTTGCATTTTCAAGATCTATCTATCTGCCTGTTCTTGTTCTTGTTCTTTTTTCTCGAAACTTGATCTTTGGAATAAGCTGAAGCATGTTTTGTGCGATATATACTTTTTTTTTTGGAAATGAATATTTGGAATGATTGTATACCCCTTTCTTTTTTCTATGATTTATGTTGGAGCAATGTTGCAGACCAAAGAAAAACCAGTTGAATTACCAGAACACTGAAGCTAACTTCATTGACTAACTAGCATTTTTTTCTTTTGAACTTTTTTTTGATACCCCTGCTCTAAGAGAGCTTTGTTCTGAATTCTCCAACTCGCTCTTTTTCCATATTCAAGAAGAAGAAAAAAAGAAAGAAAGATTTTGTTCAAGAGACATCGAAAACGCAACCATGCCAATCAGCGAACACCAACCGCCCGTCGCGCTCTCATTCGAAGCGATCGATGATCTCATCTACGATGCGCGTTCCGGCGACCTGGACGCCTTGAAGACGGATATCGAGAACCTCAGCAAGGAGCACAACTGCTCTGCAGCAGCGATCATCGAATCTGCTGTCGATACGGAACCGGAGAGTGAGGGAGGTACGGGTGCGTGTCTTTTGCATTGGCCGGCAGCGAATGGGAATGTTGGTATGTATTTATTTCTCTTTCTGTCTGTTTTTTTTTCCATGTGAAAGTTATTATCTTTCATTTAATGAAGGGTTTGAATTAATAACAATCCCAGAAATCCTCTCATATCTCCTCACCAACCTCTCATCAACATCATCTCGAATAATCAACCACCGCAATCACTCTGGCAACACGCCTCTGCACTGGGCCGCGCTGAATACCCACCTTGACTGCGTCAAGGCACTCGTGGAAGCCGGCGCTGACATTGGCATCAAGAATGATGCCGGCCATGATGCCGTTTTCCTCGCTGAGCGGACGGCTTGGTCGACGGAGGAGAATCAGGGTGAGAAGCAGAAGGAGGGTGATGAAGCAGAGGCCGAGGCCGAGGTGGGAGAGGGTAAGGAGGAAGGCGCTGGGAAGATGACCAAGGGAGAAGAGGTCGTGGAGTGGTTGTTGGGTTGTGAGAAAGGAGCTGGGTTGGAGAGTGGAGTCGGTGCAGAGGGAGAGGGGGAGGGTAGTAAGGGAGAGGAGATGGAAGGGGTCGAGAAGACGAGTGCATGAATACGAATATGAATAGAGGAGAGAATGGTTCCTTTCTATGTTTGCAGATTTCGGGGTTTGGGGTAATTGATTTTGCTAGAAAAAAGCTCGTCATCTTTGGTCTGTTATGCTTTCTGAAGCATATGCTTGCTTGATAGAGATTTGGTGAAGTATATTCATTGATATACGTAACAATAATGGCACATGGTATAAATGCTAAATGCTAAATGCAAAAAATGACAATAAATGGTGTATACAACTTTGCTCTCTAATCGCGCCTGACCTTGTTTCTATCTCCAGAACTTCGACTCTGACTCCTTGTCACCTTGCCATTCAGCGCTGGGGCAAGGTTGTCATACGAACTGTCCATTGATACAGGTCCATCTTTCCCACAAACTCGGCCGATCTCCTTGACCTTCATATCGAGACCGACTCTGAAGACTCTGTCTCTCCACACGACCGTAACTCCACCGTAGAAAGCCCACATCCAGATTGGTAGCGCCAGAGATTCGCGTCCGATCCATGCAGCTAACCAATGCAGGAACGGTCTTCTTGCGATAGCGCCTCTAGGTCTGGGTCTGACGAAAGCTGGAGTGTTCTCGTCCAGCTCGACCGTTTGTGCAGAATGCAATTTCAAATAAAGCGTCCAGTCGACGGTGGCCCAGAGGACTACGCTGAGAAACCACAAAACGAAAAATGCGGACCAGCTCGTCAGGTGCGAACAAAAATGGTACCCGTTGCGCTGACAGTATGGAGCCAAGGAGGTAGTGATGCCAAAAGCACCGTAGACCGAACACAAGAAAGATTCCGTCCCGGGTTCAACCAGCGTCGCCAGAAGCACAGTGAACTTTCGCACACGTAGCCATCGTACACGACGCGCAATGTAGGCTTTGACACTCATGTTTGCAACAGGTTGGAAAGCAAAGTCTCCGAACACGATGCCATGTTTGCCCCAGCGTTCGCCCGCTTCCTTCTCCTCCCGGATCTGCTTCTTCCAAAGTAGGTCTCCGATTAGATGGTCCTCACAGATGTTATCTGAAAAGTAATCGATTCCTGGATTTCGGGGATGAGGGTCGGTTGGTGAGGGCGCAGTGAGGTAGTTGAGATGCGAACGGCGGAACATATTCGACTTGCCCACAATGCACGGCGCGATTAGGACCGTGTTAATCGCAGTGTACATCTTTGCATGTGACGACGACATAAATAGTTCTTCCAATCTGCCGCCACGAGTCTGAAGCAGAGAGCGGAAGCTCGGTGGACCACGCTCTGCCCCGGAAGCCGTGTCTCCTTGATCAGGGGAACTGAGCAGTGACCGCTGTTCTTCTCCCAAGCCGTTGTCTTCGTCCACATCCACCACAATTGGAACATGATGCACGAACTTGTATTTGTAGCCTTTGCCGGAACCCAAGCCGCAAAGTCTATCCACCATGCGGCCACAGACGCCCTTTCCAACCCAAACATTGCAATCTATGATCCACACGATATCGTCCTTAGCCTCCCTATAAGCGCGACTCATGTTCCCGATCTTGGGATTGGGACCCAAATTGTAGGAATTGCCGTTCAGCAACGGGTCCTCCTCCTCCACGTACAGACGGGCGTCCGCATGTGGAAAGTTTGCAATCACCTTCTCGATAATTGGAAAGGCTGGGTCGGCGCGAGTGGCTATGCAGAAGTTGACCGTCAACTTATCGGAGGGGTAGTCTTGCTGAAAGGTCGAGGCCAGACATTCGTAGAGACGCGGTTCGAGGCCCTTGACGGGACGGATGACCGTTACGTGGGGAGCTTCATGAGAGGCTGAAGATACTGCTTTGTTGGGTCTGCGAGAGTAGTGTCTCCATCTGATATAGAGTGCCCAGGTCAGCTTCAACTCGACACGTTCCCAGCACGGCGCAGCCCCGAACCAGAACACTTACATTTGCAGATATCCCAAAGTGCATACCGCGACTATCACGACATACCAGATCAGACCAACCCAACCCAGCGCGACAAGCCATGAAGGTGCGCCATGGCCGCCACCAACATTGAGAGAGGTCGGGTCTGGTCTGTCGTCTAGCATGGGCATACACGGTTATGGGCGGGCAAAATTGACAGGACGATCACACTCGGGGAAGGGTACATTCTAAGTAAGAAGGAAAGGGGGTCAAAAAGGAAGAAACAAATAGCGATCAGCACTCGGATGTGGCCGAGCGTTCGTGTTCGTTGTTATTGTTGTCGGTGGGAGCCTTAATGGCCTGAATGTGGACTTTGCGTATTGCTGGCGGCTTTCCCGATGGTGCCGGCGTTCGAGGTGGAGCGCGAACCTCGTTTCGACGCGATCGTACCTGACTGGAAATCTCGGTTCGTGGTCTTTTAGAAAGCACTCGTAGCCAAGGATATCAGAAGGGACATTTCGTATACTCTCATCGTTGTCATCTTTAGAAGCCCACGGAAAGCTTGACTTCCGGTTTGGGGGGAACACGTGTTCCGGAGCATGATGCCTTTTGGAGGTTGATCATTGAGGAGGATATGTCTCACAGATAGGCTTATATTGATCTGTCTAGGTCACGAAGGTGTAAGTGAAACTAGGAGTATTCTACAGGCAGAATTCTATGGGCCATGCGAACAATAGAAACCGGGGCCGTAGGACGGAAGTGGGCAAGTAAACACCCATTCTATAAAGACTCGAAAGGTAAATTTGAAATGCGAGACTAATAAGGGAAATCGTCTCGTGCTACTAGAAACTGCAAAACAGATGAAACAGATATTCAAACTGCCTCTATCAAACGTAAGTAAAACATTCATGCATGGAGATCCATATCGGCCAAGATAGGATAGCAATACATGAACTAGCGCTAAATTTCACAGTCCGCAGAGTGCGAGTGCAGTAGCATCGTCTCTGGAATCAACAGAAATAACCTCCAAAAACCAGCATGCAGAAAAAGCAATCAAGAACAAAACACCGCCAGGGTCCCATGGATATCCTAGAAGAAGGCCAGCATGAAACTCCTTGGACTTTCCGAAGCCTTTCCTTTCTAACTCCACGCTAAAGACCTTTTTTTTTGTGAACCATCAAGAAAACTCCAACCCTCCTGGAATCGCCCTGAACTTGACCTCCAGTCATGTCTTCTTCTTTTTCCTAATAAAGTTTGCGTTGAGAACATTAACGGTCTCCGACGGTTCTGAAGCGACTGCTGCTTCTGTAGACTGTGCGTTGGCGGCTCCACTTTCGGTGCTGGCAGTCGTGTTATCCTCCTTCTCTTTCTCTTCCTTCTTTCTCTTTCGGACGAGGCTAGTATCCATCAGATGGGCTGTTTCGGACAGATTCGCGGCACCCTCGTTGATTGATTTTCTTCCCACCACACATTCACCCCAGATTAACTCGTCTGCAAGAGAAGCAACCTTGTCAATCCACGTCTTTGTACTAGCTCTAGCAAGCTCTTCGGTCTCAAAGTCTTGTTCAACAAGACAGTCATTCGCACTCTTATAGTCACTGTCACTCAATATGACATGACCACGACCGGCTTCCGGCCAATGGAATGCATGTGTACCGCCAGTAACGTTGGGCAGCTGAGAGGCCGAAGCTGAGCCTTTGACCTCATTAATCTCCTGTGAAATCGGATCCTCCGTTTTCCCGTGCGCTGCTCCAGATGAATCTGACGGATTGGTCGATGCTTTCGAGGTCGTTCCATCTGTTCTGGGCGCCTCCCTCGTGGGAAGTGCGGTAGCAGAAAGGGCGCGTTCTGCAGAAGGCCGCGACTTGTGGCCAGCCATCTCATCAGAATTGATGAGTCCTGGAGGGTTGACCACCAGCCATAAAAATCCAACAAGCCTTCCTGCGGAACATTCCTGCCGGAAAGCCATCATCTCCCAGAATTGACTTAAGGTCTTGACGCTTCGCCATTGTCCTGCATTTTCGGAAGCATTGCCTGCATCTGTTGATTCCGGCAGCTCATCATCCAAGTCGATGAGGAAGCGCGCTTTGGGATCATCAGGAAATCGAGGCACCAAACACCTCGGAGGGGCTTCTGGATTCTGACAAATCTGGTGCAGAGGGTACGTGTTTACCCATCTTGGTCGGGTCCGATCATCCGTCTTTGTCGTGGGTGGGAAGAATGCCCTCGTCTCGAATTGATCACATCCTGGTACAATCAGATACGCAGTCGCGGAACTTTTGGCGGATTCGACGGTCTGGTCAAGTAGAGCCTTGTCCTTCGAGGACGATTCCGGCTCGTGTTCTCTGAGGATGGGATCGAAAGCGCGACACCACCACTTGATCAGGCCTCTATCATCCAGCACATGCTTTCCTGAATTGTCGATGCTCCCCGGAAAGAGGTACTGGTTCTGCGCGCGCGCAAACAATGACAAGACGAGACGAATACCGGGACGCTGACGGGTCTTCACCAAATACGATAAAAATGTCGTTGAGATCGTCCTGAGCAAAGAGAGTTTCGGCGGAGCCTTCAATAGATGCAGGTACCCAGTAGAATCAGCCTTGGAGACAAAGAGGGTCGTCAGACGATCCGTGGTATAGACCAGAACCTCCATACCAAAGACGAGAACCTCATGAGATTCATTTTCATCCGCTTTGATAGACACAGCTAGAAAATGACTTTCGCAATAGGTAACCTCAGCCTCTTCTCCCGGCGGAGCCGAGAAGATGGCATCGCACTGTGTTGGGGTCGTCGAGACATGACGAACGGTGATCCCCACATCTTTCGGTAGTACCTCAGCGAGGAGATCACCCAGATCGAGTTTTGACATTGGTACGCTGCAATTCTTCCCCGTTTAAGCTATTCTTAGATCATATGGGTACAGCGTGGGACATTGAATGCTTCCCTCAATGTCATCGGTTAGTCTTCGGCAAAGAAACGCGTCCGGCCAAGGGACGCGTTCAAAGCTGTTCACGATCACGTGGCCTAAATTCAATATTACCCGATCCGTCGAAGGTCTCGTTGTATAGCTTATCACGTTGGTAGTCCATCATTTTCTAACTCAACAGGATTTGTACTTGCTTAAAATTCCGCAGGCACTGGTAGAAGGCTTTCTTTTATCGATGACTCTTACACTGTTTATTTCAATTAGGGTGGCTGCCCGGATTAGGGCAAACTATAACTGTCGAAAAGCCTCGTGGACAGACCGGAAGCTTAAAACTAAGTATATACATATCTCATTATTAAAAGAGCTCTGCGGCGGCGTCGAGATTATCTGCGTTCAGCAACCCGACTCCCTCCTCCAACAGCGCGCGCCAGACGGCATTTCTCTTTCGGATTGGATAGTACGGAGTATCCCAGTATCTAGCTGCGATTCCACGGTTCTTAGCGGTAGCAATCTGAGCACGGAGAGTGCTCAATTGCTCGTCCGTGAAGACAGGCTCGGTGTCGGATACGCTGCCAAATACAGCCTGGAAATCGGTGGACGCGATGGGCGAGATCAGAGACGTCACATCGGCATATTGCGTCTCGTTCAAGGATGCAAGAGGCGCATCATAGAAGTAGTCACGGTCAGCGATAGGGCCAACAAGGTCTAATGGTGTATTGCCTGTACCAATGACGGTGACGGGGGCACTGGTCAATGTCTTGTTATCCTTCAGAGTGGTAAGGTAGCCTGCGTCCCTCAGCGGCTGCAGCGCTGAGATGACGGCTTTCCATGTCTCAGGACCAGAGGTCTTGAGGTCTATGAAGAAGTAAAGAGTCTGACTGGAGGTGGTGTCAAACACGCCGCTGAGAAAATGGAATGTTAGCCATCATGATAACTGCAACAATGGATCTTGCTCACTTCTTCGTAGCCGATGTTAAAAAACTGGAAGAGGGATTTTGTCGCTTCAGCACATCAAGTATGGGATTGATGTATAGTGACTCGAGGGTCCGCTCTTCAGTCAGGGCAGACTCCTCGTGACCAACCTGCCATAGCTGTGAGCTTCATCCGGACCACAGGGGAGAACAGAAACGCACGTAGAGAGTCTCGTTGTACAACCAGACATCAGCTTCGGTCGATGCGCAGCCATGGGCAAGACCTGCCATGTCCCGTCAGTTAGTTACTTGTCCAACGTGACCTTCCAGCGCGCGTGCCGTACCGGTGTAGAAGGGCACATCTCTCCAATAATCACTTGAAGCTGTCAGCAGCTGGCCACAGATGTATTTTGTCAATCGGAGCTCGAAGGAAGCAGGCATACTTGTGCGAATGAACCGGAATCTAGGAGACCATGAATTAGCACGAAAGCTTGCATTACCCTCCAACAATAGCTCTGGGGACCAGTGAAATCAATTCAATTACTCACGGGAAAAATCCCCCTTGTAAAATCCGTAGGATACTGATATTCCTTGCTCCGATGCGTATTCTGCAAGACGTTCTGCAGACTCGACGAGATCGGCGTTCCGGCGACAAGCTGTGCGCTCGCCAGCAGAAGCGCGGTCAGCACGGAAGATAGGACGCTCATGTTGCAAAGTTGGATTCGAACGAAAGGAATGAAGAAGCCTAAAGATACAACATGCGCTCGCTGGTAATGAACGTATATAACTACTGGCGATATAGCGAGCTTTATCAATAGCTTGCCAAGTCTAATCAGCTTTCGATTGCCAAGCTGTGCTCTCGGCCGGGTCCACAAGTAGTCGATCTATCTAATGCCAATCTTCTCCCCACGTGCTGTGGTGAGTAAAGAGAGCAGGTCGAATGTGTTCTGCAAGTTGATCGAACTAGTCAATATTTTAAGTTAGGATAACGTGCTAGTGCAACACGAAGATGGGAAGACGCATTGTGTACTATCCTACTTTGTGCTATTTTCCAGTAACATGCTCAAGTGCGTTGTTGAAAGACTCCACTTCATAATATCAACTATTTACCGTGCGATAGACCTTTCAAATTAATGATGAACTACAGGAAAGCATGACGATAAGGACATAATGGTAGAGACCCCCTGGAAGACATGTTCTGTTGAACAGAACGGCTCGCCGCAAGGAATCATAACTCGACCTAATGAGACCACCGAACTCCCGCTGTGTTCCGAAGTTAAGAGGTGGTATCCCTGAACATGAGAATGTATCGCAAAGAGTTAAAAAAAAAAGGCGACCTAGACCTCCCGCACACTAGGTGACCTGGACGTATTTTGCGTATCCTGCACGCTGTTGTTCCGTCCTCGGAGGTTTAGATTTCCGATGCGCTGCACCAGATTGCTCCCGACAGCATCTACGGCTCCCCTAGGCGCAAGCAAGGTAGGGCCTTGAGCGGCTGTCTCTTGCACTCTGAATAATCTAACCCCTGTACCATTCCACACACCAACGGTGCCGGGAGTCGAACCAGATGCAGATCCGACAACCATCTCACTTGCAAAAATAAAGCCCCAGAGCAGGGACTCATACCAGCCTAGAGAAAGTGCGGACCATTCAAACGAATGTACACGAATAGGGGAAGGTTCGGAGAGGAGGGTTTGTATATGTGGCTCGTCAGCAAATGAGGGTAGGTTGGAGATCAATGTGCGGCCCTCGGAGCTTGAAGATGACTGCAAGGCGGAGTCTGGAATATGAGGTGAGATGGCAGAGATAATGGTGAGAATGGTATGAAGGGGAATTTCAGGTAGCCATGACTCCAACTGAGATTCCGCGTTAGCATCTTCTCGGGGTTAGGAAGAGATCGGGAACAGCTTACCCAGGCTGGAGTTGGGGTGAAACCGGCCGAAGGAGAGGCGACAGGTCCAGCATAACTGCTGAGACTGGTTGTACTATTCTGCCTGGAGAAAGTCATCTGGCCGGCGGGCATTTTCCCGCGCGCCTTTTCAGACATCCCCCGCAATTGCAGGGGAACATTCTCATCGACTGACGAGGAAATTGAAGGTGTTCGGGAGTTCTGGACAGAGGGTGATGACTGAGACGGGGTATTTTGCGCTTCCGTTTCTTCATCGGAGTCATCTCCTCCAATGGCAAAAGGTCCGCCTTCCTCCGGGATGTGGCTCAACGGTGACCTCACGCCGGATGATGCTCGGAGATCATCCACAGAATGTGATAGAGGGGGGCTAATGATACCGTCGATTGATCCGCCTTCTGCCTTTCGGCGTTGGCTCTGACGCTCAATCTCTTGCTGCCCGCTCTCAAGGGTAAAGGCCCTCACGGCTTCGAAGCGCTTTTTTGACTTGAGGACGGCATATACAAGGTATGGATTGCCTGGAGGTGGTCAGTGGACACATAGATGTGCATTGAAGCCAGAGTAACTCACTCGTGAATTGGTGCTCCAGGATAGCATTGATGAACTCTAGTAGCAATGAGAGGAGCGTATGGTTCGTCTCATTGGCCAACAGGAAACTTGGAGCTGACATTGAAGCGAACAGCTGTAGAACCTTCGAACATGTGGTCGGGGACAAATGTTGTGCATATGCGGCAATGTTATTCATTATAGCCAACAAGGCAGGATAGACGGCGTCTAGTCTTCCTTTGCTAGTAGTCATTAAAGTGTGTATGGACTGCTCGATCGTTAGTTCTTGAAGGAGGTAATGTTCATGGTGAGTCCCTTACGAGGATCAAGTAATCCGCATATGAGCCGTTGAATGGAGTGATACGTATGCTTTGTGGTAGCGTATCCTGAGCCTCGAACTTCTTGTTCAAGCTCTTTCCGAAACTCGGTTCGACACTCAAGGTCTGTAGGATAAAGACGCACATCTTTACCACTCCCTGTTTGGAGGGATCCGTCCTGTATTCGATGGCATAGAATATACAGAGGATGACGAAGTCGTGCGCGCGGTGTGAGTCGATAATAAATGACCTGAACCGTTTGTTGCATTGTAGGGCCTCCCAGAACAGCATTAGCATTTCAGGGGCCCATTTAACAGACCTCTGACTTCCAGGAAGGTAAGAAGTGGTGGCTTGCATCTATAGAGGGTTAGCTAGGCGGGAGCGAAACGTTGAAGGGGCATCCTACAGGCTGGTTTAAGATCCTCGTCATCCCGTCGACAAGGAATTGAAAGTCTTGAGGTCTGTGTAGCCGCCCGAAGTAGTGACGATAGTAATTTTTCGGCGGAGTTCCACGTCCATCTTCGGGAATGGGATATAGAAGGAGCACAAGGAGGAACTGCAGACAGTAGATGACGAGAATCTGCTTCGGATCCTTCCAAACAACATGGTCATACGGGACTCTCCACGAAGCAGGGTTGTATTTGATTGTCTGCAAACATGGGACTATTAGCGACCAAACATGGACAGGACACAGCATAACATACAGTGTTTAATAAAGAGCATAGCAAAGTGAGAACCACTTGCTTGTCGGGACAAGTTGCGAGGTAAGTGATAGCCTTCACTCCTTGTACAGGCAAGGTAGCTGGAAATGTTAGCATTAGAATTGTTGCATCTGGCAGGGACACATACTCGATGGCATATACATCGCTTTCCCGGTCAATGTAAGCAATAACCTAAGAACCTCGCATCGATTGTTCTCTAACTCTTTGTTCGAACCCATTGCACTGTTGCAACCCACCCCGCTCTGCCATATCGCATAGCTGACCTTGCTCTTAGCAGCCGGTAACCTGGGTATTGTGAAACCAGCATAGAACAAGAGATCGACCAAGGTGTCGATCAACTCTTCCGCCAATGGTTTGACATCCTCGTAGTCATTCTGTCGGCTTTCCCTCTGCGTTGGCTCATCGCCATTCTGGGCCTCATCGAAGAGTACCTCCGCAGCTACCTGCGCCTGACGGGTCTTCTTCTTACGACGAGCCCAAAAGAAGTTCTCTTCCCAGTCTGCCAAGTTGTCCGCTTCGTAGACGAATGGGAGGACGCGAGTGAGGACACGCACGCAATTAAGTGCATCACGGTCGGGAGCGAGTTCAGGGTCCGGAAACGATGGATGGTTCTTCAGGATAATGAGTCGAGATGTTACTGCGAGTATTAGTGTTTCTAGATTCGACAATGCGAAGTCTCGCGTTCGTCGTATGTCCGCGGGTGTGAACAAGCTGAAGACATCCTCTGTTGATTCTGGGAGCTCCCAAAACTTGGACGCACACGTCAGCTAAACAGAAGGAGAGCAGATATGATCAGTAGAGAAAGATTTACACGTACCCTGGCCCAGTAAGGGTCATCGGCTGGGATATCATTCTCCTCAGACAGCCGGAAGATACCCTGTTTGAAGACAAGCTTGGACTCCGAGGCTCCCATAGCGGCCGGTCGCTTCAGGAAAGCGTGTCCGTCATGCACAGAAGGATTCCACCGGAATGGCTATTTTATAGTAACCTGTTCGAGGGGCACCTCGGTTCGTCAAAGATTTCTCGATTTGATAGTGTCTTGTTTGGTCGAGTAGTATATTGCGCTCCGCCCACTTTGCGAGAAGTCTAGGCGGTTCTGCTTGGGAGCTCGGGGACGTCTCCACACGGGACAAACAGGTCCATGGCTGAAGATAAGCCAAAGCCACACCAGGGTCTACTCTAGGTTTACAACATGAACAGAAATTACTGAACGGACAGAACGCTCTCTATTGTACCTAACTCCATGACATATCTTCACAATGTAATGTTCAAGTCCAACGTTACACATTTCGCACTTATTCCATCTGCAATGACGCCGACGTACAATGATGACCAAGACGACGGAATCTAAAGGACGCCACTGCCTGCCGATAGCCTTCGGCTGTTCTCATACAACCATTTATTGCTAACTCCCAAGCTGGAACGTTTGCTTCCCACCGGAGAGGGCGTCGCAGGCGCCCGGCTGGCGGTGGAATCCCCGAAGGGCGAACTGGAACCCAAGGGGGAGGGTGACCCAATACTCAGTCTTCGCCCATTTTCCCTGTTTCCATTTGTAACCGCCTTCTGGAATAGTGGACTTGGGCTAGGCGAGAAAGAAGGGCCAACAGAAGTTCTTGGTCCGGAGAGCGTACCGTTAGCCGATAGAGGTGATGTACTTCGGCTTGCCGGGCTGGCTTGACGCGAGCCAGCAGATAGACGGTATCTTGGTGGTGTAATATAGTGTGTACCAGGAGTCGCAGGAGGCGTTGCGGTGGGATCGAGGCCAAGCAGGGCACGTTGTGTTGGCGTCAGCGGAATATCTGAGAGATCATCTTTCGGTCCAAAAAGTGGGTATAATGCGATAAGGATGTTCAGGACGAAGAAAAGACGTAACACCAAAAGAGAAATGTCTGGGTACGTCTGGAAATTCGCAAGGTTCTGTAATCGGAGAGCACTGAAGATCCGTCAGTACGGCGCAGAGTCTGCTGAGCAGCTCACTCACTATGATTTGAAACTGTCCCCGATAAAGAAGGTCGCTAAGAGCGCAGCACCATTCCACACCAGCTTTTTCAGATTGCGATCACTGAATGTAGCAGCATCCTGTCTCCTAACGATCTCGTCCAGACGGGGGTGCCGCCACTTCCCAGGCTCTTGAGAAGGCGTCACTGGAGCTGCTTTTGGCGTCGACGGAAAAGGTGAAGACACCATTGGTGCAGGATAATTCAACTGCGCAGAGAAAGAGCAGAAACTATGCTGATATGAGCTGCTGTCTCCGGTTGAGAGATGATCAGGGAATCCACTTACCTTGAAAGAAAACTTACCAACTTACCTTAGAATAGCCTTCTCGATGTGCGTCACCCGTGCATTGGGATGATGGCGATTAGGAACTAGGATGAGAAGGTTACGAAGGGCATACTCTCCACGAGATCGAGAAGAAGCGTGGGTGTCGCACTGCTGTTGTGGTATTCGTCTTGTCTTGTCAATGGGAGTCTATGCTCACACGCGCCGTTGCCGCGAGCTCTCCGTTTAACGTTAGGCGCGGACGCAAGCGCGAGTCTGTTCTCCGCAATTGTCATTCCCCTCCAGTTCACCGCCCGAGGTTGAACGGCGTCATCCTATTATCGTCACGGACACATGAATCGAGAACAGTGATCGAGAAAGGAGAAGAGTATTAACCATGGCCGCAGGTGAATCGGGCCTGGCAAAGCTCGATGCTTTCATAGCTGAGCTCGTATCAGACTGGAATATCTACTCTACATTGATTGCTGGCGCTATCATTACGTTTCTGGTTTACACTTTAGTCTCTTCGAAGGAACCTGACTGCCATCCATACTTACTAGCTCGACAGGCCAGTGAGGCTCCTGTCAGACAGCCAGGCGAGTCAGCAGCACACCGCAACCTTGAGACACCATATGGTTTCCCGCTCAAGACGGGGTTGAATATCAAGGATCCTGGAGCGCCTAAATGGACTGGCGGCCGTAAGGGCGACTTGCGCGACATATGGAGAATTGCTGTGCGTGGTGCGACTAACGATGATGGATCACCTTCTGGAAAGAAGGGCAAGATCTATACTGTACTGGGAAAACATGTGGAGGAACACAGCTTAGATGATATCACACAAGAAATCAATGTCATCGGTCAATACATCAAAGACTCGAAGGCCAGTACGGTTGTTATATGTCTCTCTGATTCTATTGAACTTCTGGCAGCTCTATTCGGTTCGTCATAACCCCTTCTTCGCTGAAAGGATCCTGAACGGAGACTGACAACCTGAGAATAGCTGGTGCATTCTATGGATTCAAGACGGTGATCGTTCCGCACAATCTACCAGCCCACACACTTTCAGACTATCTCCGGAAGGCCCAAGCCGAACTCCTAATTGCGGAAGCTGGTGCGGTCGATCTTTCGGTGGTCACGAAGGGCAATCAGCAACTCAGCCATGTCGTATGGGTCGCGAAACAGGGTAGTAGGCACATGGAGTGGAATCAAGTGCCCGAGGGTATCGGAGGTCGCCTTGAGGTCGCGGTCTGGCATGAGCTGGTCAAGGACAAGAAGAGTTCTGTTGGCTCCGAGGTTCCAGAATGGGACCCAAAGTCACCAACACCATCCATCACAACAGTGTGGCCGTCGACCTCAGGCGTCGGTGAATTTGTCGAATATCAACCAAAGGTACATCATCCCAAGTTGACAGGGTGCTTTTTGACATTAACGATAAATAGAACTTTGCGGCTGCCATTGGAGCACTTATTTCTGCATTGCCTCGCAACCAGCGTTTGGCTTCTGATGATCTGCTGCTTTCGATAGATTCCCTGTCTCGGTCTTATCCATTATGTTTAGTGCTGGCAGCCCTGTTCTCGAATGCCTCCGTCGCTCTTAACTCTGTTGCTGGAGAGGGTGTTGATTTCGCTCTTGCAACCGTGGGCGTTTCACCTACAGCGATCGTTGCCTCATCACGTACCGTGTCGGAGTACCACAAGAAATTCATGGAGCCTCACACCGGTATCGTCTCCAAGATTGCCAGATGGTTTCAGGCGCGGAGTCTGGATGCTGGCACTATGCCCAGCTCCAACCTCCTTACCAAGATTGCCAACATTGGGCCAACGGCAGAACTCTCCCTTGACAAGCTACGACTGTTGTTCATATCTCACAGGGCTGATGCACCTGATGAATATCGTCTTTCCTCCGAACAGCTAGCGGACCTGAGGATCTTTACTGGGGCACGCGTTGTATATGCATTGACCGGTGCTGGAGTAGCAGGAGCCATCGCGCAGACGAATGTATTTGATTACAGACGTCAGGATGGCCCCAGCCACTTCGGTGCTCCGCTGAGCAGTGTCGAAGTCACTTTGACGGGTCATCCAGAAGACGCGGGACTTGAGAGAGCCGTCGAGGGACAGGTAAGTATATGTTTCCTAGCACCAGAGCTGTTGATCTTTTTGCTAACTTGACCTTTTAGATTGCAGCTGCCGGTCCCGCAGTGGTATCCGGAAAGACGACTCTGCCAGCCCGTGGACGTTTCGGAGATGACAACACCTTGCACTTGCGTGCATAGATGTATGACCAAATTTCGAGGTGTAGCACCAGCTTAAGGATAGCCACCATGATCTTATATAGCGAAAAGCTTATCCCCTGTCTCTGAATCCCCCTTTGTTAGAAAGTTGTAAATGTCTTCACAACTCGTAGGCAGTATTGGTCGACCGGCATTTCCCAGCCCCGAGCGGACATTCCTGGATGCGGACCTAGGCATAATGTCATTGTGACTGGCACGTTTATTCAACTAGGTTGTCCCACCAGAATAGAAAAGAGAAAAAAGAACTCTATATCGAATATCTTTTGCTTTAGACGACCCTTGCTGTTGATCTGAAGTAATATACAAAAGGGGGTTAGGTTATCGTAATCAACACAATGATGAAAGAATATAGAACAGGGAGATTCATGCTTCATTCCTTAAAAGAAGTGAAGGATCTGCTTGTAACCTTCCGTCGGGCGCTCCTTGACGTTCTCGGGAGCAATCTCCTTCTGCTTCTTGATCAACTTGCCCAGCTTGTCCATCCGTCCCTTCAGGTCCGAGCTGAGGGCCTTGTTGCTGGAAATGCCGTTTACCTGCAGAGCCAACTTGATTCCGTTGTAGATAGGGATGTTTTGCTGAAGCATGTCTTCGATCTCGTACCAGTTTGTGACTTCAGCGTCGAAAGAGCCAAGAGGCCATGTTGCCACAAGTCTTCGTGCGTATGCGGCAACCTGACCGTCCTCGTCACGGCCTTCGAACTCGTTCAGAGCACGAGCAGCGCTCAGCTCGAGAAGCACACCGATCACGGCCGGCCGTCGTCTCGGGTCCTTCGTGATGTCATGTTCAACGTGCTCCGGAGCCTCCAGCAGCTGGGCTGCCTGTTGAGCCAGGCTCAAGGCTTTAGCAGTAGCTGGACCCTGAAAATTGGCCGCCTGAGCCTTCTTGTGTAATCCGTAGAAGTACTTGCTCGCAACGCCAACGTCCTTCAGCTGCAGACCCGTCTTTTCAGACTGTTTCGCACATTCGAGCATAATTCCGAGAGCGTCGGCTTCAGTGGCCTTGCGCATCAGCCACTCCCAACGGTCATTGTTCAGGTAACGCTTCGCTGTCCGCAATCCCATGAGGAAAGGAATGATATTCTGCCAGTCCTTGGTCGTCTTCATCAACTTCACAACGTCTGAGATCTCGACCTTTCGAGGCCGCGTCATGTGGTCCATAGGGCGGAGTAGGAATTGCTCATCATCACCAATTGTCACTGCGACCGGTTCCTCCTCAAGCCGGCCGGAGTATTTCTGTCGGAAAATCAACTTTCTCTGCTGGACACCCAGCGCGAAGGGGACGAAGAGTTCTTCGCGGAATCGGTTCAAGGCCTGGTCGAGTTCGGAAGAGGATGTCTGGGAAAAAGAAGGGATGGCTTTAAAAAGGCACTTGGATTAGCAATACATATCAGATATGGTAGAACGGCATTAATACCATTTTTTGAGTAGCTGCGCGTCTGTCTAAGCGGCGAGCTTATCGACTGCCTGAGACAACTCTGGCAGCGGAAGAGCCTGCCCATGGCGCTTTGCGCCATTTTGAACTCGAACTCAAATGGGCCTTGTCGTTTCTCAACGAAAAGATCCCTCCGGAAAACCCCGCAAATCGTGAGCCGGCGCAATAGAAACAGCTGCGGAGTTCGTGATGCTGTCAAAAAAGTTCCCGCTGGATGGAGAACCAAAAGTATTGCCCGAACAGGCAACTCTAGGCTTGGCGGAAATTCTGTCGGACGCTCGGACCAAGAGACCGATTAATCTCCAGACATCTCGTTGCAAGTCGACAACCTCGACCACTTCACAGCTATGGCGGCCTCGTTTTCGATGAAGCGGCCGCTGAGCTGCCTGCAATCCGTCTCCAGGCAGTTGGTGCAGCCACAAATATGTCGACGATCGTTGACAACCATTTACTCCGCGAAGCCGGAGCAGACGCCGCTTCCTGAGAAGCTGCCAAAGTCCTTCTGGTCCCAGCTGCCGCCTCGATTTAGACCGGATCAGGGTATGGGATTTATTTATCGTCTTGATTGACAGGCCTCCGCTTCAATGGCGGTTATTATCATCATTGTTGCGATATCCGGAATCAAACAGCTGACCTTCTCCGGTCCACAGGCAAGAAGAAGCTGAAGGTCATCCCAGCTCCGCCTAGCGCCCTGAAAACATGCAAAGACCCTGTCGCAGCTGTTCAGGAATCCCAGCTTGCGGTTCTCGACCCGACCGGTGAGCGCAAGGCCCTCTTCGACTACCGACGAAACCCCCGAAGTGTCAAAGTTGGCGACATCCTGCGCGTTACCTTCAAGAGCGGCGACCCATTCTCCGGCGTGTGTCTGAACATTCGATCTCGAGGCATTGACACGTCGTTTTTACTGCGCAACAACCTCACCAGGGTGGGAGTAGAGATGTGGATAAAGGTCTTCAGTCCGAACGTGGAGAGCGTGGAGATCGTACAGAGGACGGAGAAGAGGAAGAGAAGAGCAAGACTCTACTACATGAGGTATGTCCTTGACAATTCTATTAGTCTGTCATATTGGACAAGCTGGATCTTCTTCTGCTGTGTTGTGGTGAACGTACAGACTAACGCAATACTGTAGACAACCCAAGCACGACATGGGCAGTGTCGAGAACATTGTGCGCAACTACCTCAGACAGAAGTCTGCTTTGACCGGTCAGCGCATTACTGGCCGAGCATAGAATGTCTGGCCCATTCCCTCTCCCATGTGAGAACAGCTTTTGTGTGAATGTTGTACAACTACCAATATCGGTCCTGGCGGCGCGGGTCAGCATTTCCATTTTGTATTTTATCCCTCGAAGACTCCATAACTCATGGCAATTACGCTTTCTACATCTTCTATCTTCTATGGAAGAGCACACTACACTACACTTTGGAGGCAACTTCAACGGTCGGCTTGGCTCACGCACGCCCCAGCTAGACAATAATCCGTCGTGGCTACAATTATGCCAAGTCACACTCCTCATCACTGAATGTGACAATTAGTAACTACAAGGTCGTACCTGCATTTCCAGATGGACGTCATCCCGTCAGTATCCGCTTCTGTCCGAGGACATAGGGTTGCCTCAATGGCAGATGATCGCAAAACATAATGTTGTTGCATTTTTCAATCCGGAATTAAACTCACGTTCAAGCTGGCAGTGGTAGGCGATACAAGATAGTTACAATCCGCGGTCATTCCATTTCAGAAATTCAATCCGGTGAAGTATTAGTAAACAATAAAAAGAAAATCTGCTAATCTATTCCCCGCTCCAGAAAGTCAGAGGCGTTAGATCGGTAGGAAGCGGTTAGTTCTGGGCCACGAAGTGCTGGTTCTCCCTGCCAAGCTTAAAGTTCATATCATCTCAACGACCTCACCGTGATGTCAGTTTGAGGAAACAAAGGGAAACCGGACACAATGTCTCGATTGACGTACCCACGGTGCATGGCTGAAATGCCTGATAAATACCAGAGCCAGCGACATAATTGGGTTCTATTTCCCTTGTCCTGCTTATTACGCAATCGAGGTATATCCTAGAACAGTATATAGTAATAAACTATTTAGTAGGTATGTTTCTAATCTCCTTTTCCATATACCCACCGTAACTGAATACTTGATTTTAACTGTCTGATAGACTCAAACCCCCACTCGATAGTTCAAAATGGCAGTGTCGCAAGCCGCCTACGGTGTCGAGAAGGTCATCGGAAACACGGATGATGCTACCATCATGACAGACGTAGCCAACTATGGAAATAAAGACCTTGGTGACCCGTCGGGAGCCCAAATGAAGGCCCTGACATGGCAGGGAAAGAACAGCGTCAAGCTCGGTATGTTCTCATGGATATAAATAGAGTTCATGTGGTTGTTCGAACATTACTAACGTTCCTGCTCTATGTTCCAGTTGAGACGGCGAAGCCTCGAATTGTCGAGGACAGAGATGTCATTATCAAGGTGACCGGTACTACGATCTGTGGAAGTGATCTGCACCTCTACCATGGTATGTGCCATCTGCATCTGTATCCTGAGGCAATTGTTTGTTAGAATCTGAGTATTAAATGCGACCCACAGGCGCCATTATTGAAATGGTTAAGGGTGACATCCTCGGCCATGAGTTCTGCGGTGTTGTCGAGAGTGTTGGACCTGGCGTGACGAATGTCAAGCCTGGAGAGCGCGTTGTAGCATCTTTCCAGATTGCCTGCGGTGAGTGCCGCTACTGCAAGCTCAAGCTCTCCTCAGTTTGCGAGCGTACGAACGCGAACAAGATTGTGAATGTTATGTATGGAGGTCGCACGGGTGGTAAGTCCTAAACTTCGGGTACTACCATCACACTGGAACGTCTAATACTAAACATGTAATAGGTATGTTTGGATATTCTCACTTCACCGGAGGTTTCGCTGGCGGTCAGGCAGAATACGTACGTATCCCCTATGGCGACGTTAACCTACTCAAGCTTCCAGATGATGTCCCTGATGAGAAGGGTCTCTACCTGTCTGACGTCCTCTGCACATCCTGGCACTGCGTTGTCGACACTGGAGTCAACAGTGGTGATGTGGTTGCTATCTGGGGTGGTGGTCCTGTTGGCCAGATGTGCGCTGAATTTGCTTTCTACAACGGCGCCAGCCGTGTCATTATGATTGATGGCGGAGACGGAGCATGGCGTCTGGGCTGGCTCAAGTCGAAGATCCCTAAGCTTGAGACGATCGATTTCTCAAAGCTTCCCAAGGGCGAATCTGTCACTTCGCAGCTGAAGAAAATGGTCGATGGAGGTCCAGACGTCTGTCTGGAGTGTGCAGCTGGTGAATATGCCAAAGGATGGGCCCATTACTTCGAGACTCTGCTCGGTATCGAGACGGATACCTCTGAGCTCTTGAACGAGATGATCACTTCCGTCAAGGCGTTCGGTCGTATTGGAGTCACTGGAGTCTACACCGGCTACGTACGTACAGATCATCTTTCTTCAAAATCACACGTCTCCATTCTAACTATGCTGACAGACCAACCACTTCAACATCGGTGCCCTGATGCAGACCGGTATCCGCCTCATCGGTAACGGCCAAGCCCCCGTCCACAAGCACTGGGACCACCTTCTTCAGCTCATCCGCGAGAACAAGATTAACCCACTCGACATGGTCTCTCACCGCGTCAGGCTCGAGGACATGGAGAAGATCTACGAGATCTTCAACAAGCGCGAGATTGGCTTCCAGAAAATGTTTATCCAGACAAAGTACTCGGCTCCTCCTTCCCCTGGAGCGCCGCACTTGACGGAGCTGTAGACATTCTTTTAACTGCTTACAACAGCTCTCATGCTACACCACCTAGATTGACCTTTTGATATTTATCGAATTGTATTATTCTATATATAGTGATGTTGAGTTACGAATATGGGACTGGATGTATGAGCAAGGTTGGGGTCGCGATGCGAGTATGAGATGAAATATGTTGCATGGGTGCATGTACCAGTTTAGGAAGTTGTGGAGTACGAAACATGGAGGTAAAAAACATGAGGTCTTAGTAGCATTGCGAAAATTCTAATTTACCAGATTGGCTATGACTGCTGTCTTCATATGTATTCCCACATCTAGAACCCTAAAAGAAGTATCCAGAAGACTGTATAGCCAGCCATGAACGTAGAATGGAATCAACTTCAGAATGATGTTTAGATGATGAGAATCATACTGCTAATCATTCAACTGGTCTCCCATGGTGAAAGGTAAAAGGCTTGACAGATATAAGATGTAGCATATAAGTAGAAGCATCAATCCCAAACATAGAGAAATAGTGTAATACTCAACTACATGTTTTCAAAACTCGAGGTCGAATTGGACGAAATAGGGTATCTACTCTACAACTTGGACTTCTTCTTCCCCGTCACGCCCGATACTGTTTCTCCAGAGAGAAGGAAGTCTGGATACTTTATACCGGCTCCGGTTGGGCTACCAGTGACACGCCAAGCAGCGCCATCCACTGCGACGATATTAGAATGTGAATGACCAAATGGAGGAAGAGGATCCCGTCCTTGGGAAACTTAGGGAGAGAGATACTCACCAACGAGAGTCTGTCCGCTAACATAGCTTCCAGTATCTGAGAATAGATAGACAGTCGCATCAGCGATGTCTCTGACGGAACCGAATCTTCCAAGAGGTTGGGCTCGGGTGACAGATTCCAGTTCCTGGGCGGGAATCAAGCGGGAAGCACCCTAAAAGCACATAAATATCAGCTTATTTTGCATCCTCTTCACACTAGAAGGTGGATAGTCTAGGTAACGCACCTCTGTGTTGGCTATAGGACCGGGTGCGATAATATTCGAAGTGACACCCAGAGGACCGAACTCGATGGCCGTATTATTTGATAGAGCATCGACACCAGCCTTTGCAACTGATACGTGCGTCTGGAATACGACACCTGTGTAGTGAAGAGTGGCGCTGACGAAGATGATTCTGCCACCAGTGCCGTTTGGATTTGGTTTCACTTGGAGTTTGGGTCAGAATGTATGTCACGGAATGCTATACGAAGACACTTGAAAGAGTGTATACTCACGGGTCTTGGAATCAACTCTGTGCTTCTCTGCAGACTCAATGAGATGTGGAAGAGTAGCTTTCAGAGTGTTGTAGGAGCCAAGCACGTCAATGTCCATCACGGACTTGAAGGCATTAACGGAGAGCTGGTTGATTGAGGCAAGGAAGTTTCCTGCAGCACCAGCACTGGAAGTGCATTAGATGTAAGCAAAAAGTCATCGATTTAAATGGAGTTCGATGCCCTTAAAAGCAAGACATCATAAAAACAAGAGCAAAGTGATGGCGTGAGGAGGGCATACATCACAAAGTCAATCTGTCCGAGCTCCTTGACGCAGCGATCCACCGCATCCTTCAGACTGTCGAATTTGCGTACATCGACAGCACCGATGCCAATGACCTTTGCACCTGGTCTTACCGTGGCAATATCCTTGGCGGTCTTTTCTGTCTTCTCAACATTTCTGCCAACAATGCAGGCATCCGCACCCAGATGGACTAAAGCACGAACTTGGGCACTACAGATGGAGCCTGCACCACCCGTGCAGAAGACAACCTTCTTATCTGGGATAGGGTTAGATGATACGCTGAGCGCGGCAAATCCTGTTTTTCGTGGTTCATGGAGTGCATACTGAAGAGGCCGTCCTTCCAGGAGTCACTCAGATATTCTGACTTGGATATAGTCATGGTTGGGTTTATGTTTCCGTGGACGGGGGATCAAACTGGGAGGGTGGTGCAGCAAGGTCTGTATGTACACGATTATGGGGGAAACGCGAATAAAATACTATTGCAGAGGCTGATAGAATTGTGGATGTCGATATTGAGACCCTATCTCAAGGTAAATGCGGAGGAATGGATGTTCCATCTCACGTCCGTAAGCTCCGCCTGACGGAGATGCCGCGGCATCTTTCTTGTCGTGATGAGTGAGCGAGTTTCAGCATCTTCCCAATCCCGACAACCGCCAAGGATAGTAGCGATCGATGAATGGACGTTATTATAACTGCTATTCGGTTGCGGGACACTTAAGATCTGATTATCTATTTAGCTTACTGTCGAATATCGATTATTCTGCGTGTGCAACATCAACAATTGGGACCAAGTAGTAGGGATTACTTGTAGCCTCCTCACTTGACGCGACAACCGACTATCGTCCACACAGATTCTATCTTGACAGGGATATATTAAGGCATTTATTTTCAGTCATCTTTTCCCATGGGCATACAAAGACCTTTCTCATGGCATGATGAGCAGCCCAACGATGGGTTGCAATCAGACCGCCCGTCATTGGCCGGCGCTGGTCTGAACGCTCCGAATGTTCCCTTCCAGCTTCCCGGACAAGACAAAGAAGACGTCACATCCATCTTCTTCCGCTGCTGTTCCGCGACGGCCTTCCTGCGAATCCGGTCTGACTGACTCGACTAAGTAATTGTCGAGGACGGTGTCTTGATATCAACAACTATCCTCAATTGCTCCCTGGTTCTCTTAGGTCAGCAATTCGCGCCTGAGATAACTAGGCCGCATAGTCACCTAGTTTCGGCCTCATCGTCGCAGACACCGCTGGCAAGATGGCGTGCCCAATTACGGTAACGAAATTTGTCGGAACAGTGTCTCTTGGACTCTTGACGGTATGCGTGATCCCTCTGGCTTCTATTCGCAACAGATCTGGTGATTCATGTTTCTACCCCTCAAGGGTTCAGTGATTGCGGCCACCGGCTCAAAAGATGGATTTCTGTGGCTAACTATATTAAAAAAAAAAAATAGGGTCTGTCCTATTCGACTGCTGCAGTTACTATTCCTTCCCTGAAACTCCTCCCGACCGCTACGAATGCCACCCGCGCCTTGAAGGAGGTTAAGCGTCGCACCCGCAAGCACGCTCTTCAGCTCTCGAACCTGACAAATGCCTGTATTCTCTTCGCCTACACACTTTCCTCCAAGCGTCGCAAGCATCCTTACTTGATATGGATGGTCCTGACTTCCAGCATTGGCACCTTCGGCTTGGACTTTTGGTTCAACCGCAGCAAAGGATTCATGGGATGGAGCCAGATGGTCGTTGAGGACCTCGGACTCTCAGCTCTCGCGGGAAAGAAGAAAAAGACGACGACAAAGAAGGATGAGGACCTGGTGGTGGTGGAATCCGCGACAGAGGTCAATGGCGAAGCCGTCGAGCAGGATATGGAGCAGGAGCGCAAGCTGCAACGCGCCAGGGCCTGGTTTTCGGGCATTGCTCTTGCTATGGGCATTGTCGGACTATGGGGTGACGGCGCTTGATCTCATTACGCCAGAACTAAATCTATGCGCCCCATATTGAATCCACGAAAAAAAACTTCATAGGGGCTTTATCAAGTCCGGAATACGGACCATCTTGATTTCACAAGGATACATGACGTTAACGACCGCACGGGATTTGCAGGAACTACGGACACTTTTCCTTGATTCCAGTGTGCAGATACCGTTCTTCCCTACTCACTTTGCCTACTCCGCTCTTCTCGCTCTTTTGGATCATTATTGAGGCTCATATCCCGGTGGATCTGTACATTTGAAGGAGAACACGACGCTTGAATCCAGGAGCTTTTGGTGTCTGGGTTAGATTTTGCACTATCAATGCATATGGGATGTCTGTTTTTCTTTCTCTGGCGTCAATTATTTCATAAGTAGTGACGAATTATATACTTTACATGGATGGCTCTTGTCTTTTTGCTCCCGAGCTGCCTTGAAAGATGCTCTCGCCGAGGATGTGACCCAACTAGAGTATGTGGTCTCCAGGCCAAACAATACTGGCCCTATTCACGATTGACCTAAATTGGTATCGTTAAGGATAGACACTGAAATTATTTGTTCTCATAGGCCAAAATGGCAAATTGGTTGGCAGCCCTGCGAAATAGCGCCTCAACCGCGCCTGCGGCTGAAACCGAGGATGGGGGCCGAGCAGAAGTTCTACTACTACCTAATAACAATAAAAATGAAATCGCGCTTTCATATTCTCCCAGATAGACAACTGTTCTGTGCTATCCTTTTCACTGATACCTGAATTAATATTTAGTCGAATAAGATAACCCCCTAGGATGGCTACTTCCGAAGACGAGACGCTGTCTAGCACCTCCTCGAATCACCCCGCGAGCAGGCCTCGGGCGCTTTTGCCCTCTAGCTCTGTCGAGAAAGAGACATCAAATGTGCCGGTAGCAGGGCGCACTTGTCGCAGCTGCAAGAAGCGTAAGAAAAGATGTGACAAGCTACTTCCGTCCTGCTCGTCCTGTAAAGCGTCAGTCCTCCATGCCTGTGGGAGGCTGTCTATTTGACCGCTGACTTGTGTCACAGAACCCACACGGTCTGTGAGTACAAAGATGAAATTATTTCTCCGGACGAATTACGGATTCTTGAGCTTCAGAGGAGACTTGACACCTTGGAGAATATGCTACTACTATCTGAGAAAGCGGATCACCCTGGTGGCGGTCATGCTGCTGTCGTGGATAAAACCATACTGCAAAGCCCACATACGGCCCATCCCCTGCTGAGCAGGGTTTCGACTAGAAACTGCCCGGAAGACATTGATCAATTCGCTCAGGAATTCGTATCCAAAGTAATTGACGAGTACGGGCAGCTTAGCCAGCCTGCTCTCCGAGCATTCTTCGACGAAGTACAACAGTGGCTTCCTATAATCGACGAAAAGTCATTTAATGAACATTTCAAGAATGCTGGAATCGTCCCACGTGCAGACAGATCCCTTCTCTTTCTTACTGTTTACCTTTTGGGCCAGCCACCAAGGACAGACGCAGCTACTGAGCAGTCGATCCTTCATCGTAATACCCGGGCTTTCTTTCAATATCTAAGCAAGAGGCTCTCTCCTTCGATCGAGCTTGTTCAAAGTGCTCTACTCTTAGCCACTTACGAACATACGAGGGGATTAGTGGAGACCGCTTACACGACCATAAGCTCGGCCGCCTCAATGGCCCATGCGATAGGTCTGCCATCTGCAGCGCGGCGACATGGATCTGCAGGTTCCTCTGCCAGTGCTCAGAGTAATCTTTGGTGGGCTATTGTGGTGCTTGACAGGTACGTTCCACTTCTAGCTGATCGATTATGTGTGATTGAACGGCAAACATTGACTGGTGCCCTCTTAGATTCATTAAAATAGAAGATGAAATGCACGATCGACCGTTTGTTTCGGAGCCCGTCTATGTCAGACAGCCGAAGACTTTCTATGATCAATATAGGCCAGGGCTTGGTTTGATCACCAATCCAGACTCTTCGACCCAGGAACTGCCTTCCAACGATCTCCGACGACAGTTCTTGGCGTGTGAATTGCTAAGTCGTGTCTTCGAGTTCTGCAGTCGTGCAGATGCAGCCGCCAACGAGCACCAGATGGCTATTCTAGACTCTGAACTGAAAGTCTTTTTCAGTGTGATACTTCAAGAGTACTCAACAAGATGGGGAATGATGAGTGGTGCTACTGCGTTGTGGACTTTGTAAGCTTCAACAAAGGCTCCGTCTCTGAATTTGGTTGCTGATAGAATTTCAGGGCCTTTATAACCCTTCACGATAGCAGCCTGCTAGGTTTGCAGGGGTCATCCTTGTTCTCGATGGATCCTCGATCATCAATCAGAACAACTCTATCACTCAGTACAGCGACTCGAATTATCATTGACATGGTTAAAGCCTATCATGAATACAAGTTGGAAATTCCGGCCGGCTCAATGTCTCCAGGCTGTGCGTTCACTGTATACAAAGCTGGTGTTCTCCATCTCAGGTCTTATGTAGTTGGCGACGAACAATGGTGGACGGAATTCAATTCCCTTAGGCAGTTCTGTTGGTATTTTGGTCAACGCTGGCCACTCGCAGGTAAGACCTGATGCCTGAGATGTCTGTCAATATCATTGCTAACATGATACGAAACAGCAAAGTATCTCACGCTACTCGAAAATGAAGCTTCGAGGGTCATCCCGACTCTTATGAGAGTAACTGAGGCGTAGTTAACAAATTCTATTTGAAATGACAAACTTGTCTGATCAATGGAATTCTAGCACCCAGCAAAACGCCAAAATCTTCCCGGGCATATTCCGTCTACCCTCGTTAAAGGGCTTCTGCGACCCTCCCGGCCTTTATTGCCCACCCAAGGATCCTCATATTCGTACTCAGCGCCGCGAAACTCAAGTCCACGCAATGCGGTGCCCTGGGTATTAATTCCGATACCAAAGACACAGAGGATTTCAGCTTTCGAAAGGAAGCTGGGAGATCATCAAGGAAGTCTTGATCGAAACACCACATCGAGTCCGCCGCACCTAGAACATAGTACACAGGAATTGTGATTTTTTTGGTATAGCGCCGCCAATACTGAGGCCATTGCCACATGCAATCATATATCTCTGCCGGGTCCGCTGGGTGGTCGAGCTGGGACGTCTTCGATAGAACTTCTTCTGGAACCAGTTTCTGTTCGGGGTGATTGAGCATCAGACGATCTTTGACGTCCAGCGGGAAGCCGGTGGGAGCATCTGAAATATTTGCGGGTGGAGGATCCGTTGATCCTGGGGTCGTTGATACGTCTCCTGCACCGACCACAGTCACGCCAACGAAAGAGTATGCGGGTTTGGCCTTTTGAGAGTATACGGAGGCGCAAATGAGACTGATCAACGCTCCAATCCCATGTTCTTGAGAGATATTCCCCTTGTTTCTGGATATATGTATTCTTGCCACTGCTGTTGTCACTGTCGTCATTCTCATCCTCGATATTATATTCCAAGGGAGTCGAGCCACCGTATCCGGGACGATCAATTGCGATCACTGGAATGGACAAGGAACTCGCTATTTTCAAGAGAGAATCAGTCGGGTGCGCAGAAAAGTAACTGGAAGTATATGTTCCCCCATGAACAGCTACCAGGAGGACTTTTTTGCGCGAGGACAGGTCAAGGTCATCGCTGACGGGGTGGATTCCCGTCAGGATGTTGCCATCCCATAAGTGGATGGTAAATGGTGTTTGGGATTCGTTTTCGCTGGCCATGTTGTTCTCTGCGAATTAAGAGATTCAACCCGAATAAGAAAGCTGATCAGATCAAATTATATCATATCCTGCGTCAAAACTGAATGGCGGCATCTGCACTTGCTGTCTCAACCCTTCATATTTATACTTCGAACGCCATCTTATTCCGCTCAACCTAGGTATCATCGTCCTCCCGCATTGGTAATCGTATACCCTACGAGTCTTAAAAATCCTTCTAAACTATATACTTAGCAAATTCACACGTGGCTGTCCCTCAGCATCCAAGAGATGTTGATCACCCAATAGGATAGGCCAGGTTGGCGGCCGACGGACCGAAGCGTCAGTTTAGTGCTTATTGATATCGTGATGTGGAGACATGATTTCAGATTTTAAACAGTCCCGATCTCTAGCATAGACTGACTGCGTTTTTCGCAAAGGGCTTTTGCTAAAGGAGTGTAAGATTAGGGTTCATGCCTCTCTTAAGACTCTGGCCCTCTAAGTCCGAGTCTTAACTTCATATTTACTTTGCTTCTCCTAGGCTTTTCGTACTATGGAACTTCCTAGAAATATGCCTTTGTTGAAAGTAGACGAACAAAGCTACCGGCACTGAAAAAGGGGAGGACAATAGATTGCCAAACCAAACACAATTAACTTTTTTTTTTTTTTTTTTCGTTGGCGTAGAGAGAGGTTTTTAGTGTAAACCTCAAAGGATATGGATATTATCGTTTCATCTCTCATAGTAACAGACTTGATTTGATTGCGAGTTCTTTCTTGTTCGAGATAAGTGGTAACGATACGGTGAGGTTTTATCTTGTCCAAGTTTGGTCAATAAAGCATAAATAAATAGCAATGTTTTTTATCTCTTTGTAATGCTGAGATTCTATGATTTCATAGAGCTGCGAGATGGGACCTCGAAACAAAAGGAATAAGAACAATAGATAGAGAATACTCTGTTTCTTTATCTGGCTTGTCTGGTTATTTATTGTAAGTTTGTTATATCTGGTTTCTTTCAGGATGAAAAAGGCATTGTCTACGTAGATATCCATTCTTTCGCTTAAGGTATGGTATGGTCAAAGAGAAGTGATCAATGCCATATATGCGGTTTTTTTCTGGCTATGAAGCAAGCTCTGATGACTTACCTTCTCTCTATAGAAGCTTGAAGTGCGTAGTAAATATTATACTAGATTATACAAAACTTAGGGATTAGGCACTTACCTGTATTTATACGGATATTATATCAAATCCCCAAAGCCCGTCGTGCAGGCTTAGATGGAGGTGGATTGATATAGGTCACCTCGAGCAGGTATTTTGATATTGTATCCAGGGGAGTCTCGAGCAGTCGAGGATGTTATTGTCCTGGGGAGTCCGCCAGTTCATTGTGTTCCTCATACGTCGTGGAAATCAACAATGCCATTTTAACATCCCCTGAAGACACGCTCCTCTGTTTTCTTTTCTTCTCCTCCCCACGTCTCTTCTCCAAATCTTCCTTCTGCAGAAAGACGTTTACCACCTTCTTGATCGAACTGCTGATACTAGAGGTCTTCTGGCTGTTGCCTCAAGCGTTCTGTCTTCACGTCTATCTCCTCGTCTAGCTTTCTGCAACTTCAGATCTTCAGATCTTCTCACCTCTTCTCCTCGTCTCAGGACTGCTGCATCGTCAGCTTCTCTTGTCGAGTCCTGTTGTCTTCTCGTCTCGTCTTCTATCTTTCCGAAACTTCACATCTTCTCCTCTTCACAGGACCGCTGCGTCATCAGCTTCTCTTGTCTTGTCCTGTTGCTTGCCGCCTTGTCTCGTTTCTTTCCTGTCTCTTCGATCCTCACCACTTTAAGCCTCCTCTTGAATCACAGCCAAGACCACCAAGATGGAGAGCACCGGCGGTGCCGGTAAGCGTATCAAGAACCTCCTTAGGGAGGTAGAACGCAAAGACGAAGAGATCGAGACCCTGGCCAAGGAGATCCAAGGGCAACAACAACTAGTGCGCTCTTTTGAGCAAGAAGTCGCCCTGTGCCGCGAAGAGCGGCGCCAGTGGGCCGAAGAAGAAGAGGACTTACTGTCCAAACCTCTTCGAGAACAAGTCGAAGAGCTGAAGAGACGTCTCGCCCGGGCCATCCAGATGGCCAACGATGCAGAGACTCAGGCCATAGTGGCCAACACCACTGCTGAGATCGAACAAGCTCGCAGGGACGCCGCCGAAGCCGAGTCGATCGAGATGGCTCGGGCCGAAGAGCAACGGCAGAGAGCTCTGGCAATCGAGGCCGCAAAGTCTGCCAGAGAGGCCACGGTGGAGGACGACAGCAGCGAAAGTGAGGTGTCGGATGCAGACGACGACGAGGATCCGAACTATCAACCGCCCACTTTCGCGCCGTCAACCTCATACCAGTCTCCCAAGTACCAGCCATGGCGTCAAGTGCAGAGCACGCAGCAGAGCACCAGTCTGCTGTACAATTCGCCCTCTGTAACTGGTACACCCACAACGGCACCGTCCGCAATTCCACCATCCGCAGCCAAGGTCTTTGGTGTTTCGCTTCCCTCCTCTTCCCGTTCGCCCATCTATACTCCTTCTCCCTCTTACAGCCAACAGCAGGCGCCGCAGGGGCCAGAGGTCGAGGTCAGTTCGCTGTCTCGGCCTTCTGTACCTATTAAGTCGGGCCTGGAAATGGGATACAGCGTGCAACAGGCACCGCTTAAGGAGTATAGGGACAAGTGCGTCGGAACGGAGAGTGTCCCAGGGAAGGACTACCAAGACAAGTCCATCGGTACCGAACCAGTCCAAGGGAAGGAGTACACCGACAAGAGCGTGGGGACTGACTTTGACGTCCACACGACTCCTATCCCGCAAGCTGGGGAAGGGGGAGCCATGGGCATCCCAGCCCATGGGCCAATTCCCGACCCCGACCCCATGGACTCGTACCAGGACGAAACGATGGTGGATGAGTTGGAGAGCCTACCGACTCCGTCGGTTCAGCCCCTCTCGGAGACACCTGGCCCTCGTTGCGAGGGTTTCGAGGAAATCTCCTGGCCATGCCCGAGAGGAGGGCTTGGGAGAGTGACGAAGCGTCATCTCGTCCCGCGGCGATTGAAGAACCCGCGCGACTTGGTTCGCATCACTTTGGATGCGGCCAAGCACCGGGGCCTGGTAAAGGCAGTCTTCGTCGTCGCGAGCGAGGTGAGCGCTGAGTATTCCGCGCGCGTTCTCCCAGTGACCCGGCTTGAACCTGGCTATGTTGCGTGTGAAAGCCAAGTCCCGCAACAACAGCCATATACGGAGCAAGAGGTAGTATCCAACTCAGGGCCAGACTCCATGTCTGGTGTACCTACCGACCAGAACCGCCTGCCGACAATCCACCAGGCCGAACCAGAGGCGCCTTGGGCCAATGCTGACGGCAGTAACCCAGGCCTCGGAGTGTTCGTGTCTGAAGACAACCCTTTAGGCGGTTCTGTCCCCGAGATCACTGCCGCGACGTATCAAGAGGTCGCTTGTCAAACGGAACCTTCGATGAACTCCATTGGAGTCCAGACGGCGGAGCGTCCTATGACCTCCAGCCAGACCCAGACATCGAAGGTTTCCACGACCTCAAGTGGTATGCAGACGCCAGAGCATCCCGCCGCGACTGCTGCCATTCAAACCGAGGAACGTCCAGTGATTTCGACCGGTACCCAGACTCGGTATTCCGTGGAGTCTCGCGCGTGTCAGACCGAGGAGCGCTCATTACCACCGGAGATCCGCCTTAGGCGTAACGACATCATCTCCGAGTTGTTCCAGTCCGGAAAGCATCGCATCAGGATGCAGACTGGAATGGGCGTGAGAAACGGGCGCCCGCGGTTCACACGGGCCCCGTGGATCAAGGGGAACGAGGAGCATCCTGCTCCCCAGCAGGGACAATCGCCAGCGATTCAACTGATCCCGGTTCTCCAGGAAGTCGTTCGGCCCTCCACTGTCGATCGCGAAGCTCAGACACAGACAGACAAGCTTTCTGGCGTGTCCGAGCACGGCTGCAGGGACCGGCGATGGAACTGGTGGCTGTGGATCATCCTGGCCCTCTTCGTTTTCCTCCTCCTCGTCTGGCTCGTCGACCTCCAGGTGGAGGCTCAGGATTGCCGTTTGTGGTTTGAAGCCAACGACGTGGCCCGCCGATCGGTCTTCTCCCGTCGAGGGAATGTCTCTCCACAGCCGCTGTGGACATTCACCCCCGAGTACAATTTTTTCTAGATGACCGGTTGGGCCTAGTCAAGGCTGGGGAAGGGAGGAGGGATCGCATGCCATGGGGAGATGGCCTCTGCGATGAATCATACATTGATCTTGTCCGGTCGTGTCGACGGCACGTTCCCGGGTCTTGCGACCTGGTTGGGACTGTCTGTCTTTTTTTGTCTTCCTGTCTGTCTTCCTGTTTTTCTCCCCTTTTCTTCCTGTGCGGACAGTCGTCTTGACTTCTGTCCCCGGAGAATCGGGTCCTGTACATAGTTTCTGCTGGTCTACCTATGAATTGGTTCGCGGGCCGCCATACGACCTCCGCAACTCCAGCGTAAAGGTCGTACTGGGCTTGCGTAATCACTGGGAATTAGGTTAATGAACCGTGAGAAAAGTTTATCGTTTCACTTTGCAACCATCGTTCCGAGTGAAAGTAGGACAGGATTCGTCACTTTGTCTGTCTTTGTAGATCCAGTGGACTGGGTGTCACTGGATTTTCACTCATCCTGATGGAGAACAGAATGAATCTATTATAACTACTTGATATCAATTAATATTTAACTAACTACTAGTAACTATCAAATTAACTAATTCTGTTGCCTTATTTAGATACATCGTCATATCTGCCTCAGGCCCTATAGAACTATTCCCTAAACGGCATAGTCGCTGCGTAACCCGCGGACTCCGCCTCCCTTCTTTCCCTTTCTGGATTGTTCAAAGTGAAAGTTGAGTTCATCTTAATCGCCTTCAATGTAATCTGTTTCATCTGCCCCCTTGACCTTGACCTACCATTCATCCATCTTCCATCTTCATTTCTTTTTTCCCTCTGTGACCTCTGTTGTGCTGCCTATGTCTTTCCCGATCTAAGCAGTTCAGCACCATGATTATTGCCTCGCTTCTGACCGCAGGCGCTCTGTCCCTCCGCGCTGCCGCCTTCCTGGTGGTGCCCGAGGTCGACATCGCCGCTGCGCCATTCCCCAAGACAGTCCACCCGCCAAACAACAACCGTCTGGTGGAGGTTTCTCTCAAATGCACTGAATGTCCCTTCCCGGAGCGTGATGCCGATGGAAAAGTGAACTGGATCGATGGATTCGACACGGCCTTGGTACGGGGATCGTTGAACTATATATAGGCAGCAGCCGAAGATGCTGACATTTCAATTCACATGATAGGATCTCAGTATCACGGTCGAAAATGAAAACATCCTCGTCATCAACGGCCATCAGGTCTTTCCGCCACCTCCTCCGCCCTTGAGCATCGATGCGGTCCAGCGACGCCTCTCGGATGACCAGGAGAGCGGCCCCATTCCTCTGGGATTCGCCCTCGAGGTGGTGCCTCTGGTGGCTCCGATGGATGAGCCAGGTCCCGAGCTCCTTTCTCTGCGCTTCACCATCCTCGATCTGGCCGGCCATCCCGTGCCACTGAACACGGTGATCATCGCGCTCATCAAGGATGAGTCGGGAGCTCTCTACATCGCGAAGACCGACTTGGAGGAAGCCACGCCGGACACGGTTTCCTGGAGACAGTGCCGCGGCAAGCCCAAGTGCCTGCAGATGCTGCTCTTCTCCCGTATCCGCACCTTGATGGAAGCGGCCAAGGCGAGAATGATGAGAGCTGGCGCCAGACTGATGGGCGCCAAGGGCTGCCACGGCGGCCCCCGTCTCCCGATGGGACATGCTCCTCCTCCCCCACCTCCCTTCCCGGAAGACGATGAGCCTCCCTTCTCTCGTCACGGTGGTCCGCCGCACCGTCGTCCTCACCCTGGCGGCCGCCATCACTTCCACCACATGCACCACAGCGGCTGGGAGCGCACCTTCTCTCGCGTCTTCCGCTTCATCCTCGTTCCCGCTGTCCTTGGCGTCCTGGCCGGCTTGGTCGCCAGCGCGGTTGGCATGTTGGTCGGTCAGGTCGTTGTCTTCCTGTGGCTTCGCTACCGCCGCTCTACCACCGACCGGCCCGTGACGGAGGAGGGTAGCGACATGGAGAAGGAGGCTCTGATGGCGGAGTCTGAGGATGACCTCCCTCCCGAATACGACGATGAGGATCATGGGGCTATTGCCTTGCCAGCTGATAAGCAGTAAACGAATCAAACATTAAAAATTGGGATTTCGTCTGCCCACCACGAGCACTGGTCAAACATGGTCATGAACATGGCAGAATGATACATTTCGGTGGGAAATTGGACGGAATGGTTTTATGGTAAACTTGACTGGCTTTTGATATGGCGCGACGCCTTTTTCTTTCCTTTGCTTTCGTTTCTTTTCTTTTCTTTTCTTTTCTTCTTCATTTCTGTTCTTGTCGTAGGTAGCCGTAAAAATATTTTTTCATTTGTCTATATATTCTCCAAATCCATGGTCAGCATAGCAGTTGATCAGACTGTCGATCATGAACTGCTTCGTAGAAAGAGGGTCAGATAAGATCCCACGTGACCACCGAGCCCTCCGTCTCTCACTTAAACTCGCGTGCGGATATAGAACGTCCATTCATCCCCTCGCAGCTTGCATCCCGTCCTTTTTTGGGCTCCTTGGACTATGCGATGAAGCAAACGATCCGTTGATTGCCTTACAATGACTCTCGAGCATTGGAGTCCCCTATACTTCCACTCGTGGGCGTGCTTATACCTCCCCCGTCTTTGAACGACCCGCATCCGAGCTTCAGGCCTCCGGTGCTTCACCCTCGACCACGCAGAGGGCCAGGTATCAGGTTACGGGACATCCTTCATACGTTGTATCGCCCTCCCTCGCACAATAAACGATGTTCCAGTTCTCGTCCTTTGTCCAGAAGGCGCAGTCCCTGATCGATCCGGCCAACTTTACCCTCCCGGCGATAACCTCCTCGGAGCGCAGTCCGTCCAAAGCGTCCCTCTTCCGCCAGCAATTCCGTCTGCCAGATTCGCAGAATCCATTGCAAGAGATTACCGCCGAGTTAATCCTTCCACTGCCGCAGACTGCAACCTCGTCTGCAGAACGAGTGAAAGATCTCGACCGTGCCGGCAATCGGTACACGGGGCGGCTGCACCTCAGTGAGCGTTTCCTGTGCTTTTCAACACAACCAACTAGCTTTTTACCATCGGCTAGCTTGAGTGCCTCGACAAGCTTCACCGGTCAGACACACGGGACAGGCCCGTCGGGTAATGGATTTACGCTCCCACTCTGCGCCATTCGCCGGGTCGAACGGCTCAACAGTCTCAGTCATGTGTTCTCTCTGGCGTTGACGACATGGAACGGTTCCCTGATGAGGCCATCACCACACACGCCCCAGGATCCCTCGTTTGTGCCGCAGCGGTTCACCATCCAGCTGGTCGGGAGCAGGCAGGCCTGCGAGCGATTCTGCGACGGTCTCAAGAGAGGGTTGCGGGAAGGGATGAAGGAGATTGACAGCTTGAGGGCCGTGGTGGGCGATTGTTACTCGGAATATTTGCTCTCGGGCAGTAAGACGAAGGACCAAGAGGGAGATGCACCTGTTCGGCAGCCCCCTGATGCCGGGCTGGGTATGGTTTTCCGGTACCCCGGAGATGCTCGCAAGCTCAGGGACCGCAGCAAGATGAGGTTGTGGGGAGAATATTTCAGAGGTATGTGCATGCAAGATCGTACCAGTCCTTGTTGCTATAGTTATTAACATGTGTGAACGTGCAGAAAATGGCCGTAATGCCACTCTCATCCGGCAACCAACCTTCCACAAGCTCATCAGGGTTGGTCTTCCCAACCGCCTACGTGGAGAGATTTGGGAACTTGCCTCGGGTTCTCTTTACGTCCGCTTGAGATCTCCCAAGTTGTACGAGGAGACGCTGGTCAAATTCTACGGCCGAGAATCTCTTGCTATAGATGAGATCGAAAAGGATCTGAATCGGAGTCTCCCCGAGTATCCCGGTTTCCAGAGTGAAGAAGGCATCGGACGGTTGCGGAGGGTCTTGACTGCTTATAGCTGGACCAACGAGCAAGTCGGTTACTGCCAGGCCATGAACATTGTTGTTGCTGCTTTATTGATGTACGTCCTGCGATCCCCGTACCTTTTCTGCCATACTGATTGGAATTAGATATATGTCCGAGCCACAGGCTTTCTTTCTCCTGTCTGTGCTCTGTGACCGCCTACTGCCAGGTTATTACTCCACAACGATGTATGGCACACTGCTTGACCAGAAAGTGTTCGAATCACTCGTCGAGAAGACTATGCCCATCCTGTGGGAACATCTAGTGAAGTCCGATGTACAGCTGTCCGTTGTCTCTCTACCGTGGTTCCTTTCCTTGTACATCAACTCTATGCCCCTGGTTTTTGCTTTCCGTGTTCTGGATGTATTCTTCCTGGAGGGTCCCAAGGTTCTCTTCCAGGTTGGTCTGGCCATTCTACGAATTAACGGAGAGGAGCTACTTGATGTGCAAGATGATGGCTCCTTCATCTCCGTGCTGAAGTCATACTTCTCAAGACTCGACGAGTCCGCACATCCGCGATCAGAGAACCCGAAATTGAGAGCTATCACGCGCTTTCAGGAACTTATGGTTGTCGCCTTCAAGGAATTTTCCGGTATCACCCACAGTACGATCACGGAACAACGGGCCAAGCATAAGGATGCTGTCTTGGATAACATTGAGAGTTTCGCCAAGCGGACCTCCATCCGAAATCTGGGACCGGACAGTAAACGCCTGAGCCCGGATGATCTGGGCGCCATCTATGACCGCTTCTATGAAATCTTGTACGACCGAGAGCAACGACAGAAGCTGATCGACGAGGAGAAGAAGCGAACAGAAAAGAAGAAGGTTGAGAGATTCTCTATCCTTGGGCCTCCCGTGGACGCGGAAGTAGGCCGGGTTGGCCTTGGCCCTAGTCCCACGCATATGGACTATGATGCGTTCAGAGAATTCCTAGCAGCCACGGCGAAATGGGCGGTTGCGGACTCGCCGAATCGCTCGACCTCCGAGAGGGACGGAAACAATTCGTCCAGCATGAGGGGTTCTAACAAGTCCTCCAAGGGCGGATCTACGCCTCAGCCAGCCGATCATGAGTTCATGCAGAGACTTTTCCGCAAATGGGATACTGAAGGTACCCAGGGATTGAGCCTGCAGAATGTCGTCAATGGATTGGCGCGCATCAAAGGCACCCGTGATATCATGAACACCATTAATTACTTTTTCGAGCTTTACGATGACCAGGGTAATGGTCAGGTCGACCGAGAAGGCATTCTTCGCATGTCCGAGGCTTTACTTTTCCTATCGCGACGAGGTTTTGAGGGAACGATCACCCCGACTCAGTCGCTTGAAGATCTCAACGATCCTAATAAGACCAAGCTCAGTACGGGTGAGAGATTTTTGGGGAGTATCAGTTCATTCATCCGCCGCTGCTTTGAGTATGCGGACCCAAGCCATCCTCAAAATCAAGAGACGCCCAGTGACGCTGCAGAAGAGACTACAGCTAAGCTGGATGCGTTCAGTATCGGAGATGACGAAGACGAGGAAGACTTACTCGAGATGGACGAGAAACCGAGCACATCCCCAGCTGAAAGCTCGACGCAGAAGACAACCGAACCAGAGAAATCCACCCGAGCGGCGTCGGAATCCGCCAACCCTGCTCTGGATCCGAACAACCCCCTACATATCACACTCCCGACCTTCCGCATGGTCATCCTGGCTGATGAGCTCCTCGAACAATTTTTCGAGTCCTTCTTCCCTCAGTCATTCCATCTTTCCGATAATCCCAACCCAGCGTCGCTAGCTCCCTCTGCTTCGCTCTCGTCCAATCTCACCACCTTCAGCAACATTGGTACTAAGACCGGATTCACTGCCGCATCAAGTGCCACTGTTGCTGGTCCTTCTGGAGGCATCGTCCCCCCTGGAAAGGGTCTGCGTGGCGTCCTGGACAACATCGTCACGGACGGAATGCGCATGGCCGCAGAAGTCAAGAAGAAGATGGATGAGGCACAACGTGAGATGGAACGCAACGCACTGCGTCGCGAGGACGATGAGGAAGAGGATGACGACGAAGACTACGATGGCGCACCATCGAGATCCGCATCTGCCGCTGCCGCTCTGGTCGGTGGCATGCCCAGCTGGGGCGCAGGCGCTTATGGCGGAGACCCCGAGCGTCGCAGCGTCAGAGACACGGATCGTGATCTTCTCGAAGGTGCAGAAGTCGTCAGCTTCCGAGGCAGAGACGATGCATCCATGCTCGATGGCAAAGAAGCCCACTCCTCTTCTACATCTGAAGGAAATGGCGGTCCCGCATCCAGTAGCGGATCATCGAAAGACACCACAAACCACGGCGTAGTAAGCCAAGTCGAGTTCGACTCATGATATACTACATCAAGTACACACGCCATCGCATCATCCTACCTCACCCTCTTTCTTTCTTTCCAATATCCTACCTAACTATCCCTCTATTCCCTTTGTCTGGTCAGGATCCGGTCGGTTAGCGTTTCTCACGCCGGTTTGGCTTCTTCATCTTCCATATTGTAAGGTAGATTATGTCAGGCTTATCTTATCTACGTTAGGCAGAGAGAGGTAATGCAAATACCTCGTATATCTCTTATATCATATTCATCATATCATACTCTTATTACTCTCATCTATTTCGTTGATTCCCTTGGTTCAGGTCTAGCATCGTATAACTACTACCTATAATAATCCCATTCCAGCTTATAATTAAACACTTTCGATAAGGGAATACGTATTATTGCTCTGTTATAGTTTGTACTAATTGCAGTTCTTTTCTAACTATTGATCCGGAATCATTCTGTTCCACTCCTCATCTTTAGTAAACGTCTGGGGTTGAGACCAAGATGCGTTTTGATCATGGCTTGGTTCCTGGACATACTCTACAAACTGCGGTATAAATACCGACATTGAATTCAAAATGCTAAAGCTCACAAGGGTAAGTCATACTATCGCGGGAGAAGGTCTAGAGCTACATTGCCTATGATATGAAGAGTCGATGACGTAGGGCAGTACTTGCTTCGTTACAGTATTTTGTTGGAATATGAATGAATCTACAGAAAAAAAAAAATGAACATGGAAAGACGTGAAAATGAGATGATTATCAAAAATAGTAAATTTCAAGACAATGAAACCGTACAGAAGAAGGGGTTGGTATCATTTTGAAAGGAAGATTGCGAAAACAAGAAGTAAGTGAAAGTGCAACAGAAATAATAGAAATGTAAGGTCCGGAACATAACCTAGCGTGGTAGGGATAAGAAAGATGAAAAAACAAATGCATGTCTTCTTGTTGTAAAGAGACCCAGACGTAGACTTTTTGGTATCATCCAAACAATAGTCAGAATCCCTGGCATATTCAGAACGAGGAACACCACAGATGGAGCAATATCAAGAAAGTATAATCAACCGTCTAATCCTGCTGTCCCTCATTCTCAATGAGCTCGACAACGATTTGGCAGCGTTCGTGTTCCGGGTGCTGCATGCAGACCTTGACGGTTCGCCCTGCACTGGCAGCTGCTGTACCATTCGCATTTCCGCCAAATCCGCTCATGGAAGAGGTGCTTACGCCACTGTTTCCAGAACCGGGCAGACCGCTTCCATCATCCAAGAATACAACATTATGACCCGGAACGACCTGTCTGAGACGCCCGTTCATTGCATTGCGGACTTCGATGAAATCCTCGTTCAAGAGGATAAGGAATTTTCCGCAGAGGCATGCGGAATGAGCACGTCCAACAAACTCCATGACCACGCTACGAGACACATCACCATGCTTGTTAACGTAGACAGCACACTCAGAATACACAACCAGAAACTCGCTGTCGCTAAGGCGGAACATGCCCAGGGGCCGCAGGTCCTTGATTCGATTAGCTATGCCTGTCAGGTATGCCTGCGCCTCTGGGGTGTCTGATCGTAAATTCGGTACTGTCCATGGCTGCTTCTTGTCCAGAGTGAGAACTTCTATGCCACGCTGGGTGGAGATAGCAAGCGACGAGTGGAACATGTTGATGCCGTAGCTTTCCGCTGGAATATAGAACTCGTCATATTCACGGAAGAATTCCGTCTGTCCACGACGCAGGGTGAAGAAACGATTGCGGCTTGTTGTCGCTTTCTGAATGACGGGTTCAAGTACCTGTTCTAGTCAGCAGATAGTCATGGATGAAACGTTGGAGACAAGACAAACCTTGAACGTAGAAGACATGCCGTCGCGCTTCTTGTACATGACGAGGGTACGGTCTTTCATGCGTCCCACAGCGAAGAACCCGATCTGATGGCTGCCAGACAGTTTCTGCGGTGCTTTCCTCGCCGAATCGCTAACCGCCTGAGTGGTCATTCCACTGGCGGGGCAAACGGTGTCGAGGTGATACGCAATCAGAGACTTGTCTGCAATAACGAGGAAGAGGTTAAATTCTTCAAAGACCGCAATCTGCGTCACACGGAGTACCGAGATTGCCTGGGCCTGGAGACAATAAGCATTAGAGACTAGTTTCTATTATTTACTTGGTGTGACTTACCTTTTTCCATCCACGAGGGTCATTGTAGTCAGAAATATAGACGCCATAGTCAGTGCCAATTGCACACATCATCCGTCCCTGAGGTTGCTGGAAAACAGTCGCACAATTCACAGGCGCCCTGCAAATGGGTGTTGGCCTCGGTCCTGCCTGCGCATACCGTTCTTCAACGTCTCTGATTGCGCGATCAAGAGGCGTGCCGTCAATCACGACACTTCTAGAGCCGGGAGACGGGTCGGAATAGCCGAAAGCTGTATCTGCAAGCACACGTACACGGAATGGTTCTGCATTCTGAGTGAAGAGAGATGCGGCATGTTTGGTCTTGGCCTCGATAATCTTGTCGCACCATTCCTCCCGATTCTGCGCCGTGAATGCATAGAGGGTGTATGACCCTGTCTTGCCCAGATGCTTTATTTTGAATGGATAAAGTACCTTATCGTCCTTGGAGCTATCAAGTATCGTGCTCGGCACAAGCGTAGAGTTGCTGTTTACGTGGGGGAGTGTAGCAGAACCTCCACTCCGTACTGCAGTTTGCGGTTGTCCAGCGACGGCTGAAATGCCCTTGACAGAGGATTTCACCACGGGATCGTCATCGGTGCTCTCCAGTACCAACAAATCCATCGGAATCGGAAGCTTCGACACATCATAGGTCTCCCACTTGATCGTTCTCGTCGGATCCTTTGTTGTAACCGCCTTCGCTAAGACGAGGTAGTGGTCAAACAAGATGGCATGCGTATCCACGAGATTAAACCTCGTTCTCGAACCCGGACGTTGCAACTCGCCCTGGAAGATAATCTCTCGGCCCAAGTGCTCGAGATTGAGTTCTACTTGCTTCTTCATCTCCGGTCGGAGTTGCAGCTTGGATGATAGCTCCATGAGATTGACTTTCTTGCTCATCTCACCAACTTTGTTATCACAGTCCAATGCCACTAACTTGATTTCCTCGATAGCCTGGGCTAGGTTGGTTTTCTCCTCTGAATCTTTGACCATGTTCTTATGCACGGTGGCTAGAAGAAGAGTGTATCGCTGGATTCTTGTGATAGGAGCCTTGAGATAAGTATCCCAACTGAGACGGTTAGACATCTTGTTATCACGGGCCTGGTTGAGGAATTGCCGGAAGTGTATATTTCGTTCAGCCTCCTTCCGTACCAGGTAGTTGGCATGGGGGAATGTCGCAGCATAGTCGATGTATGCTGCCTTGGCCTTGCGGATCCATTCGCGGAAGATGTCGCTGAATCCAACAATGAAAGGGCCTTGTTCTTTCTGGCGATACTTGAGCTGCGCGAGTAGATAGTCTTCGTTCACTTGCTTGACAGCATCAACCTTGCCAAAGACGTCGTTGAGGAACTTGTTGAGGCGCTTCGGATTAATCACTGAGGGCTGCATAGTGGCCAGCTGGTCACGGTACAGCTCGCGTAGAACATCCAATTGCCCAATGTATGAGTCCTCTGTGGTGACAATTTCATGCAGGTTATTCTGACGATCAATCTCTTTCTTTGGGTAGGATTCCCATACTTCTTTCGGAACCTTATAGAACGTGATCCAGTCTTCTGTCTTCTTCTCGGACTCCATCATCTGCGCCTTCAAATCAACCTTCTTCAACGTTCTCATGCAGTGATAAGAATAACAACGACCGATCATTTCAGTTTCTTGCTCATGCAATTTTGATGAGTAGCATCCCGTCCCTGTGATCTGGAAGAGAACTCCCGATAGCGTCCCTGGACCAAATTTTACCCATTCTTCCTCTTTCACCAACGCTTGTTCTTCTAGCATATTCTTGACAACTCGGGCTCCTAAAGTCTCTGCATCTGCCATATTCATGGTAGGAACTTTGTGAGTGAAGAGAGCAACAATCGCATCAATGAGCGCTTGCTCCTTTAGATCTGTCTCGTCCTCACTAAGATCCTTGATCCACGAGACAACAGCGCTGAGAGCCCATGGTTCACTACACTTGTTAAACTGCTCGGAAGACAGTTTGGCAGGATTGAACTTTTTACGCCGACCAGCCGGAATGGTAGGCAGATCCAGAGGGATAGCGCCCGGCTGTAGAGCAGCATCATACCCGAACGATCCAGCTTGCTGTTGCCGCAGCAAATCCAGCTGTTGTTTGTACTTCGCTCGATCGGCATCTGTCTTTGACCTGATAGGAGGGTCAGTACGAGGAGTGCTGCTGTGGCTTAATAACGACGTCGAACGCGGGACTTGAGACGGGCTAGGTAGTGTCTGTCCATATACGTCCGGAGAAGTGGGGAATGATGGCTCTGTATACCCTCGCGGCAGATTACTGGACTCCGGGTGTCGATAAGTTCCGGCAGGCATCAAGTGTGGAAGTAGGGTAGCGTTATTGGTAGGCTCAACCGGTGCCGGTGGCAGTGGTCTCATCCCTGGATGGAAGAAGAGATCCCCTGGCTCTCCATTTTCTGGGTCATGGATATCCGATGGCTCTTCCTCATAAGGACGGATAAAGGTCCCATCAATCTCATCTGCGTCATCAAAACTAAGCCTTCGTCCGTGGGGATCGGGCTCTGATAGACCGCCGGTACCACTAGTATCAACCCGGGCATCCGAAGGAATTGATGAAGAGTAGTACTCATCCAAATTAACAGTCCCGCCTTCTATGGATGCATCTGAGCTTCGAAAAGAGCCCGATGCAGTAGGAGGCCTGTTACGATCTGCAGCTTCATGGCCGTATACGCCTGGGCTGGTATTGCTATCGTCTCCGTAGTGCATATGTCCTCCGTAGCCACCCCCGTATAAAGTAAGATCATGGGTCACATAATCCCTATCATCGCTGCCAGGTTCCTGATATGCCGAAGGTCGTCTGTCTGACGAGTGCGATCCATAGGCGCTGAATATTGACGCGGCTGTACCACTATAGCTTCTCTGGTGTTCCGCTCTCGCCTTTTCCTCCTCATCCGCCATCTGTAACATGGCTAACCCTGCTGCAGCCTCCGCATCACTATCGTCACTATAGGCATCATAATTCACATATTGTCCCGTTCCAGTAGCGATGCTACCGTTAGTGTGGGTATGCCTCTCGTCCGGAGACAGGCGTGGGCTCGAGGACGAAAGGTGTGCATTGGCATCAACATCCTCGTGGACCTCTTGGCCGAGCCGTGTATCTCTCGAACTGTGCCGCTGGACACTGGCGGGCCGGCCTTCCATTACAGCAGCTTCCACCTCCTTCATCAGATCGTCATAGATTATATCCTCTCCTCGGTGTCGTCCATTTCCGACGCCATTATGTAAGACATCCCCATCCTGAGCACCCACCGGGGGGCCTGGAAGAGGTCGTGCCTGCGGATGCCGATTTAATGTGTCTGTCCTTCGAGGGGAAGACGGCGTTGAGTTCGGGTAAGTCGGTGGAGTCGGGAGAGGACCTCTTCCAGGCAAATGAGAGATACTCAGACGCTTCCCATACAAGGTTTCGTTGCGTGGGAGGTGTGTCGGAGGAGCTGGGGGCTGGTCGTCTAGTGGGGACAATACTGCCTGTTCTGAGGAGGCGGTTGGTGAATAGGTAGTAACCCGAGTTTCATAGGAATACAGTTGCGGCGGCACAGCGCCTGGATCCGAGCCACGATGGGGTGCAATAGCATGATAGCTGGTGCCTGTCCCTGGAGCCGGGACTGTGCCGTAAACAGATGATCTCCGAGTAACAGGCGATGTGCTGACCTGCTGAGTCGGAGACGGAGAGTAGTTGTACTGCGGATCGGGGGAAGAATCGGAGTACCGAGATGGTCGACGGGCATCATACGGATGGTCTGAACCTCTAGAGGGAGGGGGGGGAGGTATCTGACCGGAAACCAGTGCGTACGCTTGTCGATGGCTGCTGGCACTCCCATATCCTCCAAGACTGGTGGATTGGTACGCGGCCGGGTTATACGATGGTTGCGCAGAGCCCCCGCCATTATACTGGGAGTTGCTCACCCCGGTATATGATTGAGGATTGTATGTTGTCGGAGCTTGTGACTGAAGGGGCGTCCTCGCGAATTGCTGTGGGTTGTACACAGACTGAGTGGGTGACGCAGACGAGACGGGGCTCTGGTACGGATGTTGATAACCTGCTGAGCCATGAGACGATGCCCGGCTAGGTAGCGATTGTTGCGAGCTATCGACGGAGAACTGTGACCGTCTTGACCCCAAGCTGCTCTGTCCGCTGCTGGTGTGGGTATAGTTGTATCCTCCGCCGACAGCGTGCCCGCCTTGCACCGGATACCCAGAGTTGTCTGGTGGTCTCGTTCCTCTCCCTGGCGTATCTTCGAAAAAAGCCGTGTCATCTCCGGGATCGTAACTGGGGACTCGCCGTATGTGCTGATCCTGCTGAGACGCGTAAGAACCGTACTGCTGCGGAGGCAGTGCGGACGAATTGCTAGACTGCCCATAGTAGGCTGAGTGGCCGTTCTGATAGTGTGACATGACTGCGGTGTCGAGCAACGATGTAACAAGTTTCGATCTCCGGATTAAAATGAGAGCAGTGGTCGGAGAGATCTTCGGGTCTCAGTTATTCAGATAGCAGCCAAATGAGCGATGGACAGAGAATCACGACGATAGCAGGCTCGATGGAGCACCAGCGAAGGACCCTGAGATGTCCAGGAGCCGCACGAAGGAAAGATGTCTCTCGTGAAGAGGACAAGTTGAGGACGCTTGTCCGGGCTTCATCCAGTCGGTGGTGGGTGAGGACGCGCGCAAAGATCGGTGATGGAACACTTGTCGCTCTGGGAATCCCCACAGCAGCTCCAACGCAAATTGGAACGAGCTTGGAGGATATCGGCGTCGACACGAGACGACGGCTGAGGATGGTAGAAAGATGGAAATGTCAAGCTAGTTAATGCAAAAGGTCGGATAAGAGTTGATTGCGACCCGACGGGACGGACTCCGGAGTGTACCAGGTACCTCTTCCGCCGTCCAGGCTTGGCGCAAAGGGGAGGTATCGCTACTTACAAAAGGGGGTCCCTAACGTTCTCTAACTTCTGACCACCACAAGGCTGACCAAACTAGCCAGAAGAATAATAACAATACTAATAATAAGGCCAATTATGAATAGGTCTCGTACGCTAGAGATCCCAACAATTTCCCTTAAAATCCTCCGCCCTAAATAATAAATCGCGGCCTTCCCCAGTTCTCCCCCGCATCGACCGTTGGATCGCTTCCGCGACACAAAGTGGCCCGAGTCCAGGGACCAAAGCATCGCCAACCATACATACAGCCTCAGAGCCTCATCGACACAGATGCATAGAAAATGCAGTGGCCGATTCATATTATTATTATAAGTACTGAGGACTCTACTCTACGAGTTTCAGGAGGTGGCTCAGGATCCACCTCACGTCCTTTCTCGGCAGAGACCACGTCGCTCTCGTATCCGCTCACTAGAGTATAGTAGGGCTTCTAAATTGAGACCACGCCTAACTCCTCTACTGCTAGTCTACGGAGGGTCCACACATACGATGCAGCAAAATATTCTGACAGGAAGAACCATTGAACCTCGTTGTAGTTGCACTGCGAGATACGTGTTGGTTTACATGAAGTCATTTTTGTCTATCACGACCGGTATCGCAATTGCAAAATCTCTCAAATCAACTGAAGCTCCACAACGCCATCGCTAGCCTCCTTCTATGATTAGCGCCGTATCCGTATTCCATCAAACGCCGCCATCTATAACCCATAGTAATGAAACAAGAAATGTGTAGACAGTCAACAAGCAGCACAAACAGCAACGGTAGCAGAGGCCAAGGGGTCCTCCAGGAGAAGAGAAAGACAGAGACATAAAAAGGCGTCGCAAATCATGACAGCCAGTGGCACAATCAATCGCCATGGTATTCGACACTCGTGGCGTCGAAGTCACCCTTCCGCCTCTCAGCTTCACTGATGTGGTCCGGCTTTACGTATCGTGCGGTCAAAGCAAATCTGAGCTTCTTCTCCTTGTCTGGCTGGACGGAATGCTGACTACAAGTCAGTCAGCTGCTCCTTGCTAGGCCAGGTCGATGCCATACCTCATAGTACTTCTGCAAATTCTCACCGTGCATCACGACAAGATCACCATGATGGATGTTCATTTTGATAAAGGCTGGTGCCTCTCGTTTGCTGCCGATCAGGGCTCGCCGCTGTATAGCATAGGCTTCCTCCGTAATCTCCCCCTTCATGCGCTGGTCCTTAAGGCTCGCTCGCCTGTCGTGCTCCCAGCAGTGATCCAGCACAGGGTCGTCAGCAATAGGGTTCTTCAGTTTGCTGCATCCGAAGTAGTATTTATACTTCATACGGAGACTCATTGTGGCTTTCGCCCCCAGCGAGAGTGTGGCAATGGTCGGCCCGAGTGATGACTCTCCATCGTCATGGTACTAAAAAAAAGGAGTCAGTCATGCCTTAAATATATCTAGACTGCACTTACTCCGATAGCCATATCTTCGAAGTATCCTAGCATAAGAAGCTCATTCGGGAGCAGCACAGAGCCTCCAGCTGCAGAAACAGCTTCCTTTGTAGCCCATGTCAAACGTCCTAGGGCACGCATGACCTCTACAGGCGCTTCGTCAAATCCCTTCGAGGCAACGGAGACCACGTATTTATACGGCATTCCCTGTTGTAGTCTTTAGGTCAGCGAGTAACTAAGATGGTGTCTGGAGGAGGAATAGTACGTAGTTCACTGCAAAATGCGAGGTGAGTGTTCCAGCCACTAGTCAAATATCAGTATTAGCAAAGACAAAAGATGATAGAGAGTATACTGACCAACACTCTGCTGCAAGGGATATCTTCGCAGCCCAAGGTCTGCAAGTTGTAGCTGTCGGAAGAGGTCGTTCGGTCCACCGGGACGTTCCGTGGCCGCCTTGTTTGCAACGAAATGAGTGATGGTACCGATGCCATTCAGCGTATAGGTGACTCTGGTATAGTACGGTGCGAATGTCCGTTTGTCGACGTCAACCAGCGCATACTGGGACTCAGCGAGCACTGCACGTTGAACGGGACCGAGTTCAAAGTCGTCAGAAACAGATCTCAAGGAGATTGGTGCCATTGTCATCATCTTCTCAAACGTGCATGAACTCGAAGAAGTGCCAGAGTGACCGTCAGAGCATTTCCATCCTCTCCAGAACTTCCTGGAGATGCACTTCTTGCACTGCGGGCAAACGATTCCTTTCCAGGCCATGCGAGAGTAAGAAACGTCTGAATCTTCTTCAGAAAGTGTCGAAAGAAGATCTGGCACAAGGCGGTGTTCGGGTTGCGCCGTCGGGTCGGGAGGGGTGCGGGAATTGAGGAAGTCGGGGTGGTAGGTGAGGTCGGCAGGGGCAGGAGAACCATTGAGTGTCCAGAACTGCTTGCAGGACGGTTTGAGGCACATCCAGCCTTCGTTAAATATACGAAGGCTGTTTTTTGAGCACTCAGTGCACTCGAGGCTCTCTGGCTGCGTGGTGAAATCGCGCACCAACGCAGGAGCGGGGGAGCCCTGGGCTGCCCACCAGCTCTTCTCTGCCAGATTCACTTTCTCGAAACGGATCTTTGCTCCGTTTCTCTTGCCAATCTTCTCGTACCATATATGTGTGACGCGGAAGAACGCCATCACGTTGTAACGGTGTGGGAGTTTCCTCCCAAGGACCGTGTTTCTGTCCCCTGAGGCCCATCAGCCGATGCTAGATCCCACGAGCTTCGAAACTTACCGATTACAATCCCCACGGGCAAGCCAATCTTCTGGCTATTTTCCAGGGCCCGGAACGCACTCCCCAGCCCGTCCTGGTCTTTGACCGGGATCAAGTTTCCCGCCGCGTCCTTCTCACATCCTCCACCACTTCGACACTAGTCAGTAACTGTTGCAAAGACAAATCTGCGAAGAGACATACATCCTGGTGATGAGGATTTCCTCATCTATATACGAGCGGACCCCGCTGTCCGCGTCCACAAGACAACCCCAGCACAGGTCGTCCCTGTAGTATATACCTCCCTGTAACGAACGGAACCAGGGAAGGGCATCGCAGAGGTCGGGTCGACACTACAGGAATATCTTGTTAGCTGAAGACATAGTAAAGACAATCTCAAGAAGGCACAAACCTCTGCCCAGGCTGGGGGCTGCCCGTGGACGGGCGCGGGGTCTTCTCCCCCCTTGGCAATTGCCGCAGTGGCTGCGGCGGAGACTTATAGATATCAGCAAATGTTTATAATTGCCGCACGTGCAAATATGTCACCAGTAAATAAAACAACAGTAATGTTCAATAGAAGAAAGATAATAAACACTTACCCCCCTTACGGGCGGGTCTCGCCCGAGTTATACGGCCGGCGAGAACAGGGCCGGCAGCCACCACTTGGTTGGCCTTCCTAGCCATCTTGTCGAGCTAGGAAAGGCTTTGGAAGCCTTGGAAGAGAGCAAAGTATAAAGATGAGGGTTTCTAAAATTGTCGAGGCAGCAGATCAGAACCCAGTTGCACAGTGAGGAAAGGAACAGTGTCTGGCGCAGGAAGTGAGACTTGGGGGAGCCACAAAGACGGAGCGTCGGTAGAGTGATGGGAAAGTAACGGTAAAGTGACGTTTTAAGAGGCAGACTTTGCAACCAGGGCAAGTGTGTGAATATGTGTGTATAGTGAAGTCTTGTGAAGAGACGTTCCTGGAGTGCAGGGTAAGAAGTCTTGTAGCTGCAGATGCAGTTAAAGACACAGTACACAGTATAGTGACCACAAGAAGAATAGTGAGACATAGGAAGTGCCAGGACAGGAATTCTCTTGTAAGTATGGTAACTGCAAAAAGAGGAGTAAGACAGAAGAAGTGCAAGCACAGGACGTCTCTCACAATTGCAGATTTGCAGATGTGGTTACAGACACAGAAGGGTGACCTAAGGGAAGAAGAATGGGATACAGAAAGTGGAAGAACAGGAAGTTTCTTGCAGAGGCAGATACAGTCACAAGGATAGTGACTGTCAGAGGAAGAAGAATGAGGGAACGAGCAAGGACAGGATATAACAGGCAGGAAAATCTAGAGCTAAGCGAGATATCTATGCGAACAGACAGTTTGCAGTCACGCAAGGTCTGTGGATGCACGAAGTCTCTAAGAGAACGCGTTCCTGATCACAGAATCCTCACAGGTCCCGAAGCATCTCAAGACAGTCTCTAGACAGAGTTTCGAAGTGGAAGAGAAGAATAGCCAGTATTTAGGGAAGAAGGTAACAGGGGACGTGCAGATAGTGCAGATAAAGGGTGTTGATGCTGGATAGGGGTTGCTGATGGGAGAGATCTACTGCTCACGACTGCACCGGGAGAAGGAAGAAGGGGAGAAGAAGAGAATGAAGACGGGCTGTGAGCGAGATCTTTATAGACACAGAGGAGTAGTCACCGCGAAGCATGTGCCTGGATACTGGCTGTCACTGAGGAAAGGGGACGCGAAGAGAACAGTGACGTGAAGGAGGGGTGTGAGTGGGGATGAAGTGACGGAAACAGGGAAAGGATGCAGTCCTGCCAGGACGGAGAACTCCTCCATGCAGGTGAAGTTGGGGACTCCCGGCAAGAGGGGGCAACAATTGACGAGATCCTGGAATTGACACTCACCTGCCTGCGCCACAGGGTCAGCGATGACCAAGTTCGATCGATTCCCTCGAGTTCAACAGGGGCTCACTTACCTCTATATAATATAAAATAAAAGTAAACCGAGGTACGTATATAATAAAAAAAGAAGATAAAGAGGAAAACGAAAAGAAAATAAAAAAAAAGGGCAGACCGGGGGGGCCTCGAAAGGGCAGCACAACCCGGCAGTATAGACTGCCCACACCACCTTTCTGTCAAGTATCCACCCGATAACCTGTCCAGACGCACCGGTCAGCTCTTTTCGGGCATGATCTCGCCATTCTTGCATCCGGTTCCAGGCCAGGAAGCCTGTACAGATGTAACCCAGTGTGCGTCGTACCCATCGGTGATTGGTACCAGCATGATGAGGACGATAACAGAGAACGGAGATAAACAACGGAATTCATGACACTTACCGAGTGATATATAATAGGTAATTATACCTATGTATATAAAAAGAAAAAAAGAAAAAAGAACGCAAAGGAAGAAAAGGACGAGGAAATATATAAAAAAGAAGAGGCACCGGTTCTATATACCCACACAGTGGGCTTCACATCTCGGGCCAGCAGCGGAAGGATAGACGCCGGGGTGTGATATCCTCAGTCAGAAGAGAGTATATAAACGTCCCAAAGAACAAGCAGACGACAAGACGAAGAAGGGGTATATAAAGCTTCTCGAACGATAAGACTATACAAGTCCCGAGGATCAGCCTCGAAAAAGGAGGTGAAACAAGATGTGGCGATACGACGCGCAGTATATACCGGAAGCGACTTTCCGTGTCGTCGATGCTGCTGAAATATCGAAGGACTTATTCCTGTTGACCGGAGACCGAAGAATTGGTGATTGCGAGATTGAGAGAGAAAACAGCCGATGGTCAATGATGAGAGTGAGATCAACCAGGAGAAACTTGAAGCTGGCGAGTTTGTACGATGAATTTTAACTCGACGACTGGCTGGGAGAGCCAGTGATTGTGATTCTCGTCATGCATTTCGGCACATGGTATACCGCCATGGTGGCCTAGCAGTCAGAATCGGACCAATTCCTTTTCTGTTCACCATATTGTGGTAGCGCCCAAAGATGGAAACCCAGTTTAGCGGAACGTCCCAAAGATGATATTCAGACTTGGACATAAGAAGGTGCTAGTCGGACAGCCGTCAGTTGAATGATTTCGATGCTAATCTATATTGAACATACTAACCTTCTAGTTAATGGTCGTCCAACGTAACTCGGATGATCTGCGTGCCAAGAACATTCTAGAGGAACTTAAGCTTGGACTCCCAATCACCGTTATCGAGCGGGTATGAACCCTTGTCGGTCGAGATCACCACAAATATGTTACATTTTGAAGAAGGATGATCTGACTTCTGCGCTTCCCAGCAGACTTTGCGATTCTCCGCTGGCAAAGATGGATGGACACACAGACTCGGTGAAAAGGAGATGGTCAAGATCATGCGACAGAAAGAGATGAAGATGCAAAGATAATCAAAGGGTCGTGAGAATCCAAGGGAGCTGGCTAATTTCGATAGAAGCCTTCGTGGTCGCCCAACAAGACAACGGTCGTCAAGTTGAGGGGAGGAGAGATATATCTCCACGGGCTCATCGACTTGGATTCAAGAAAGACCAGAGACACGGAATAGAGAGATGATAACCGGGAAGAAGTGGTAACATGTTTCAAATATGAGATATGCGAAAGGACCTTCGGTCAAGACGAGAAAGATAAAATGAGTGCCGTTTAGTCCCGATAAATGATAAACGAAGAGAGCTGCAAAACAGAAGACAGAGGATATCTCGACAAGGATTCTTATTTCGCTATCGACCGGCCGGCGCGTGAAGCTCCACGTCCAGGAGATTGCTGGCCCTTACGCGAGTGCCGAACAGATCCAAGAAACGGTAAATATGAAGCATCAAATCTGAGCCGCTATGGCAGATGATGGAGGATTGCAAAGACGATCCCAGTCCTGGCAGGATATGATCAATATTGGTCCGGCTTGATGAGTTTGGGAGGCTGGAGGAGAGAAGATGAGGATCAACTGCTGGTGATGGTGAAATATCAAGTCTGCAAGTGAGGGAAACCCCTCCACTTGAGCATCCTCTCAGTCCTTTGTTCACTGGTGTTCTCGGCGGCGGCAAATATGATGCCATTGGCCGCAGAAACAATTCATATTCATGGAGACCCGCATGAAGAGCAGTGCGGAATGTCACGGAATGTTACAAAGAAAGTGGGTGGGAGATTGCATGAAAAACTGCAGCTCTGGAACACCTGTATGCATATGGAAGACATTGCAGAATATATGCAATAAAAGATAACTGTTATCCAACACCAGATCAACGCCAGAGCTAGACCGGGAGGATGAGTCTTCACATTGGTCCCTGAGTACACAACCACTTACGTTTAGATAAAGTAAGCCCTGGGAGGTACCTTCTCTGGCCCTGCGTAGGTGACCTGTCAAATCGCCGTTTGCGGCAGATTCTTTGGTTGCAGTGTCATCTACTAGGTCCCTAGGATCTAGCTCCTTTGTCTTACCAGGTGGCTAAATATAGGTTCAACCC
>JAPVCG010000055.1:1068119-1135418 GCA_029606305.1 Paecilomyces fulvus
TGCTGGACTATCTCCTTATAGTCCCTTGTGGACTATTTCTTATCATGTGATATTGGACTCGTTTATTGTCATGTGACCTTGGTGTCTGCCTTGCTCTAGTGCTGTGCTGTAGAGTCTCATCTTATCGGGGTGTCACAGTCGTGCCCCTCCATGGTTGGTCCGTAACAGTATGAAACAAGCTGATTAATGCTAGTACCATGTTGGGGCAATTGAGGAGCCTTGGTGAGATTCACAAATGGCTTTACTTGATGTTCATGCATTGAATGTGGTATGGTGGAGAAAAGATGCTCAATGCAAGTGGTAAGTCTCTTCTTGACATGTACACAGATGTTTACTTTAACATAAAGTTCTTGTTCTGACACTTGATTTATCACAGATGTGATGAGTGAAGCTTAATAGAATTTGATCATGAAACACTTAAACATTCATACTTTTCTAGATTATTACCTTCTTCATCATGTCAACACAGATATGCAAAATATCATGAACAGTTGTGAGTTGAATACAGGTTTGATGCATGCCATTACTTAGATAAGTTGATAAATTAATAAGAGATGACTTTGTCTTCTGAGTGCAGAATAGTGAGTTTCTCTCTGCTAACATTCTAAGTATCTGGCTGCTGTCCAACAACAGAATGATGCAATAAAAGCTTACCAATGTGATCCCACATTGGAGAATTGGGCATGTCAGAAACAGCAGAAGTGCAAGGTGATCAGCATATTTCACTGACTTGAGAGGGTGCTTCTGCGTTGTGCATCCCTCGGGCGTGTCAATACACAGGGAAGGAGCCAGGCCGGTATCCGTTTGATTAGTCAGCTTTCTGGCAGAGACTCCATCTCCGCCTAATAAACAGCAGCATGAGAAATCGACCCCCAGTGCTAGTTAGTTAACCGGAGCGTTATTAAGCATCCTGGCATGATTCTAACATCCATGACACTGCATCTAGTTTTCAAGATTACATTATTTCAGAACTACAATGATCATGAGAACCATATGTCCGAACTGTTCCGGTGAAGACGCTTTAATATCGGCCTTAGTCTATTGTTGGTAGACAAAGGTTGAAATGTAACTTTGATTGTGGTAGTGATTAGGTCCAGAGCACTGGCTAGGCCACAAAAATATCACCTATCTAAGGGAATAAGCAATAATTGTTGGCTAGCAAGTAACTCAATAGGTCCGAGGGCATGCAAGGCTGTAAGTCCTTCGACTGATGACTACATCGGTCTGATGTCTGGGAGGGACTATGGAAGATAGACTCAAGTCTGACATGGATATAGGGGTGTGGTCAACGGGCCGCGGGGGTCCTACATACGGGGTCCTAGTTCTCTGTGCGAGAGGACAGGGCCCTGAGCTCGATTGAGCCTGTGGACCATGGTCCTTGGACCCAAGCGGTCTTCAGCCCGCCAACTGGTGACCGTTCCGAGGGAGACTCCCGCAGCTTCAGAGAATCTGAGGTGATTTGGCGGTTAATGTTCCAACTCGTGTTTAGACTGCGCTACAAATCCCCCCCGATGAGACCATCCATTTCCAGGCTGTGTTAACATCAGCCAATGATAGTAAAGAGATATGAGTAATCCCTCCGGGCCTCCTTTCATGCTACATTCGCACCAAGGCTCGTTCGTTGGCTACACCACATGCACTGTTGATGATGCTTCAAAAATCGACCTTCAGCCAGTAACTAGTTATGTGCTCCTTCACCGAGCTAGGGCAACGTGGAGAGCATCCACTTCATCCCTTTCTCCCCTATTCACGATGGCTGCGATTCCCGATCAAAACGTGTCAAATCCACTTTTACTTCCAGAGATTGCTGAATTCGTCATCGACAATGTTCGCACTGTGCCTGATCTGTTGAGCTGTGCCTGTGTGAACAGTATTTGGAGTAGGCCAGCTTTGCGGAAGCTTTACCGGGGCTCCCTGATCGACATGCAGTTCCGCACGCCTGACATTGGATCATTGAACTGCCTCTTGGTAGCGTCGCGAGAGCGCTTCGCCCGAAACATGAGCTTCGTGAAGCATCTTCTTCTTTCCCCGGAGACGCCCACACTCGACGACGCCACGCGGCCTTTCAGGCTCGCTTGCTTCGAGAAATGCCGCGCGATGCGCCATCGCAAATATGCGGAACTCCTCTTACGGTCGCAAAGGAGCGGTCTTACAAGTCTCACAATTCCTTTCGAGATCGTGGATCAAGATTGGTCACTTGTTTGGGACCTTCTTCTCCCTCCAACAATTGAGTTTTTGGCTATTGATCATCGCTACTGTGATGTTCTGATGGTCAGCTCCAGTCTTTCGCAAGGATTGATCGCTTCTCCTGTAAGTCGTGCAATACGGTTCTTTCTCAGAAAATGGACACAGTATCTGACGTCGACAGCATACATTCTCGAAACTGAGAGCCCTTACGATATACAGATCCGACAGCAACCAAGAGATTCAAAAACTTTGCCGACTGCTTCCAAGTTATGATTTGCGGTTGTTTCACCTAGAGGATCAGTGTCGGGATGAGAGCCTCACCTTTTCTGACATTGCAGAGCTCTTGTCGTGCCTTCGAGGACAGCGAAATCTTGAGGCGTTGGCGCTGATCATTCCGCGTCATAACACCCTTCTCGGATCAGCGACTGAAATGCTCCCAATTGAGGGGCAGAAAAGCCCATGGCCAAAGCTGAAAGCGCTGTATCTCGCAGAGGGAGACCGACATTGGCTGGAACAACTCCCAGTATTCCAGGAGCTCCAAATCCTCTGCCTGCGAAATGTGGCCTCCAGGATTCCGAGGATTCACGATTGCGTGATCGGAACGGCTGCAAAATGCAGGCAATTACGGGCCATCGATATCTTTTTCGACGATTTTGACGAAGAGGCCCTTCTTCAGCTCGCTCGTAGCTGCCCACTTCTACGAAAATTTTGCGTGCACCATTCATGGTTTAGTGGGGACGCCGAGCTCACGGAAAACTGATTTGTAGGTCTGCTGCGTGCCCTGCCTTACCTGGAGTTCCTTGAGTTGGATTGGAAGTTCCGGATGGACGGTACAAGACTTCAGGACCTCGCACGTCACTGCCCGCAATTGACCGTGCTTCATCTGCGTCGGGCCCGATTGTCTCTCTCTCTTGCGCTAATGGAAAAGGCCCAGCCACTACGGTATTTAGAGGTCATGCGATTGGCAGGAATCTGGTTCCAGGATGCACGGCGTTTGATGCAACGAAGCAACGTCTTGACTATCGTAACGCAGTGGCGCAGAATCTTTCCAAAGCTTCGAGGAATGACATGCCCAGAGGACATCTATTCTCACTACATGGAAAAAGACTACTCGAGTGGTGAATCCGAAGACGACGCGGCCAACAGTGACGAAGAGAGATCGCTGGCTGAGCCTGGGCTGGATTTTAACGACTACGAGTCGGACAGTTTTATTTTACGAACCAAACTTTGGAGGTCTCTTGGCTATAGCAAAGACATGCGTATTCATGACCAAGTCCAGAACAAGTGGCAGATGAATCTGGAAGTTGAGACGGTTGGCTGGCCCGTGGTGCCTTTAGAGGCGTTCTGTGATCCAATGAGCTACTCGACGAGTACCAACTGCGCTCGATGACTAAAAACCAGACTGTTTCTCAGGAATAACAAGATATGAAATTACGCCCCACGCCAGAAAGACGCTGTGAGCCAGAAGATCGCTCCACGCCAGAAAACGCTGTGAGCCAGAAAGTGCTGTGAGCCAGAAAGTGCTGTGAGCCAGAAAACGTTGTCTTTCCAGCTTACAGCATTTCTGGCTCAGCGTCTTTCCGGCTCACAGCACTTTTGGCTCACGAGCCTATGAGTGATCTAGTCTGTTCTGGTGAGATTCATATACGTCTAAACAGCAATAGGGATGTCCTGCATATCGCCACAGAACATATAATTTGCATTTTGTGAGCTTCTCAGTTTCGTGGTTTCTCCCGTTTTTGTGGTCACCACGATTCTGTATTGTACCCTTTTGGGCGAGTCCCTCACCTCCAGGGGCGAGAGTTACTGAGCGCTCACCCATCTCACCTGCACTCACTCTAAAAAGCTTTTCTTCCGTCACTTGCAGCTTCTTGTTTCACATTCTTTCCATCTCTAAGTTAGCCGTTCACCTCTGCCCATGCTTCATGCAGAAACTGAAACACAAAACTTACAGTCGTGTGAGGGCAATACCCCCCTTGAATCTATGGATTTTAATTGATATCCATCTCAATAAGCTGCACAGTCCAGGTGATCTTCCCGCCAAGCTAACATACCGTGACAATGGAGAAGATCAGTGCAAGATCCGGCCATGCTCCATAACAAGAACTGTCACAATTTGAGCAGATCAGGACCTAGGAGGCCTTTGAGAACATGTTTTGGAGATGCAAATATGCAAATCAGATTTGCCAGGACTTTTACTCACCCAGGAGTGGGGCGGAAGGTGAGCACCAAGTAAGTAGAAAAGAAAAGGAGACATTGCGCTTTCCGGCTTTAATAGGATCCGGGTATGTAAATTAGCCTGTCGGTCCTTAGAATGATTCTTTTCAGTAAGTTCTGAATGAAATCAAATATTAGCAGTTGCAATCAGCAGTGGTTTTCTGTCAGTTGATACATGTATCGAAACAGCCTTCCGAATACCGAAATGGGATCAATTATTAGCCAAAAGAGATCTCAAGTGCCTTCAGCGACATGCAAAAAGATGAGACAAAAGAGATATCAATGAACCAACACGTTGATGAAAAAGGCATATGAATTAAGCTGCTCCTGTGATGCAGATGTTTTCTTTGGAGTACGAATAAAGAACAGCGGCTGTATCTACACATTTTGCGCCGATAGCACAGGTATTTGGTCTTCTATCTCCTCACAACTGGTATTAGACATGCTTTTGTTCCTATAGTCAGGCTTTGAAGCTTATATCAATCAGAACTCATATTATCCAAGCCCAGATCAGAAAACACCCGAGGATTTTGCAAAAAGACAAAAAAGCATTCTTAGGTGCCATCCAGATAAAGATCACGCTGGTTCTTGCACACAGAATTCAGAGGATTGTGAAAGAGACAAAAACTAGCCTGTGAGACAGAACAGACAAGGCCATAGCTGGAGGTTCAAATTGGAGTTTTTTGACAATGAGAATGTTATCTGTCATGATGATGTGTTGTGTTGGAGGAAGAAATAGAGGGGAAGCAGAGGGGAAGCCGCAGAAGCAAAGAGAAAGCCGAGGAGAGCAGCTAAACCTCAAATTAAGGTATAAAAATAGATGGGCAATATTTCGACCCGAATGAGCGCCAGGTAAAGACTGCCCTCAACAAGGATTTCACCTGAATTCTCAGCCAATTTGGCCCTCATTTTTATTCATTCCAGACTCCCAAGTAGGTAGAAATAAAGGCGCTTCTCATCTTAGATTAAACTGACTGATTCCTACATCTTTTGCTCCCACATCAACTATTCTACATCCTGCTCCGGTCACAATGGCGCACAGTCGTCCAAGCCAAACTAGAATCCCCTCGGCGGAACAAAAGAGAAAGAGGCAGAAGCGCAATTGTTGATTAAAGACGATCTTTAAGAAAGTGTATGAATTCAATGTCGTCTGCGAGTCCAATGTTTTTTTCGGGGTTCAAATGAAGGATAGTGGCCGAGTCTCAATATTCTCCGCTGATAGCAGTGGTATCTGGTCCTCAGCTATTTTGAGTCTTGTATGTCTGTCTAGTTCCATCGCGTTCCATAACTAACTTTGTACTAGGATTCATATTATCCCTTTCTGGACAAGAAGACTCCTGCAGATTTTACAGGTCTTTCTAATACTCCCAAAGATCTGGAAATTGTTTCTGCCTCCGCTCCCGTGAACCTGCTCAAGGACAAGGAAGGAGGATACTACTCAAACCAGAGCAATATCATTACACAATAACTGCCTTAGATATGGAAGGGACCGTTCACATAGTTTAGACTCTTATTGACCAGTCTAGTGAAAATTTGCCAAAGGCAGCAGGCTGTCTCCAGGGATACTTTCTGTTTCGATGAGCCCTTGACTCTTAAATGTAGCGTGACGAACCCAGGCTTTTTGTCACGTAGAAACTTGGTACAACTTCCAGGTCACAGTAAGGTTATTTTCCGCTGCCTGAGGTCTTGTATGCAGAGCCTTGAGCCCAGATGCTGCCGAGAATATTCTATTGGGTTCCCCAGTGTTTCCGGTAACGCCTGGCGCCGGACAGAATGTCTGCGCCAAAAATAGCACTAGACAGATCGCTTCGCGCCGAAGAAATGGATCGCGCCAAATAATTGCTTCGAGCCGAAATTTGCCCTATGCCAAAATGTTGCTCTGTGCTGAAATTGTTGAAGTAGGTTGAACTGATGATGATATTGTTCTTGTTCTTCTTATGTTGTAACAGGGGCAGGTGGACTGCTTACATACATATACCACAGACCCACAGCCCATCAGAACATCACAGCCACCGGGATATTCAACACATATATAAGCAGTCCACCTGCCCCTGTTACAACATAAGAAGAACAAGAACAATATACCTTCTGAACCTACTTCAATAGCATGAGCACTGATAGAGTGCAGACGCACCTGAGAGCACCACTATGTTAGTCACAACTAACTAGTCAGGTGACGCTCCAAGCAAACTGTCTCCTTGGTACTGAGAACTTCAACAATCCATGAAATCCTGGAAGTATAAAAGACAAGAGATAGGTGAAGCTCTTTTTGGCGATGGTCTGAACCTAGAGGCTGCCAGAGTTACTCATCTATCTTTACGCCTTGATTTGATATTGTGCCTTATTCTCTGTTTCTCTGCCTTTCTTACGTAAAGTGGGTCGGGGTGAGCGTATATTACGGGATTTATCATCATCGGACATCGTTGGGCTTCCGTTTTCACCGGTCTACAGTACACCTCGGGGTTTCCATGCCCCATATGGAGTTGTATCAATTCTCCATCAGTGGCTGCTTTGAGTGGTATCTCCAATGCATCCGCTGCCACTGAACTAGGTCAGACATGGCCTCTTTGCCATACGCCATCACATCTGTTGTGGCCGAAGTGCACCTCCCAATTTGACTTATATCATGCAAACTGGATGTTAGATATGCTGCTGGACCGCGTTGTTCAACTCATTTCGAAGAAACACGCATCGTTCCACTAGGCAAAACATAATGTCCCATTCGAAGCTCCAGTCGGGCGGGACTTGAGGCTGCTGCACATCCCTTGATAGTGCCTCGAGGGTGACAGGGGCAACGATCTTGATGAATAGTTCACAGGTAATCCATCGCAGATCTTGTTTCTTATGCTCATGACCATAGTTCTAGGCGTAATGTTTGTAACCAGGCAACTTCGGAGGCGAATGGATCTAATGCTTTGTCAACCCAAAGACACCAATCATCATCCCATCGTAATGCACAAACGGCCAGACAATATTCCCAGTAACTTGGATACCACCCTGACTTCTCCCAGTCCAGGATGACCACTCTCATTTTCTGGTTGTCTCCAGCACTGCCGTCTCCCGTCTCGCGCTGAACCATCATGTTTTTCCTTTGAAAGTCCCCGTGGGTAAACACCGGCTGGTGGTCATGAAAAACAAGTGGCAAGCATTGCCGGTAGAACTCTGCTCTGTACGGTGGCCGACCGTCGTGGATATATTTCAGCGCAAATGCCTCATTGAGGGAATCCTCACTGGTGAAAGGGCCGTTGATTGCGGTGTCTGCTTCCTGCGTCCAAAAAATTTCATCGAGAAGGCCTCGGTTATCCAAGCTACCATAATAATTCGGTGGCGGCAAACATCGCAGCTCATCAAAATAACCTTTCACAGTTTTCATGATGGATTCCTTCTCAAAAGGATCTAGCTGGAGCCATAAAGACGTGAGTGTGTCGCCATGGACACGTTCCATAACGATGTAGTTTTTCCCAGTGCTGGAGTTCGAATAAAGGGCATAAACCCGAGGGACAGGGATATTGGTGATCTCCCGAATAAACATCATGTTCTCTCCCTCTAAAAGGCTGACACCTTTTCCGAACTTCACCACGAAATATGGCCCAACCCCAACAATCCTTCGTCCTCCATATTCCAAAGATATATCCGGGGCATCGTCAATTTCGCTCTCTGTAGGAAGGGGGGCAGGTATGTCGGTCGCATGATAGGGAACCGTGAATAGAGGAGCCATGGAGTAAAACCTATTGTACAGAAAGGAAGAGGGAGGTTATGAGGTTTAAGTACAAGTCCAGTGCTGTCTACGGGTCTGATTACCATAGCAACTGGGGCAGGCTAGTTTCTTGGCAATTTTGTCCTGGCTCTCTCAATTTCCGTATCAGGTGAACTAAACTAGGAGCGGGGTTGATCATGTTTATGACTCTCTGAGTTGAATCAATCACTTTCCATGCATGGGTTACTTCTCAAGCACACCCTCTTTCTCCAAAGCACTGATAGCCTCCTTCGTCCACTCCTGGCAGCGTCGGATCGGTTCCCGAGGATAGAGCCGTCGAGGTCCCTCGAATTGCTTCTTAGGAGCGGGGATCGCTTCACAGATTGGCTTTATGCGAGAGAAGTTCGCAATAGAGACCTTTCCAATGAGAACCTTCTCTTGATAAGTTGCAGAGTCTTCCGGTCTCTTCGCAGCTTTATCGTTATGAGTCATAGCATCAGAGGGAATATAGAGGATGGGGCTACTAAGATTAGCACTCATTGGAAATTGTTTCTGGGGCAAGAGTGTAATCCAGAACGTCTCAGACCGGCTGACGTTGGCAAGGGACGAAGCGATATCTATGCCCCACGCCAACACCAGTCAGAAACGGAGGCTGGTCGATGTGCGCCTTGGGATTAGGCAACTTCCTGACATCTGAAAATTTTAGCAATTTAGATGTAGTTTGACCCTTTAAGAGCGCTCTAAACTAATAATGGTCTCCCACATACTGATACGGCCCCTTTGCCAACTGAAATTATTAAAAAGTGAGGTGCGGAGGGTTTTCTGTTCTGCCCCCCCCCCATCCTGCACCAGGCCAATGAGACCAATTCTAGCGGGCAGGCTGCGGCGCTAAGACACTATCACAGTTGTTGTACTGTCCCGTCCTTGGGCTTGAAGCAGCAAGGATTTGAGCTTGAACCTCATTAGATCGCAGCACTCGGTACCTGAGGCATTAATAAAGGATTTCATGTTCTCTATTTGCGGCCAAGGCAGCCGGGAGCGGAAGATCTGCTGTCCATGGTCATACATCACAGTCCCTACATATGGCTCAACTTCAAGAACTTCTAACCGCAATGCGACGAAATGAAAATGCTCTCCCTTTTCCAGAAGTCGGCTCCATTGATGATGTTATGCATGCCCTTGACAGGTCAGATGGGTCAGGGTTAATAGCTTGTATTCGATCTAGGCTTCATCTAGTGGACCTTGTCGAGTTATATAGTAGGAAAAGGCTGGATTATCAGCGAGGCAGTAGTCGAGCATTCGCGGATTCCGAGACTACGTCAGATATTATAGCCGAGAAATTCCCGCTGTTAGAACGAGGCAGCTCAGAGTTCAAGCGTCAATACGAGATCCTTCGACGCAGATTGTACGACGGCAGGAACTGGCACAGGATCGCTCAAAAGTTTGGTAGTCCTATTGTCTACTTAGTCCCATCCGGAGGGGAATTTGACATTGCTAACTCAGCGCATGTAAACGCCTTCCTCAGTATCAGTACCAAGCTGACGTTAACTAGAGTTCAAAGAATATCAACGCACCACTTTGACAATTTCCTAGAGATGCTAGGCGAAAAGCGAGGTGACTTCTTACAAAATTGTGTCTAATATCTGGACAGAAAGTTAAGAAATCTTTCACGTTTACGTCACTGCAGTCTGCTGCGACTGGAATCAACAATCCCAAGTGAAATTAAAGGGAAAAAATTCGATTCGAACGAACTGCTCTCACTCCTCCATCCTCTTTGAGCTCTCTCTGGAGGTGGCAGGTACTAACACTGGACGAACGAGAACCGTGACTCGGTCTATGGCCTTTTATCTACATGCAAACTAATTGCCTAACCTAAATTCTGAGGTTGAATGAAACTTATCTGGAGTGCTCCATCTACAATTTCATAGTTCGGGTGGTTTTTTGTCTTTCGCTGGTAGTCTGTTGACGGAGGGTATGATCACTTGTGATCCATGTTCATGAACGATTGGAGCGCCACAGCTAGTTGTGGCGTTGCTGCGGAAATGCTTGGCAGGCACCCATGCCACTGTTTTATGAACTGCGGTAGGAATGTGGCACTAAGCTATCTGCGGCTTCCTCAGCCATGTCCCAACCAATGGTCACCAGCCTCAGCGTACCCTCAACTCGCCCTACTGTGTAAAGGATGGTTGTCAGCCAACCCATTTCCGCATCGACCCACCCCGCTTAGACTGTGATGTTTCATGGGCAAATATTTCTAGAAAGCTACCTGATCGTTTGTCTCCTTTGAGCGACGGCTTGCTAGCACACTATTTGTCCTCAAGGCACTGCTCTAGGTATATGCATGGTAAGTAGTAAATTAGAACATCTTATATGAGATACGTGCGTATCTTTGCGATCTCTCTCTATAGAACAAATTTAATTCCTTGCAGCTCTTCAGCCATACTTGACAAAACGAAAACGATACAGAGTCGTATCTTCAGTCCACATTGCACGGAAAATGGCCTTTTCCAAGGAAGGCACTCTGTCGAGTAGTTGTCGAAAGTCAGCGTCCCGCATGAGTATTTCCACGTTCCACGCTGCATAATGTACCAACACATCTCGCATGTCGTGCATGTCCTCATTTGCCTCAAATACAAACTTCAGCAGTTTAACAATATCTCCCGTTCGTTCTTCAAAGAGGGTAAACCTGGCCAGCGAGCGAATAAGCCGATAGAGCGACAGAGCGCAAAGCGAATCCCAGTCCGTGGTGTAGGCGAAACGGTAAACTTCAGCGTGGCTTAGAAAAACGCACGCATAATTATCTGCTGGATCGTTGTTTTGGACTTCTCTATCTTCATTCAGGGGCGCCTTGTCAAGCTTCTTCCTGATGAAACCACATATATTGGGTAGATTCTTGGGATGGAAAAGATTTTCTCGGTGGTTCATAGGATCCCATCGTCTTGCGACAGATCCCCGAGACAGCGCCTGGCTGTCGGTGGTTTGGTCGCCATCGTCCTCGCACGAATCGGCAGTTGGCAACGGAACGGAGTAATCACCAGCATATACGAATTCACAGCAACGAGCAAAGACGACTTCGTTGATCTGCCCATTGATGGGAGGCTGAAATATCTCCTTCGGGAAATCTCCAGCTAATGCTGCGTATATTGAAAACCGTCTTCGGTTTTTACCAATGACGAACTCGAGACCCCGGATTGCATGATCCTGGTGATGTGTTAATTGTAAGGGCCACCTGCCCAGCTGGACGATGTTAGGACCTTACACATCATAACCAAGCACCATTTCTGATAGCATTAATGGGCCTGACAAACACTGGGAGTTGAGAATAGTACTTTGATTGGAGAAAGATATGTCTGCTGTTCAAAGAGCTTGCTCCAGTGAAAAACGTCAAGTAAGAAGGCTGGCGCGCATAGTGCTTATTATACGTCCGTCTCATCAAGTAATTCCCTTTTACTTTTCCTAAACCTGAATAGTGAATGGTCCTAGGTAACAATGGCTGACGCTCCTGGGGTCCCGCAGCAGTAAACCCACAACTACGGCATTTGGATCCTAGTGGCCGAAACGGTCATGATTTTGCCCTCAGCGCTGAGGAATCTATAATAGGGCCAGAGCCTCCTTCGGCCGCAGCAGATTATGATTTATTGCCCAGAAGACCATTATAATTAGTAGCTGTTTAAATGTCCTAACATCAGACTCATGACCCAATGTGAGCTGAATGAAGCTTCTCCCATCTCCCTCAGCACCTGTGCTGTGAGGGCAAGGCTATGAGAAAGGAGCACTGGTTCTTGGACCTCGCAGGCATCAGTACTGTCTAGGACCCCACTTGGGTATAAAAATTCAAATGCTATGCACTCTTAGGGCAGGTAGGATGAGTATCTTCTTTAAAACAACGTCCAATCTGCGCTCATGGCTTTGACTACCGCGCCGCTTACTTCTCCGTTTGGCTAGAACTTTACCTACCTGGTCCCAAAACTGAATATTTGCTTCCGCTCCATTATATGATTCTTTTTGTTCCTGCCAAATCATAAGATACGATCGAGCAAAGCCAAACGCTCCGGCCCAATAGTCCCATCGCACCAACCTTTCCAGACGGCCCATCCACTAGGAGTCGATCTTGAGGGTACTATCGTCACTGAGCTTTCCCACTAATCGCGTTTTGCGGTCTTCGATTGCGAGAGAGTCCAAGGCCCCATCAGTGCTAACAAGCATTATGGTGCCACCCATCTTGGAGGACTTGAGCGCCGCTGCACTGCGCCTGGACCAGTCTACGTGGTCGTTGCTGAACTACCGAAGTTTATAAAGGAAGCGCAGGTGATCGTTTCTGTAAGAAGCTTTCAATCCCGCCGAGAGAGAAAGCCAGATAAGTGGTACAGCTGGTGATGGTGCTGGTATTCATGCCCTGACCCCTCGCCTTCAGTTGATTATAAACCACAACCCACTAGACTGGGTACGGATCCGTATTTTGGTCTAGTGGTAAATTCAACTCCTTCGGCGATATGCAGGATATTCACTAAGGCTATCTCTATCTATGTTTAATTACAGTGAACCATACAACCCGACGGAATTTAGAGCCTCGTCTTGGCCTATGGTGGCCTAGGCGCCTGATGTTCTCTTCTGCGGCCTCTTTGGCGCACGGCTTCGAAACCCCTCAGATGCCTCTGCCAGTCCAGTACAGCACCTAGGATGCTACCGTCCTGCGCGGCCTCATTTAACCTACCTTCCGTACCATGCAGTTCCCCTCCCAGCATATCTGAGACATTGTTGAATGCACTTCCGATCTTCCTCCATAGTATGTTCCGTAAGTCTTTCAGCTTCAGGCAGTCCACTAGCACGTGGACTACTGTTTCTTTAGCTCCACATTCGCACTTGTCGTTCTCCTGGAATGATACCGCTTGCCATGCATCGCCAGCTACGAGTGGCCGGTTCAGAGTTATGAGAGTAAGTAGCCTTGACTTCGCGGTAGCGATCCATACATCCGCCGAATGTGGATCGACAGTAGAGTCGCGTCAATCTGGCGGAGGTGGGCCCCCTTTCTTAGAGGCTTTCCATTCCTGTTCCCATTCTTCCCGGATTTTCCGGCAGATGTATCCTTTCTCCCGTGAGAGAAGGTGCTGGAAATGGTGCGTCTTGTCAGGAGCAACTGCTTCTTTAGCTAGGCGGTCTGCTGTGTCATTTCCCAGATCAGCACAGTGGCCCATGACCCATTGGAGACGGAGGGGAACCCCACGCGTGTTCAACTCCCTGGATGATGCGCTGCCCCGATTTATTCCATGAATCTGCTATTGCTTATAGCGCCGACATGCTGTCCGTCAGGATAGCTGCTGGCTCGCGGCTGGTACCTAGGACCTTTTGCTTCTTCCGTGAGATTTGATAGATAGCATAGTATATTGCCATGTGCTCTGCAGCGTACACTGACCAATATTCCATTGAACCAACGCAGATCTGCCGGGACGGAATAATGTCTCGTCTAGGGTCGTGGCTACCGCTGCGGCCCCAGATGGCGCTGTTGGCCTGATGCATCGGAGAACACAAGAGGTACAGCTGATCGCAGAACCGGTGCAAATCTTGATATTCTTGTCTTCTTTCCGAATTCCCATGACTCAGCCCTATTCGGAAGGCCGTCGGAACAGATATAACCTTCGTATTTGCTAGGGAGACGAAACGAGGAAATAAATATTGTCGTACGGACGCCGTGTACAGCCGCATAGGGGATATCTGGTGGGTAGTTGGAAAGCCTAGAACTTCTAGGCTAGAAGCTTCTATGCCATTATTGGACCCAAATTCTTGACACGGAAATGAGTGATTGGTTAGCTCGGCGCCTAACTATGCTCTCTAGGCCATAACCTCGCTCCTGGCGCCTTACCAGCCCCTCTTCATCTTTCGCCGGAAACAACCTTAACTACAACAACATTCACAATACCACCGCCAATATACGAAACTTTTGCAGAAACAAGCGTTAATACTGTTTATTCTTTGACATGGATGGAATTTCATCCGCAGCGAGCGTTATTGCGATCATCCAACTTGCTGGGAGCCTTGTGACAATATGCGGAGGCTACATTCAAAAGGTGAAGCATGCAAGAGAAGATATTATCACCTTACGATGGGCGGCCCAAAGCCTCCAAGTGACCCTTCAAGACCTTCTTGGACTCCTTGGAGATTCCAACAAAATAAGACTTCCTACCTCCCTGCGACTCGCCAGTGACATCACCAATTGCCTCTCAGATCTTCGAGCCCTGAACGAAAAGCTTGAGTCAAATGTGGGGAAGAGATCAATGAAGAAATTCGGATTCCGCGCCTGGAGATGGCCCTTGGAACGCGCAGAGGTTGACAGTGAAGTTCAGAAGTTTGAAAGATATAAATCCTCCTTTCTCTTGTCTTTACAGGTGGATCAAACGTAGGTGTCTTAAATACTAGGATTCTGTATAACAGACTAAAGTAAGGCAGTTCTCTCATCACTGGCGTTGCCCAAAACACAAACGTTATCAATCAAAATATGGATTTCGCAAAGTTGGAAAGTGCGGCCGAGGCAAGTTTTGATTCATTCTCTAATCGAGATGAAGTCCTGTGTCTCCAAGGCACCAGAGTTGAGGTTCTCCACCAAATAATGGGATGGGCTATCTCACCATGTCAGAAGACAGTGTTCTGGTTAAACGGGATGGCTGGAACAGGAAAATCCACAATATCACGGACGGTGGCCAGGTCGCTAAAGGATACCAACCATTTAGGGGGCAGCTTTTTTTTCAGGAGGGGCAAAGAGGACACAGGGAATGCCAAGAAGCTTTTCCCCACGCTAATAAGTCAATTGATGCTCAGGTTTTCTGAGTTAAGCTCTGGCGTGCAAAAGGCACTCCGTGATGATCCTGAAATCGCTTCAAAGTCGCTCGGAGAGCAGTTTGACAAGCTTCTCCTTCAACCGCTGCTCGAGCTTGACCAACTCGGTCAGGAACCTCAAACCGCTGTGATTGTGATCGACGCTTTAGACGAATGTGACCACGATCAAGACATACGAAATATTATCCGACTGCTGCCTCTTCTAAAGAGGGCAAACACATTGCGCCTCCGGGTATTATTGACCAGCAGGCCGGAACTTCCGATTCGCCTTGGCTTCTCAGGGATCGAGAGTGATGACTATGAGCAGCTAGCTCTCCATGAGATCTCCGAGAAAGTAACAGAACGTGATATATATCTCTTCTTGAAAGACAGACTCATAAGGATCAAACACGACAGAAACATTACTCGAGATTGGCCTGGCGACGATGTAATCCAAAAATTGGTTACAATGTCGGTCCCACTGTTTATCTCGGCCGCTACTGTATGTCGATTCATCGAAAATTCAAGATGGGAACCCGCATCACGGCTCGCAGAGCTCCTTGAAGACCAAGCCAAATATGCAACGAAAATGGAGAAGACGTACTTACCAATTCTTACGCGGCTCCTTGATGACCAAGATAGTGATGATTTAGAACAGCATCAGCTCTTGCATGAGTTCCAGGAAATTGTTGGACTCATCACACTGCTTGCTGTTCCACTTTCGATCAATGCGCTGTCGCTATTGCTGGGAATCCAGGCAGACCAAATCAGCAACCGATTAGATTCTTTCCGGTCTGTGCTCAGTGTCCCCACTAACCGAGATATGCCTGTAAGGATTCTACATTTGTCATTCCGAGACTTTTTGGTGCAATCTAAAAGCAAATTCCGTGTGGATGAGCGAAGTAAGCACAAGGATATTGCTAAACTCTGTCTCAAAAACATGCGGAGTCATCTTCAGAAAAATATCTGCAACTTAGAAGGATCTGGAACACATAGAGAGGACATTGATCCTCAACTACTCCACCAGTTCTTACCACCAGTACTTGAATATTCTTGCCATTACTGGATTTACCATATCGAACACAGCAATGTCTCGTCCCCCGAGATAGAAGATATTTTATCTTTCCTCAAGGAGCATTTCCTGCACTGGGTGGAAGCAATGAGCCTATTGGGTTTTGTATCGGAACTGGTGGGAATGCTCAACACCCTCAAGAAAGTTTTATCAGTAAGATCTTAGATTTTTTGTGTGAGACCCGCACTGATAGGTATAGGATGATCGCCATTCCGCCACGTCCGATTTTCTTCAAGACGCACATCGCTTTGTTCTAAAATTTCGCCAGGTGGCTGATAAGGCTCCGCTTCAGATTTATTGCGCAGGGCTTGTTTTTACACCACTAGAGGCAACGGTCCGCAGGGAATTCCAGAAAGAGCTTCCCAGTTGGATATGCCAATTACCACGAGTTGAGGACAGGTGGAGCGCAGAATTACAGGCTCTCGAGGGCCATTCAGCTCCGGTTTGGTCGGTAGCCTTCTCACCCAATGGCCGACTGCTAGCGTCCGGCTCTTTTGATCGGACAGTATGCCTCTGGGAGACGGAAACAGGCGTGCTCCAGCAGACTCTGGAGGGCCATTTAGCTCATGTTTGGTCGGTAGCCTTTTCGCCCAATGGCCGGCTACTAGCATCAGGCTCTGATGATAGTAATGTGCACGTTTGGGACTCAGCGACAGGCGCACTCCAGCGGACCCTTATGGGTCATACAAAGTCAGTGCGGTCAGTGGCTTTCTCAGCTAACAACCGGCTACTGGCATCTGGCTCTGAGGATACAACAGTACACCTCTGGGACTTGGAAACAGGTGCGCTTCGTCAGACCCTCAAGGGCCATTCGCAACTAGTTTGGTCAGTGAATATCTCAGCCGACAGCCTGCTGCTAGCAGCTGGCTCTGAAGATAAGACAGTATGCCTCTGGGACCTAACAACAGGCAGACTCCTGCAGACACTTAAGGGCCATTTAGATGTGGTTTTCTCAGTGGCTTTCTCGCCTGACGGCCAGCTCCTAGCATCTGGCTCTGGAGATAAGACAGTGCGCCTCTGGAACCCAACAACAGGCGCGACCCAGCAAATTATCGAGGGCCATTCAGACTGGGTTCTGTCTGTGGCCTTCTCGCCTGACGGCCGACTGCTAACGTCCAGTTCTGCTGATAAGACTGTACGCCTTTGGGACACAATGAGAGGCACGCTTCAACAGACCCTCGGAAATGACTCAGGTTTGGTTCCATCAGTAACCTTCTCACCCAACGGCAGGCTGTTGGCATCCGCTTCTGATCAGAGCCTTTTGCGCCTCTGGGATACGACAATAGGCGCGCCGCGACAGACTCTTGTTGGCCATTCAGAGTGGATTCAATCTATAGTTTTCTCGCCCGACGGCTGCCTGCTAGCCTCTGGCTCTAATGATAGGACAGTGCGGCTTTGGGACCCACTGACAGGCATGCTTAAGCAGACTCTTCAAGGTCATTCAGCTCCAGTTTCATTAGTCGCATTCTCACCTGATGGCATGCTACTAGCGTCCTGCTCCCCAGATCGAACAGTTTGCCTCTGGGATTTAACAAAAGGCACACTTCAGCATACTCTCAAAGGCCATTCAAGTTGGGTCCGCTCAGTGAGCTTCTCGCCTGATGGCCGGCTATTAGCGTCTGGCTCTGAAGACCAAACAGTTTGCCTTTGGGACTCAGGGACAGGCTTACTCCTGCAGACTCTTAAGGGCCATTTAGATTCGGTTTTATCAGCAATCTTTTCACCTGACAGCCGGCTGCTAGCGTCCAGCTCTCGTGATCACACAGTCTGCCTTTGGGACTCGGCAACGGGCACGCTTCAGCAGACCCTCAAGGGCCATGGCAAGTTAGTGAGGTTGCTGGCTTTCTCGCCTGACGGCCAGCTGCTAGCGTCTGCCTCTGCTGATGAGACGGTGCGCATCTGGGACACAACGACAGGCGCGTTACAGCAGACTCATTTCAGAACAACTCTTTCTACCCTTGAATTTTCCGTTGACAGTTCACATCTGTACACCGACTTGGGTGCCCTTGATCTTCAATCTAAATGCCACATTCCTGTGCCACGTGCGCCTCATGCAAATCTGAATATATCAATTGAGCATCAGGAGTGGATAAAGCTGAATAACGAAAAGGTCCTCTGGCTTCCTTCTGAGTTTCGCGCCAATTGTTTCAGATGCCACGGCAATCTACTCGCCCTGGGACACGTATCAGGACATGTTTCATTCATTAAATTTTGTACATAGTATCCGCAAATGATTTTGATTCCGCTCTTTCCTCTGGCCCAGATGCGCATATCGCTCAGATTTTATCGCCTGCCTAGTTGATGGGAGCTGTGCAGCTAATTGTGGCTGCGGAAATGCTTGGCACGCACACATGTCACTGTTTTGTGGGCTGCGGTAGCACTGGAGCGCTAAGCTTTCTTCGGCTTCCCAAGCCACGTCCCACCCAATAGTGACCTTGATCAGCCCTGAGGCTAACATCTGCGCATTGAGGGGACTGCCTCAGCGCATCCTCACTTGCACTGTTCCGTAAACGGATGCACTGTGTGATGTGTGGGTATATCATACAGAGAGGAACTGTACCTAAAAGCAAACGGCTTTTGCAAACTAGTGTAACTCTACAAAAACGAGTAAACGTGGTGATTGCCATCGATTGAGCGGAAATGCTTGCGGGCTGCATCCCAACGGGACGGGCCGAGACGCGAACCCCTGAACCGCCCGACCGCGACGAACACGAAAACTCACCACCGCGATTGGTGAGGCCGAAACGCACGACAAGACCACCGACTCACTATGCTCAAGAGCAAGAGATCGATACTGAGCAGAGAAATACGCGCTCCCAGCGGAAGAAGAAGAACCAGGGCAAGCCAGTAGCCCAACGTGAAGCGGCGACTTCAGACGACCCTTCGACAGAGAGCGAGGACTCTCACGCCTCCAAACTTGTGAAAAAGATCGTCAAGCTCAGAAGAGAAATCAGACGACGAGATGATTTACACAAGGAGGAGCTCCAGAGAGTCAAAGAAGAATTTAGCGCTGCCCTCGCAGAGGTCCGACATGAATTACAGACCCTGGCAAATCGACCCCCGACACCGCAATCCCACCCCGAGTCATGCGCTCAGAACAGCCACGAGGAGATCCTTCGCGAAATCCAATCCTTACGCATTGCAGTCAGCCCGTCGGGATCCCCGTCCTATGCAGATGCAGCCCGTACGCCCCCCACCAGCCAACCGAGTAATATACGGACTCTCTCATCGTGGAACACGACACCGACTACCCTCACCGACACACTATATTGCACGATAGACACCTCGAAGATGGCAGACAACGAAAATGGGAGACCATCCGCAGGTCGAATTAGAACGGCAGTTGAGACCGAGATTCGGGCAATGGAAAACTACACGAACTGGCGGCGCCGCGCTGTCACTGTGGACCCAAAAAACACCAACCGGATCAGAATTGCTTGCCGAGATGAGATTGAACATCAGTTGGTGAAGAAAGTGGCGGAAGTCAAGATCGCTGCAGGAGCCCGGGTGCTTCGTGACGAACTTTACCCGATCAAAGTCGACAGCGTCAATAAAGCTGCAGTGCTCGATGAAAATGGTGATATCCGAGTAGGAGCTGCTGCAGCCTTCGGCGAGGAGAATGAAACTACAGTTGCTAAGATTGCATGGCTTAGCAGAAAGGAGAATGCGAAGGCCTATGGGTCAATGGTCGTTTACCTGACCAAAGGCACTGATGCACGGAGGCTCCTGGCCGACGGGTTCTTTCACGCTGGAGGAGAATCTGGGGTAACCAGCACCTTTGAATATCGACCACGACCAACACAATGCTACAATTGCCAAGAGATTGGGCATAAGGCATTCCAGTGTAAGAACACTCAGAAGTGTGCAAGATGTGCCGCGGAGGGCCATCATCACAGTAGCTGCAACCAAACGGTTCCAAAGTGCATTCCATGCGGAGGCCCTCACGAATCGTACGGCAAAAACTGTCGGAAGCTCTACCCATCACATCATGAATAAGACTCTTCGAGTGATCCAACTGAATGTGAGAAAACAGGGCGCAGTACACGAGAGCTTAATGAATGACGAAGAGACTCAGAACGCGGTGGCGTTAGCGATTCAGGAACCCCAAGCGAGGAGGATTCAAGGCCGGCTCTTGACCACCCCGATGGGACATCACAAATGGACGAAGATAGTTCCCTCCACCTGGAGGGAAGGCAGGTGGGCCATTCGAAGTATGCTCTGGCTTAACAAGGAAATAGAGGCGGAGCAAGTGCCCATAGAGTCCCCGGACCTCACGGCAGCGGTTATCAGGCTCCCCGAGCGACTGATTTTCATGGCATCAATTTACGTTGAAGGGGGCAATGCCTCAGCTTTGGATGACGCATGCAATCACTTACTCAACGCGATCACGCAAGTACGGCGAGATACGGGCGCGGTGGTGGAGATTTTGATTATGGGAGACTTTAACCGACATGATCAACTCTGGGGAGGAGACGACGTGTCTTTGGGAAGACAAGGTGAAGCGGATCCAATCATCGACCTCATGAATGAATGTGCTCTCAGCAGTCTACTCAAACGAGGCACAAAGACATGGCACGGCGGAGGACACAGCGGGGACTACGAGTCGACTATCGACCTAGTCCTGGCCTCGGGAAACCTGACAGACTCCATGGTTAAGTGTGCCATACTCGGGACGGAGCACGGCTCGGATCACTGCGCCATTGAGACCGTATTCGATGCCCCATGGTCGCGCCCAAAGCATCAGGAACGACTCCTGCTGAAAAACGCTCCATGGAAAGGGATCAATGCCAGAATAGCGAACACCCTGGCCGCCACTCCGTCGGAGGGCACAGTACAGCAGAAAACCGATCGACTCATGTCAGCGGTCTCAGAAGCGGTGCATGCATTGACGCCAAAGTTAAGACCATCTCCACACGCGAAGCGATGGTGGACTGCTGATTTGACACAGCTCCGTCAAATATACACATACTGGAGAAATCACGCCCGCTCAGAGCGACGGGCGGGACGAAAAGCACCCTACCTGGAAACGATGGCCCGAGGCGCGGCAAAACAATACCATGATGCCATCCGGCAACAAAAGAAAAAGCACTGGAATCAATTTCTTGCAGACAACAATAACATATGGAAAGCCGCTAAATACCTAAATTCGGGAGACGAGACAGCGTTCGGGAAGATCCCGCAGCTGCTCAGAGCAGATGGAACCACTACTACCGATCATAAGGAGCAGACAGAAGAATTGCTGGCCAAATTCTTCCCGCCCCTGCCGGACAACATTGATGATGAGGGGACTAGACCACAAAGAGCAGCAGTCGAGATGCCTGCCATCACCATGGAGGAGGTAGAACGACAGCTGGTAGCGGCAAAATCTTGGAAGGCACCTGGCGAAGACGGTCTACCGGCGATAGTTTGGAAGATGACTTGGCCTACGGTCAAGCACAGGGTCCTTGATCTATTCCAGGCGTCGCTGGAAGAAGGCACGTTGCCAAGACAGTGGAGGCATGCGAAGATCATACCGCTCAAAAAGCCGAATAAAGAGAACTACACCATTGCCAAAGCATGGAGACCAATTTCACTCCTCGCGACGCTGGGCAAGATACTGGAATCCGTGGTGGCAGAAAGGATCTCACACGCGGTGGAGACTCACGGTTTGCTCCCGACCAGCCACTTCGGAGCCCGAAAGCAGCGGTCCGCGGAGCAAGCACTCGTACTCCTGCAAGAGCAAATCTACGCGGCGTGGCGCGGCCGACGGGTAGTGAGCTTGATCAGCTTCGATGTCAAAGGAGCCTACAATGGAGTGTGCAAAGAACGGTTGTTTCAGAGGATGAAAGCGCGAGGCATACCGGAGGGTCTGCTCCGGTGGGTTGAGGCGTTCTGCTCGGAACGAACAGCGACCATTCAGATCAATGGGCAATTGCCTTCGTGGACGATTTTACTGCATGGGTGACGGGGCCAACTGCACAGAGCAACCGGGAAGGCATTGAGGGAATTATCAAAGAAGCGCTCGACTGGGAAAGAAGAAGTGGAGCAACTTTTGAAGCAGAGAAAACAGCCATTATACACTTCACCCCCAAGGCTTGCAAATCGGACCGGGAGCCTTTCACCATCAAGGGACAAACTGTTGAACCCAAAGACCATGTCAAGATTCTGGGCGTCCTGATGGACACGAGACTCAAGTACAAGGAACATATCGCGAGGGCAGCGTCCAAGGGCCTTGAGGCGGCAATGGAGCTTCGACGACTTCGAGGTCTATCCCCATCAACAGCGCGGCAGCTATTCACATCGACGGTGACCCCTGTAGTGGACTACGCCTCTAGTGTCTGGATGCACGCTTATAAGAATCAGAACATGGGACCGATCAATCGAGTGCAAAGGGTAGGAGCACAAGCCATCGTGGGGACATTTCTCACAGTTGCGACCAGCGTAGCGGAAGCCGAGGCCCACATTGCCACTGCACAGCAGCGATTCTGGAGACGGGCCGTGAAGATATGGACTGATATACACACGCTACCGGAAACCAATCCTCTCCGCAGAAATACAGATCGGATCAGGAAATTCAGGCGATACCACCGCTCACCACTATATCAAGTAGCGCACGCACTGAAAAACATTGACATGGAGTCGCTGGAAACCATCAATCCGTTTACGCTGGCACCATGGGAAGCACGCGTGCAGACTGATGATGAGCCCATTCCCGAGGGATTGACTGTACCAGGCGGATCAATGCACATCGCATTCAGCAGCTCAGCACGGAATCAGCTGGTGGGATTTGGGGTAGCGATCGAGAAGCAACCACCTCGCTATCGAAAAGTGAAATTGAAGGCCTTTTCCGTCACGTTGGGCGCAAGAACAGAGCAAAATCCATTTTCCGCGGAGCTAGCAGCAATGGCGCATACACTCAGCACGCTCGTGGGACTCAAAGATTACCGGATTACACTGCTCACGAGTAACAAAGCGGCCGCTCTCACGCTGAAGAATCCGCGACAACAGTCAGGTCAGGGATTCGTCTATCAAATCTACAAGCTGATGAGAAGACTGCAGAGGAATGGAAATCAGATCAGCGTTCTGTGGATCCCCACTAGCGGAGACAACAAACTGCTAGGTCTGGCGAAACAACAGGCCAGAGTCGCAACACAAGAAGACGCCGTCCCGCAAGGCAAAGTCCCCAGGATGAAATCGACAACTCTGAATATTGCGCGGTCCCAAGCAGTCCCCAGCAGTGAGCTGCCCGAGAACATAGGGAGACATTCCAAACGAGTGGATACAGCACTTCCAGGGAATCACACGCGACAGCTGTATGACCGATTATCATGGAAAGAAGCGAGCGTACTGGCCCAGCTCCGTACAGGCATGGCAAGACTCAATGGATATCTCTTTCGAATCAATGCCACCGAGACCGACCAATGTGCATGTGGACAAGCAAGAGAGACGGTGGACCACTTCCTCTTTCGATGTCGGGAGTGGACCGCACACCGGACGGAACTGCTGCGATGTACCCACACTCACCGAAGTAACATGTCCTTCTTTTTGGGTGGGAAGTCGCCCTCCGATGATCAGAAGTGGACGCCGAATTTGGAAGCCGTGCGAGCCTCAATACGGTTTGCCATCGCTACGGGCCGACTTGAGGCCACTTAACCTTACCGACGAACGCAGATCGAATACCTCCCCCCTAATTTACTAACCCCAACACCTTGTGACAGAGATGGTAGACGCGCTTCAACTGCCGAGGATAGGATGTTGAACACTTGAAGCGCCTTCAAGCCAGTCTACTAACCAACACTAACCCACAGGGACCAGCTATAAGATTGAAAACTGAGATGTCAAATACGGAAGGAAGTATTGTATGGGCTCCAAGGAGACATGGCTTATACCAAACATGCATGTATTGGTAGATTAGTGATAGTTGCCCTCTCGGCTCGGTCGCCGGGCGTTAATGAATTGTGTGTGTGTGTGTTTGTATATCACCCCATAATCACTGTGCGATAATCTCAGACGGCCGGTAGTCCACTTCCTGCATAGTAACTTTCTTACCAAGGTACCCACGAACAACAGACTTCAAATGATCCCTCAATCTGTTAGACACGGAAGCTTTATTACTATGTTAGTATTCCGATCAGTTATCGGCCACATCAAAGACGTACTCAGTATCAGAATCTCCCCAGTCTGTTCTGGAGTGCTTGGAATCCTCTCTATATAGTCGTCTGCCACCTCGGTGGATATGATTTTGTTGTAATCTGGCTTCCCATGGTATCGGAAAGCACGGTTGTGTTCCCCGAAGGATTCTCCGTCATCGTGGGCTGCTTCGGTGTAGATCGATACTTCAAATATCTGCAAGTCGTTAGACTCTATCCTCAAAGGTCCTGGTATGACTCACATAGCCATTGGCAAGACTGTCGTCTTTGAGAAGATCATTGAGTAGAGGCTGCGCTTCAACAACCATATCTGTATCGATTAGCTCTGTGCGTGTGTATGAATGCTCATTGCTTACCTAGAGTTTCAACTTCCCACACTAGATGCAGACGGCGGATTTGACCCGCCATTGTATTGTAGCTATAGAGAAGCTGTTTGAGATAGGGGACCACGCCGGCAATACCAGCATTGCTGGCCACAGCAACGACGGTCTCATACTGACTTAAGGAGTGGCTGACCCCAAACGGACCCATCACGAACGCACAGAACGAAGCGGATCCACTGGCAGAGGCTCGTTGGTGCAAAGTTGCAGTGAATCCTCGACGGACCTGGACAAATAATTCCAGCGTGGTCTGTGCTTCTCTGGTGACCAAGAGGTAACTACGAAGGAGTGTGATTGCATCCAAGAACCGAGGCTCACCGAGGGCATCCACAAGTGAATACACTGACCGGCACCAATGCCAAGAGGCCTACCCAGAGTAACACGAATCTTTATGATGCACCCGGTATCCTTTTCCAGTTCCTTTCCAGAGCATTCCTTATTCCCAGCGATTGGTGGCTGAATCGGTCTGCAGGTAATTGTTGCACGCGGCTTTGGCCGAGATGAGAGGAAGCCGTTCTGGTATAGAAACTTTCCAACCTGGAAGACAGTGATCAAGCAGAGGGTAGACAACGGAACGTAGAGATACAGTCGTGGGAAGACGGAACCCGAGGACAAGTGGCGCCAAACAGAATAAAAGAATAGGACTGCAAGGGCTTGATGAGTTCGCAAGAATGTTTCATAGATCCGCTTCTTGAGGACAGGAAAAGTAGATATAATAATCATTGCTAACGATACAGCGCCCTAAATAGAAGTTAGCTCTGACATCTTGATAGCAAGCGAACCTGCCTACAATAATTGCAAAGAGGATCTCCCCTTGTTTAGGGTCGACATCTTGCTGAATTGTCAATACATGAGTCGTCACTAAAGCACAAGTCATCCACCTAGCTGCACGGTGTATCCATTGGCAGGCTTCCAGGGGAATTCCAAGGATGTCTGCTAGGACACTCAGGTGAGGAACCATGAATAGGACTGTCATATTGACAAGAGCAAGTCTGCCTGCCCGAATACTAGCATCCTCGTATGTGTGGACATTGTACAAGACGACAACGCAGTTTGAAGCGCCGTACACTAGACATTTGATGATCCCTGCCCAGGTCCAAGGTCCGAACCATCGGTGACGATTCAGCATATATGGATAAACGAGATATTTTGACACCAAGATAGAGAGCACACGAGCCAAATTACAGAGCGCCCGTCTCAAACGAGCCGCAATGAGAAGTAACAGGATGCCACCAACGGCAATTCCATAAATGTTAACGGCATCCATGAATGATTCAAAGAAGTGGATTCTACACCAGAAACCATGCAGTGAGCAATGTCGTAGACGAGGGAGCTGAGGACCTTATATAGTCCTCAGAGGCAGAGACCTTACATAAGCGTCCAGTTTGGTTTCAACAGACAACACGGTGCCATTTTGTTTCAAACACTCAAGAGTCAATAATCAATAACACTATAAATACGCAATGGATCCCCCATTCGAAAGATGAAGTGAATCAAGTCAGACCGAGGTGGATCACTCTATAAAATGACCGCAGATCCAAGTTCCAGAAAACGTCAATTGGATACTCCGCGAGCTAGGAGTCAACAAAGAGGCAGGCTCAGGAAGACTCTTTTCAAAAAGGGCTACACCTACAGCGTTGAGTGTGATGCTGATGTTTATATGGTGATCCGGCTGAGAGGCACCGGTCGCATATTCACTTTTCAGTCCGATTCTACCGAAGCTTTCAGTCCGTCTCTCCGAGAACTAGTGCGTATCTCCCCTCATCGAATAGCTTCCCGTAAACTAATGATAGCAGCAACGCCATTGGCCCAAGCCACTAAAGACCACTTCAAAGAACTTCATTAGTCAAAGCGCGGATTCAATTGACGAAGCCAAAGCGATGCCTTCATGAAAGCCATGTCGATACTGATTGCCATTACCTTCAAGATCGTAGTCAGAGGCAGGAACAACGCTGGGTCCTGCCGGACTACTGTACTGTTACTTGCCTACGCTTAGTCTAAATTAACATTACGCAATTGAATCATTGCTTTGTTTATGGTCTGTGATAGTCTGAATGAATGCATGTGTAACAGATTTATTCCCGCTATATTAGTGAAAAAAAGGCAGCAAGTAGCTATACACAGTGCTAATGCAATATCAAACTGGATAGACAGACTGTTGCCTGCAACGCCTGTCTTTCTTAAGTCTTATTTGAAGACGCGCAGGAACCTTTCTGTTGCGGCTTCCATTGCTTTCTCGGTATTGAACCACTGGACTCGTTCAGGAAGAGTATTAAACACGATCCATTCCTTGATTTTGTAACACTAACATCACTGGAGATGCTCCGCGAAAGAAACCATTTCGCGTATGCTGTGGTGTCACACGCATGTACAATTGATTACTGCGGAATACCTGTGCCGCTCCATTTCTTGGACTTGACATTCATCCTCAGTCCCCTTCAAGAGTTCTTGTCGAAACCCGCACCTCTTTACATTCTCTTGCAGGAACTTGAAGTGCTGGCGGTACGGTTTCAGCGTCTCTATCATAATATCGATGCCGATTTGTCACAAGTGTTCAGTGTTGACATGACATTCTTGACTCTTGTCCGTGAACAGAGTCTGGCACTCTTGGCAAGTTCGAGAACTTACCATGACCTAGAACATTTCGGCAAGCTTCGTTTAACTGGCATTATTGAACAGGACGAACATACTCGATTGCTCAACGCGAGGTGGAACTCTCTGTGCCGAGCAGTAGAAGAATGTGCTGCAGCCGATGAAATGCGACCGAGATTGATAGAGTTGGCAGAGGTATGTGACAGAGCCTGATGGAGTCAACTATACTGTAGCTTTACTGATACCTTAGCAGAGATTACACGCTCTCCGAAACTTTTTTTCTTCAAGTGCGATCCTGCACGGTCTCCATTTCTCCAACATTCGCTCGGAGAGCATCGGATACTTGATCAATGCCGATAACAACTACGAACTCTATAGACACAAGACCGACTCAAGACCTGCTCTCCATTTCTTATTTCCCCTCATCAGAGCTGCTTGTCTTGGAGATGAAAGGGCCATATCCGTGATCTTCAAATTTCGGGATTATAAGGTCCGCAGCTATCGCAGATGCTCATTCTATACTTCCCCTTGCTTCTGTTCTTGAACACGTTCCAATCAACCTTTTCATGTAGACCTGTGCACCTCGGTGCACTACTGTATACTACACTATGTAATGCACTATCTACATTTATATCCAAGACCTATCAGGAGAGTGAAGGGCTCTAATAGAGGAATCCAGATATCGACGCCTGTATAGTGAGCTCAATCTGGACCCAAAAATGAATGCCCCTGCTAGCTTCTATTCGTCCTTTCCTAATAGCTCAAGACACGCGGACGACAACCTTGTTTTGAGAGTTGACGTCATCAAGGTCTATATTTGGACACCAGATCTCCTCTCATTGGTCAGCTTTCTCTCCTTGGAAACTTCCAACGAGACATCGAACATATATAAGACCAATCTTAGCTACAACAGATAAGGGTCTTTTCTGCAATTCTTTTTGATCTGTAGTCTTATGCTATATGGTGGTTCCTCAGTAGAAACCAACGAGTGGCCTAATACTGGGAACCGCTTTATCTGCTGTAGTTCACATTTTATGCCATAGTTCAATGTTCTATAAAGCGACATTTGAGCCAGGACTTGGTTTAGACCATAGCTCATGTGAGGGAAGGATGCAGTGTATCTACGGATGAAAGTATCCAATACATAAATTGATTATGCGATCCATGGCAAGTCTTCACATGGTCCTTAGTCCTTCGATCACACTGTTTCCGTTCCCTAGCCGTAAAGAAAGCCAAACAACGGGAGTCAACGCCTAGAATATAAGGGCTTGCAGTTCACTGTAGCACTTCTTGTCCCTGACGTGTGATAAACCCTGTCTAGGTGTATAATCCTTCCATCCGGCCAGTGTTGGCAAATTCACAAACAAACTTATCATGCGACTTCGCAGCCTTTTCCAGATATGTGTACATCACCTGCACATCGTCAAACATTGCCAGTGTGTGAGCAACTGATGCAAGATTTTTGATCTAGACCGCAGATAAGTTGATATGCAAATGGCCAATGGTCATCATAACACTTACATCTTGGCCGCTCAGTGCCAATGATTCCAGACATTGAAGATCTTGATCACTGATGCAACACAGTCCACAAGACATATGCAGTGCTGGAAGGAAGCTCATCCAGATCTTGCGCTGAGCCTGGTTGGTCAATGCTTGATATTCCACCTTCAGATGGATCCAGCTCAGGGCCACTGGATCAAAATCCATCAGCCAGTTGGTCATAAGAAAGAGGATGCCCTCATAGTACTCCAGCTTGCGAAGGAAGATTGTCACAAGGCAATTGGAGAATGCATTAAACTCAGCCCACTTTTCCATGAACATGTTGGCTTTGTTGAGAAGCAGTATCACATTAAAATGATGAGTGATCTTGAAGATTTGACTGAGAGCCTGATCAAGCTGAAGAGGGTCACCATGGTCAGTGATCAATTTGCCCGCCAAGATCTACACTGTCAGCTCTCTGTAAGACAGAAGGGCTAGTATTCTTACTGAATAGAGGGGGATCTTGAAGCATTCCAATGTGGCCTTGACTGTGAATGTCTTTCCCACACCTGGTTGACCACTACAGACCTTGTGTTAGCAACTATCCATCCATGTGGTCTGCATGACATACTACAGGAGGACATTAAGCCCACATCCTTTTCCTGCAAGAAAGTCATCAAAGGTACACTCATTATCAGAGCATAAATGAGAGCTGGCTAGAGAAAACAGAAGTGTTTTGGTGTCTTCAGGAATCTGGACCTGGTTGAAGGAATCAGGAGACCACTCAACATCCTGCAAATCAGCAACCACACACTCCACTAGATTGATCTGTCAGTCAGTGCCTAGCATGCAGGAACCATGTGACTCACTGAAACATTTCTTGTTGAAACTAAAGCACTGGACTGTTGGACAGCAGATCAAGAATTGATCATTCATCATCATGTGTGGCTCCTCACCGGTATCTTTTAATTGTTCCAGCTTGGCATTGCATTCCAACTCCCAAAGGGAGATAATAGGGGAATTGTCCTTCCAGCTATCATGCACACAGGGGCAGCCATAGTTCGGCTCCATTTCTGAGAAGAAAGCAGCATTGATCACCATGACTGTTGATGGACAATTTGATAGCCTTTGACCCCTTCATCACAAAGGCTGTTCCTTGGCAGTGATGGAAGTGAACATCTGCAGGATTTCAGGAGTCATTGTTAATTAATCTGCAGAATTCTCAACCACAACAGATGAGCTCTTTGTGGACTGCTTTGTGTTCAGGATGATAGTCCAAGGGGAAAGCATCCAAGCTATGGATTGGTTTTGCTCCATGGAATTTAGGGATTGCCAGTGCAATCCCAACCTCACTGAAGATCTTTCCATTGTAATCCAGGTAGTGGCATTCTAACTTATAAAAGGTCACACCCTTCTGTGTGGCTTTCTCACCAGCATTGAAGATCACACCTCATGGTTTCTCACTACTGAAGCATCTGATGTACACCAAAGTACTGGGCTTGAACAGTGCAGGCAGAAGATCATAGGTAATCTTTCTGTCTTGCAACAGTGGCTCCAGACATTGTTGGATGGGTGCAGAAGCCTTTTCAACATAATCAATCAGCAGTTGGAGGAGTTCAACTTGTTTGGAGCTAATTGCTGTGAGATCTTGCGGATTGTTTGCACAAGACCTGGTCACAGATGTTGCTAGATCAACATTGGTCAATGGATCTGTGTGGATGGTTGTCTTGTGGGTTGATGCAGCATGTTTCTCAAGCATGTTTTTGAGCTCCAGTAGGAAGTGGAACAGAATGGTTTGCTTGATCTAGGCAATTTATCAGTGCCTTTTATGTCCATTCATACCATGAGCAATATATACTTACCGACGGCTTTGGTTCCACTATGCTTGCTGCCTTCACATTCTTCAACACCAGTTGCAGGATAAGACAAAGAGACTTAGACTTCACATCAATATATATTGTTGAAGTCTTGGTTTTATAACCTGCCAAATGTCAGCACCCTTCATTTAGAAATGATCTGATCCATACTTATATGCTCACAGATGATGAATGCATATTGTTCTTCTTCCACTCTGAGTCCACACTCGGCTGGCTCAACAATCTTGTATCCTGATGAATCTTTGTCCCAACTGGTCTGTGTTAGCACACTTCACCTTCCAAGGATAGGAACAATACATTTCCAGAACTCTCTTGAACCCAGGCTTGCTGCTTCTGGATGGCCCTTCAGCTGATTTTTCTTGGTTTTGGTTTGAATCTTGACTGGCGCACGCAGAACTTTCGGCACTTCTCACAGATTGTCCCTCCCGGACAGCTTTCAAGAGATCCTTCAGCTCTCCCCACATGATATACTGCCGGGGAGCCAGACGAGGACTCTCTGACGGAGAGATTGGGGGGGTATGTGTGGGGAGAGAAGTGGATGTGGAGGAAATCTGCGGCTTGGAAGGAGACATGATTGACTCAATATCAATCTAAGTCTTGTTTGCGCAAAGAAGTGAAAAGAAGAGACCAATTCCTGTTTATCGAACAGATGCAATGCTACGAGAAATAAGCTGGGAATGCTAGTTCCTTATATATGTGCTGCATGTTCTGTATTTACTCAGGATTGCACCGGGTTCGACTTGCCATGGTTATGCGCTCGTTCATTTTAGACTCTACTCCGGGGAGCGAATGGTTGCATCACTACGAGAAAGATCTCCAGGATGCATCACACTGGAATCTGCGCGAGTCGGTCTCAGTCTCTATGTCGACTCTAGTCAACGTGGACATTTTGCAAGGTTTTCTGAATCATGTGGGCCATCAAGCTGGATCGACGGCGCATTCGAGAGAGCGTATCTGATAACTATACACGCAGCTAACCTTCTTATGCAAGGTGCTGCAAGTTGATTTCTTTAGCACTCCATTTCCAGGTCGAAAAGCGTCGCCGACCCGATACGGAAGAGGAAACCGAAGTAGAACGCGTCTCACAGGCTGTTGTTTCCGTTTCCACCCGTCAACGACAACCGGAACACATAGGTTGAAGCTCCCATGATGCCAGTTCTCGACATCCTCCATACGACACGAGTTGGATGGTCCTAGATTAAGATGATGAGCAACTATGGATTCAATCCAGTCCTTTTTTGCCAAGATATGTGAAAAGAATTTACGCCTTTGATCATGGTATCTTAATCGGCTAAGAATATTCACCTCTTCTCTTTGCGCAGTTGAGTATGTGATCTCTCCTCGAAGAAGAGGACGTGTTCTTGGCATATTGAGAAATCGAGAAGTGCGACTTAGAAAACTGGAAGCACAGTGCAATAGTCTGGCAACGGCGTTCACTCTTCTAAAGTGATTGGGGACTGCCCCTTTTTCGCATGATCGTGTCCACACCGCCCGGCAGTAGTTGGATAGCTAGCTAGCTGTCCGTGGGGAAGAACTCCGGGTCGGTCGCATCCACCCTTGCGCTATTCCATACCGAGACAGGTTCTTTCTCGAGACAATGTCCTGGGGAACTGACTGTCGCGCGAGAAAGAGCCTCGTACTCTCCGAACCCTTTCCTATACCTTTCGCTTCTAGTGTTGCTTCCGCGGTCTCGGACTGGACACTTACCTTTCCTATAGTGGTCCGAAATGGATGATCAATTAGTTAATTAGTCCTCGGGCAATGGATCAATGTCCATAATCTAACGTTTCATAGTATTGTCGGTGGTAGTCGATGGGTCAACGGATGATGAGGTGATCTGGCCCAATCAGCAACTACAGAGTTCCCATGCAGGTAGGGTGTCACTGGCATAAGGCTGCAACAGTCAGGAGCCAGCCTTGCTAGGTAGGGTACATATTAGTTCGCTGGCATAAGACCATAGCAATCGGGAGTCAGCCTTGCATAGCAAGGCTTTTCAATAATGAACGATAGGCTAATCGGCTTTAAGCCTCAACCACTATATAGCTGCTCGCAGTTCCAGAATCCTTTATAACCTATTAAGATCAGTTTCTGCTCCTCGCTAACCATTTGGTAGATAAATTGTTGGCAGCCTTCATTTCACTGCACTTCTTTCCTACAAAATACTTCTTGCGCAGACTCAGAAATTAGCCAGTATGAGTTATATTCGGGAGCCCCAGCCTGCCTTGATCCGGAGGAGCACTGCCTCACTTCCTGATGATAACCGGCCTCTGTGCGATGAGCAACATTATGAAATGCGGTATCTACAGGGCCTACTGGTCCATCCTCTAGGATCTTGGCTTTCTGCTAGATTCCTGTCTTTCCTTAGGCAGGAATTACCTGTTTTACCTACAGCCAATACTCAATACGATCGGCGATTTCAGTCAGCAACAAACACTCCTCGAATTGCGGCCCTAGAGAACCCGTATGATCGAGTCGAATCTCCAAGCATCCCTACCAGGCGACAGCACAACTTATACGAGTCACCAGCATCAAACAATGGTAGAGAGGCTAGAGATTCGTTAGATCTCGACCCCAGAAAAGTCCGCCACGACAAGCGTAAGGAGATACTCAAAGAGACTCTCGCACCCGTGATTAACCCGGATGATTCGACCACGTCCTCAATCTTGCTGTGCTGGGGTAGTACTAGCAACGCTCGCATATGGCCGATTAAAGTTTCTAACCCAGATGACGAGACGGGTATATGGCAAGATATTCATCGCGCATGGTATATTCATAGAGGGTGGTGGAGAAAGCACATCCCGCTTCTCGACATTAAAGAAGTAGAGATTGGCGAGGTAAGCTCTTGAATAGTATGTCCAGACATGAATGAAGTGATCCTGATGGATGTGGTAGATTGCTATCGCAGGCTCAGATCTGCGACGGACCGAAAATCCTACGTGGAAGAACAGATATGTCGGCATGTTCATGAAAGACGATATTTGCGCACAGAAAAAGAGATTGAAACAAGTGATTGATAATTACCAGGAACAAGAGTATCCATGCCCCTACAATCTCTCCACGGGTGGGACAGATTGTCTATACACTGCGTATCACGGCTGGACTTGGATATAGGTTGTCCGGAAAAGAGTCTCTTCAAAGCCCAAAGAGACTTGGAATACCTGAACCTACGTTCCGAGCGTCTAAAGTTTGCCTTTACACAACCTCATTCTGCAGCTCCGTTCGATATACTGAGGCGGGAGCATGCTATTCTCAGTCATCTGTAAGTTTGGGGAAAGTCAAAGAGAAATTACGATATCCTAACTGCGTACACAGAGATATATTGGGGCAACTCGACACGTGGCACTGTCCCGAGCTAGCAGAGCTGAGGTTCCCTGGACTCATGATCCGTGAAGGCCTGGAGTTCAACCGACAGTACATAGTCCTGCCTTTGAGCGTCACCGTGTTTTTCATCCTGGTGGTCACTGCCAAACTGGTATATGGTGACTGGCAAACAGCATGGACGGTAGGTGGCTTCCTAGTCGCGTTGGCAACACTTCTCTGGATGTGGATTGAGCACTTTATTAGCCGATGAGTTATGCTGCGGTATACAGTAGCAGGTATCAACATTTCTTCTTGACCGGGACCTTGATCTAGTATCATAGCTCTTGTAGTGGGCTGGGCAAACTTCGTAACAAAAATGAGCCTACTGCTCTACGACTCTACGATGTGGTCAACTTTATTTTAGCACTCTAGTTGCCATGTCTAAAAGTGCGAAGGGGATACAAAGAAGAGAAGTCTTGTAATGACTGATTTGAATGGGTAGACTTTATGCTTACACGTCCTAATTAGGGTTTTGTGTTTTGTAATCCTTTCCCACAGCAGACCGCTGAGTTCTTCAAAGCTACTTAGCAATGCATCTTGAAGACTGAGCGCCCTGGTAGTTTTGGCACCGACACATTTTGAGTTAGGCTTGGGCACAGGTAGGCTCATCATGGGCACTACGAGGACAATATTGGTCGTGTCTGCATCTGCCGCAAGAGCCTACCCCGCAGCTTTGAGAATACAGAAGTCCCGTCAACAACCTTAACACCCGTTGGGCAGAAATTATTCTATGACGCGTATGTATATGTCGTATCATCGTGAATTATTTGTTTTATAACTCCGTCCTGAGTTCCCTTCAGCATTGTGTCGTTGAACAGACTGTTCATACTATTGAACGACTCACTACACGCATCATATGATGTCAGCCGCAAAATCAAAGGGAGCATTGGTCGATATGTCATATCAAGAATTCGTTACATCGTACGTGACTATAACCACATACTTGAAGCCTATTACTAATATCCCACCTGACACCTGGCACTTTATCATGGCCCCATAATCAACATAAAGATTGGGGACAACAACTATGAGGTTTCCAAAGCACTCCTTTGCGAACGGTCCCCATATTTCACCGTGATGTTCAATGGTGATTTTCGGGAAGGAGAGGAACAGTCGGCGGCACTGGAAGAAATTGAGGGAGTTGTCTCGGCTCGAAGTTTTGAATTGCTTTTACAATGGCTTTATCTTGGCCATATTATATTCGAAGATGAAGATCCAGAAGAGCAAATATCTGCTGTGATTGAGTTTGCGAGGTTCGCAGACATGCTGGGTATAGACGGCGTGGATTCTAAAATGTCTGAGCATATCAAAGCAGCTCTCCGAAAAAACCTTCCTGATGATGACTGGGGTAGAAATTCAGACCCCAACACGTCTCACATAACATCACAACATATATATTCAGCAACACGCTTACCTGAAAGACATTCGGTGCGCCTTATACTTGCTCAGGCTGCAATTAGAGGATACCTCATGTCTGACAATTTTCGATTCCTGAAGGACACACGAGAAATACCTGAGTTTGGAGCAGATCTCCTTGAAGAGTTGAGGCTTTGTCTGAGACGCGTCACCCGCACGTCCTTTGGAGTCTATATTTTAGATCCCTTTGACGGGAGACAGCTGACTTTGGGCCATGGTTAGGTCACGATTGCTGAGTTGCAAGAAATACGTCAATTGCTTATCGGTATCTCCAGCACCTGTTTATGCTGTTTGTTCATTTTCATTGGAAGTTAAGCCGCCGGAGTCATGAATTGAAAGTTAAGTATCGTCATAATCAAGGCTTTATCACTATTTTTCATAGATGATATACTGCAGATTGCTAAGGACCATTCATTACGCGTTGCCCCCGCTTTCTGCGAGACACCTTGGCCGCTGGAAATACTCGGTTACCGCTCCTCTGATTCATATATACCAGCGAAAGAGAACTTGACTATGAATATTGGACGCAAAAGGCGCGTTTATAGAATTGTTCCATCAATCTAGACTTGTATCACACCGATGACGACCGATTATAACATAGTTTTTGTCATCGGGATAAAAAGAATGTCATAAAATCTAAGTATAGTCGGATGCCCTCAACGGGACTTGCAATAGTATCACAAACGGAGAGCAGTCGAGATCAAGAATTCGTCACTGCCGTGCTCAAACAATATAGGACTTCAAAATGGAATCCCTCAACGATGCAGCATGTAATGGTTTGTCATCTTATTTATGTTGCAGAATAGTATCTCTGCCTACAAAGCCCTCTGGCATTGTCACAACGTCCCGCTCAACGTGTGGCAGAGAATTAGGTTATCTCAGGAGATGAGTTTTGTTAGATGAATCTGGGACATGATGTTGGAACCAGGTATCTCTAGTAGTTCGAGAGGACATTATAATATAAGATTTCGCCTTCTCTGTGTTTGCTGGCGCTAGCGACATAGTTGTTGCCGCATTGTCGTCTGGCAAGCGGCTTGATGAAAGTGAGCATATAGCGTTCTCGACACTTATTTGGCTACATCGCCATATGTGGAAAATCTAGGCAGATACAGAAAAATGAAAATGTGGTCAACGGCTGCATGGAATAGACAGGATTACGCCTGCATGTCTCGATAGCCATAGCGATCCGCCGGTCTTCTCAAACGGGGCGAGCGGCCCCGCGGCCTAGAATTCCGTCCGCTACAAACAACATCGGCTCCTGGTCGTCGGCTTTTGAGTTTCGTCGAATAGCGCACTTGTAGAGAGCTCTTCAATCTCCCTGGGAAATGTTTTGTGATCTCATCCCACGACAGACGGTCGATCTCCTTCAGGTCAATCAGCAGAGCATCCTCATCAGTTGAAAATTGAGTGCCCTTGATGGCTTGGCGCCTAGCACGTTTCGAATCAAGCTCCTTCTGTCCGCTATAACACTGATAGCTGACGGTTTCGGCCAAAAAGTCTGTCGGAAAGAAAGATTCTTGATCCTCCTGAAAAGAGAAAGACCAGACAATTTTGGATGAACATATTTCCCTACTAAGAAAACCCCGGATTGGGATGGTGTGAATATTGTCTAGGCTGGTAGAGGAATACTGAAGAGCCGGTACACCCAGTTGATGTGAGGTTGCCACAGTGGGTGAGACTCTTTGAGGATCACGTTGAGTTCGACATGGAATGATCTTGTGTACAGAGTTTGGTCTTTGTCTCTTCAATGATTCTCACAATAGATGTGGTTCTATGTCAATCTCGACCGAACTAGAGCCCCCATCAATGTAGTCTTCATCGGCAGAATTGTCTGAATCAACATCACTGGTCGGCCCAAGCTTATGCCTTCTTTTACGAGTCGAATGGGTCTTGCAACTCCTCAACCGCACTGAGGCATTTGACGTTGGAGATTGCTGTACAGGAATTACCACCGATACCGACTGTTCTGAGGGTCTATGAGACGCTCGTCTCACAGATTGTGGTGATAAATCCACAGAATTCCTCGAGGATTCTTGTTCTCCAGAGAATCAAGTAGTTGTTGTGCATTTGTGCCCATTGTCTTCGCACTCTCCCTTTTCATGACTCTCACAGTCCTCATAGCTGGCAATCCGACCTGAACACTTGTTCTTGGCATTTCCCGTGTCATTCCTGTTGAGGTCCGTGACCTTTCCAGAGCTGTGACCTGACAGCGGTATACTCCTAAAATTCCTTGCATGCTGAAGCACTGTCAGAGAACTATTGCTCTGCAGCAGAGTATCCTCCGGAGGGGCAGCGTCAGAACACTCATTATGGTGCTCACTGCATTTGCTGCAGCGCTTTCTTGTTGCCTATCATAAATAGCAACTGGATGCTGAGCAATATCGTCTCTGATAGCCGATTGCTCTGGATCAGACTGAGCGCTACAGGTCAGAGTGGGTCTTATATCCGGAAAAGACTCTTCCCAGTTGATACCAAAAACTGGCTCAACCGGGCTTGCGCGGTAGGATGGACCCTTGGGGTCACTGTGTGTTGTCGAGGACACTTTTGATGCAGTTGTTCCTTGTGCTATAGTCTCATCTACTTTTTGGTGAGTTTGGTCACAAGTTGGGAGGGTTATCAAGCACAAGCTGCCATGATGTTGGGTGCTGCTGTCCCTGCCCTGGTCATCCTGCTCTGTGCCAGATCAGTCATCATTTCTCAGCAAGACTCTGCATTCAAAGCTTGACTCAAGCTCAGCTTACCGCTAGAAATGTATAAACTTGAAATTGATGGATTCAGAAACCAATCATTCCCGGAACCATCATTGGTGATCTCGCCTGTCTCAATGGTAGCTGTCTTGCCGGACGCTTGCAAACCAAGATTTGCCAGTTCTCTGTTGAACTCATTCACGCAATGCTTTGCCTGCGCTGCAGGGCAATTATCCAATGTTGGTTCAAATGGTCCATGTTTGGATGAACCGGATGCTTTCGATTCAGAATGCTGTACAGCCTCAGAACAAGGGTGGGGAAGAGATAGGCCTGTCCCCGTGTACGATTTTTGTGGGTATGAAGAGCGTTTAGGTAAAGGCGGATGATATGGGATAATATTGTCCAAGGAAATGAAACTCATGATTATGGTATTCTGGAATGGGGAATCGAAAGGAAATGATCGAGAAGTGTTCTGGCTGTTGGTTGTTTCCAACTCAGAGATCCGCGAGCGCCTCTTTATATCAGGACCATCTACCCAAATCACCAATAAAGCACTTCATCTAAGTTACTCCCTGCATGCTCTTCGCCCCATGCCACCAACAGCTATCCACATCATCGCAGAGCGACGATCGCCATACGGATTCCCCAGCAGTCGCTTCCTGGTCATTCCTTGCCATTTTTCGAGACCTTGCTGGGAGGGATGGAAAGGAGCCAATCCATCAAAGCGGCTGAGCCCAGCTCAGAAGGAAGATCCGGGTCCGCCAATCGGTCCGAGAGATGCAATAGTTAAGTCAAAATGGAAGAGCTGACCCCCTGGAAGTCTGGAGCGAGTCGGCATATCCACTTCAAAGCCATCTTGCATGGAATTGAGGTATTTTTCCACCGACCAAGCATCATCAGCTTCCAATCAGCAGACAACAGAGCGTCGTCGAGGAAAACATCCATGCTATGCGGCATTTATTACAACCTTTGATGGCATGGATACTCGAGGGTTGATGATAATGGAGGGCCGCATGACGAGTTGTTTATCCAATGAGATATCCATGGCCTTCGTCCATCACGGCACCCCGTCCTTTCCAAGAACCCACGGCACGCTCATGCCTTCCTACGCCTTCCTGCATGCACCGCTGATATGCAACGTAGTCCTGTCAATCAATTGGACAACGTCGACTCGGCTCGCATGTTAGCCGCAATGCGCCTCGCGATGGTGCGATGACGGCTGGCGAAGACCCAAGGTTCCGAGACAGCTGAAGTCGCTGCCTGATCCTGATCTTGAACGGGAGCGAGCCGCTCTCCCGAGATGCTCGCTCCGTCTTGCCTGAACCGCTGATGGCGCATGGACGAGGAAATACAAACACACTCGAGATTGGTGCATATCACCGTCTCAACCGGACCTGCGATGCAACGCTGGCGCAGTGGCTTCCGAGGCATGAAAGGGGGCAGGGACGGGCTGCGTCAGCCGTGGGCCGCCTGTGCGGCGCAGACGATCAGCCGTTCGAAGAGCGAAATCCCAGAGATAATTGAGGAAGAAGAGGCCGTGGACGTTGGAACGACGCACTCGCGGTTTATATAGTTCGTGGTCGGGGCGGAGAAGCAGCCATGCCCGATCAGGACGACAGCGGGCACGCCAAACCGGATCGGGCCACGCTAAACCGGACGCGGACACGCCAAACCCGAACGGATCGGGGGCGCGTCTTCCGGGCGCGCCGGCACAATAGGCGTTTGTACTCAAGAACTGCTCATTATCACACTAAATTATTTGAATATTCAAATTTCACTGTGTAAGAATATAATTGAAAAACATGTATATTGCATTAACACATTTACTCTTTTTCTCATGGGTAAAAATAAAATGCAGTCACATATAATCATTGAGAAAATATGTCACTCAGTGATGGCTATTGTATTTTTCATTCAAAGAAATCAAATTAAAATAAATCTTTTGAAAAAATTGCTGAGCTTATTTTATTACTAAATAATATAATATCTATCTAGGTGCTTAAAATAGCTAGCAGATGAGACATTTCACTGGTGTGAAAATTGAAGTTGAATTTTTAATAGCTAAGCTTGCTGAAAGTGTTTTAGTCAACTTTATTTTTTTTACAAGCTCAGTTATATTTTTCAACACTTTTTGATTAATATGCTCAAAACATTTATACTATTTTTGCTTAGTGTCTTTTAGCAATTTTAGTATAGCTGATCTCATATATTTTCTACTAATCACTACAAAGACATATTTAATATTAGTTTTCATCATTTTCTCATATTGAATTATAAAAAAATTATGACATCATTCAATTTGACATATTTTCTTCATTTTATTTTTTTTTTCTGATGATTTGATTAACAGTGCCATTCAAAATAAATTTTGCTTCTTTTGCTTTGAATATAAATAAAATATTTATATGTATCTTTGAGATATATACTATGTTCATGAGCAAAATAATAACTCATTTATCATCAGAAATTCTCACAGTTACTGTAGTAGTCTCTCATTTCTCTATAGAAGTTTAAATATCATCAACATTGACAAAGTCTTTTAGCTTTAATTTTTAAAAATTAATTATTTAATTTAAATCATTGTAAATGTACAATGTTGAATTTAAGTTTGTGATCATTAATTTGAATAAATTAAAATTTGCTATTATATTGACATGATAAAATACTACATTGGTATAATGAAATATCATTATCATCATTTTCTTTTTGCCAGTCACTGAGGCTGAAAAGAAAAAGATTTTGAATTCAATATTTGCTTTTTTGAAGAAATTCTTAACAAAAGCATATATTTTTTAAATTTTTTAAGTTTTTTTTTATCTTTTTAATGATTTTAAATTTTAACTTTCAATCTGCTGTTCACTTCTTTTCATTAAGATAAAAACAGTATTATAGTCAGTGCTTGACTTGCAGTTTTTCAAAGTATAGTCAATCACACACACATTTTCACATTTTTCATTTTGATTTTAAGTCATTTTGCTTATACTTTTAAAGCATTGCAAAGAATAGCTTAGTTTGTTTATCTTTTAGTTCATTTTTAATTTCTTCAAGAATGTCATTAAAGTCAAAGTTCTTTATCATTTTCTTCAGCTTTAATATTAGATAAAAAAGCTAATTGATTTTCTTCAGTGCAAGTAAAAAATCTTCAATATTTACTTCATTCTCAATTGATTTCAGCTTAATATTTTAAGCCTCAAAACACATAACTTTAAAAGTTTTAATTCATTTCTGAATACTTTTCAGTAATTTGTTTTTTGATGCTTATCTCACAATCTCATACTAAATATATATTTTAATTATTTTTTTTTTCATTCTTTGAATTATACTTCTTTTTCAATATTTTCAGCATGCTTTATATAGTTTTCTGATTTGTAATTTACTGCTTTGCATGCTTCAATATCAATTAATAGATGAGTTAAATTATATGAGTCATTGCTAATGATGCAATATTTCATTTCTTTGACATTTTATTATAATAGTTCATATCAGTATTATATGTCTTTTGTTTTTTTTTATTAAATTATTATAGTCTTTGGCAGTTTTCCAATGTTCAATGTTTGCAGAATTAAAATATTTCTTTCAATGAGAAACATTCTGTTCAGTAGAAAGCTTTTTTTTTTCTTCAGGTCAATATATCTTCATATATTGCATTGCAATACTATGCTTTTGAGATGTTGCATTTAAGGTCAATAATTCACTCATATTGTCAAAATAATGAGAACAATATTTTGATGATTTCTTTTCATGGTTGCTTCAGTTGCTGCATAGTCAGCAGTTTTATTTAAATTCAAATAATTTAAGTCTGAGCACTACTCTGAAGCAATCTCTCTTTTTCAATTTCTTTTCTATCAGTTGACAACATTTATTCTACAGAGATGAATAGTTTCATCACCAAAAGCTTCAATATTGACATGTTCAATATATTTAGCTAGCTGGACTTATAACTGTCAGATTTTGTGTAATACAGTAATGAGATTACAGAGGAAATCTGAGCATGTCAAAGTCAATTTGAGTGAAGTTGTCACAGTGTCATATTTGTGCCTATTTTCTATGGGAATCACAACAGGATCTGAATTTATGTGTGTTCAGGTCCAACAAAACAGACTAAAAACTAGTGCATCTAAGTGAGTAAGAAACAGTAATCCAAATACCAAAAATACCACTTTTTGACACCTAGTACAGAGCCACAGTACTGTAAGTTATGGTACTGTAATAAACTTTCAGGCAGCTCTCCGCTTTTGAGGTAATTTCTCAATATAGCCAAGTCCTCTTGCGCATATAGACGGGAAATCCTTAGCTAGTTTCCTTTCGACTCCCAGTGTGTGACTCTTTTTCCCAATAGAATTTCGTCATACTTGCGACTCACTGGTTCTCTAACATATTTGTGTCTGGATACGTCCATTCATTTACCATCTATGATGGCTGCTGCCCCAATGCAACAATCTCTATGCTGTGGTAGACATGGGAAGGTAAGACACCTTTCTAATCTCAATCTACATCACATTGCACATGGTTGAATATTTCTATACCTTTCTCGCTAACTGAAATCAAGCAATGGAATTCGGTTTTCTATAACTGATCTTTCCGAACCAACAGCTCGCATTTTGCCCAGCGTTTTCCATGAGCGGGCAGGCATTTCGCTCTATGATGCGCAGTTCTCAGATGGGAGCCGCGGGCCTATTCCAGAAGAGGTAGTAGATGCTGTCCTGACAAGGCTCAGTCGGTTCAAATCTACATGTGAGGATTTTTGTGTGTCTCCAGAGAACGTCTATGTCTTGGCTACGGAAGCCACCAGAACAGCACCAAACTCTGTCGAGTTCCGGGCAAGGGTTCGCAAAGGATGGAGTCGTGACGACAAGTCCAAGGAGCCTCCCTTACGGAGCTGCTGCCTTGACAGGGCGGCTGTCAGAGGCGCGGAAGAATGGAAGTGCAATCAACGGTAGACACTGTTTCCGTTGACAGGTCTACTGAAGACGTTGAAGGAAGTAAATAAACGGACGCTATATTACTAATGAAATCTTATACCACACATTGTAATGCAGAAAAGAGATGAACGTTCAGCAAGGATTTGAAATTATGAACTACAGTCACCGCCATTCCCTGTCTCAGGTTTTGCCAAGAAGCGAGTACGGCATTTCGGCTCTATATTTTTCCAGTAGTTGCTAATAGCTATGCTGATATACAGTCGAACTTGACTATAATGGATTCTTCAAATAAGGGCACGTTACCCGTTACTATATGCAAACACTATCTTTTGTTCGGCATGACGCAAGATTTGAACAATTTATTAGATAGACTATGACAGGCAGAGCATCGAGCCTTTCAAGCAGAAAAACAACTCACACCAAGCACTATCCCCCGTCTCTCGAAAGATGCCATGAGAGAACTCATGAGTCAAGTTAAGCCCAATTTTTGGACTCAGCTCATAAGCCAAGTCAAGTCAAGTTGAGCTTAAACTCGACTCATTGCCATCACTACTTACTCCTCATTGACGATATCTATTTTTCTGTGTCGGTAATCCATTCCCCCATCTGTACAGGGGATGACAAGAGCCCAGGAAAGTGCCAAGCGGTTAGTAGAAAGTCTCACAAAGCACTACTCGACTGATTATTACCCGTGTTCCTCATCTTCCTCACCCGAAATGAGCGGAAATGTTGACACCACCGCCATAACTGAGACATCTAGCAGTTTAACTTCTTCTTTCAGACCGGATGTGGGGACATCCGAAGTGGCTGATAAACGTTAGATCGGCCGTTTAATTCTTGAAGTAGAAAAAGGGCGACGCGCTAATTATTCGCCCTCGTGGATCGTGGCTGATCTCTATGTTAGTCCAGTTATACACACCGCTTTGCATATTCAAATCACACCTAACAATGACGCCTGATTTGACCTCGGTTAGTACTATAGTCTGGGCGATGAGTTGGTCAACGGCGTTTCCAAGCCCATTTTGCTAGTTGCATCCTAGCTGCTTTAGGTTGAATGGTGTCATTTCCTTTCCCCACAGAAGCTTCTATTAGGACAACTTACAGGAGCTTTGTGCCGGCGTCTCCTATAGGACCTATTAATATCTCTTTCAATGCGACACCGGTTGGCATCGGATGACAACATTACCATAGGTGCTTTCACTATCCATGCTGGAGAATGTCTCAGCTACTAACTCTCTCAGACCTCGATTATCAAACATTGCTGGCGTTGGGATTTTCATGATCCGCACACGCTATAGTGGTCTGCACTCCACAAGGCTCCTAGTGTTGAGAAGCCACAATGCTAACTCGCCTCACGGAACCAAAGACCCAGCTATCGGGATCCTCCACTCAAAGCTACGGAGTCACCAACGGCGTGCAATGCAAGAGAACCGATCTGGAAGCCGGCCTTGGACCAAACCGTAGAGTGGTTTCATCTCTACTTGCGGTGTGGAGAGGAATTCTACTGCAAGAAGGTTACGAGAACGCTTCCTAATCCTCTTCAACAGAACTAACTAGCGGCTGTATCTTAAATACTCTCCAGAAGAGATGAACCATTAGACTCTCGGGAGTCTTTGTTATTGTTTGGTGTCATCATGCAAACACTTGGAACAGCCTTTCCATGCAGGCACAACTCATAGTCTAGGATTCATAAATTAGCCTTCCTGATACAGTAACAGCTAACCGCTGGATGTCAATCATTCATACTAACTGAACCGGTGTTTGAGACTAGTTATGTCCAAATTCACTCATCTGCGCGGAGTTACTGGACATGGGCAAGGGAATCTCAGCTGAGCTTGGCCAGGGGATCCTCATAGGGCTTATCTAGCGGCGCCCTATGGGTCTTGACTCAATCTTTGGAGGGGCATTATTTGAGAACATTGGGGGTATAAAGAGGGGCCCAAAGCCTTCATACTGTCCTCTCTCTCCCGTTGTTCACTCGCTCTCGCTGATCAGAATCATCACTCCCCAACCCCCTCTTAGCCTTCATACCACTTACACCTGCCATTCAAAATGTCCTTCCACGTCAGCTGCGAAGATATCCGTATCGAGGTCCTGCCCGGTGACAGCACCTTCCTGTGCTGCGCTTGCAAGGACGTCGATGGCAACTGGCACCCTAACCGTCTCCGACTCGACGACATCATTGGAAACAGTGACGGTAAGTCAAGATTGCCCTTTAGATCTCCCTTACAGCCACCTTTACATCATGTCCCTTCCCTAAAGAAAAATCCCCCATCAAGGACTTCAAACCGATTCCTAATTCAATATCATCAGGCTGGTTCATCTGGGGTGGTCGTGAATTCACCCACAGCGCTCGTGAGATCCATCTTGAACACGGTCCCAACGGCCCTCACCTCAGGGCTGAGCTGCCCAAGCGGGACGGAGGTTACCGTGAGCCCCAGGGTATCGATCTGGCAGACAAGATTCGGAATGAGAACGGCCGTCTGATCTTCCTGGTGAGTGGCCATTGACACCATGCATATCACCATGGGAACAAATATCTAATCATTGAACAATGACAGGGACCTTGAATGCCTCCCCCCCTTTTTTTCTCGATGAACAGAATAGTTGAGCAGGTCTCCGCATCCCAGAAAATAGATGATGGATTGATTCAGGGTGCATTGAGAAATGTGTGATGTAGCTAGAAATAGAAATAACAATGAACATGGACCATCATGGAAAGCCCTAAGAAGTGATCAAAGAAACTGTAAACGTTCTACGGGAACAAAGAAGCAATCATTTGAAACCAAATCAATGTCGAACCTGCCAATGTTGGAGGTATGTCTATAAAGCCTGGTTAACTACTATCATAACCCCCCTTTTTTTAAGACCAATCTATGAAAGAACAAAAGACTGCCTTCAACTCCTAAATAGTCTCAATCCTCCCTCCTCTACATCCTCATCGCTATCCTCCACACCATTTTGGCCCACTTCCTCATTGTCCTCCTCCTGCAACTGTCCACTAGCCGTCTTGCCCAGCAGCGAGGCAAAGAACTCCTCGCGTGCCTTATTGGTCCACGTCCCTCTGTCCTCGGGTACCATGAAGTTCTGCAACTTCTCATGCACGGTATACCGCATCTTACGGCCCTTGGAGGCCTTCGTGTCGACGACACGTTTGACTTTATCCTTGCGCATGCCTGTCATGGGGTTAACGGCCGGAAGCTGGATATGCAGCGTCTCGACGCCGTTGGTGATGGCGTCGGATGAGGACATTCGTTGCTCAACGAGGTCGCGGAGGAGGGATTGGTAGAAGAGGGTGTCGTCGTAGACTGGTTCGGGAGCATCGTTGGAGTCGGACGATGTGGTGCCGTTCGTAGTGGTGGAGTTTCGCGCGCGCTTTGAGGCGCGTTCACCGCTCTCGGTGGCGATGTGGGCGTTCAGAACAGCTGTGATGGTTTGCTGGGCGCCAGATGCATTGCCTAGAAGCTTTCCTCGAGCGTTTGGAAGAGTGGCGTTCGTGCCGCGAACTTTGAGGGACCATTTGTCCAGGATGGCGCGGCGGTGGGTGACAGACTCCGATTCGAGGTCCACCATTCGCTTCCAGAGGGAGGCAGATGAAGTTGTAGAGGATACGGGAGAAGGTCGCTTCCTCTTCTTGGAAGGATCCTTTGACTGTGCGTCTGCGAGGGCAAGTCGCAGGTCCTCGAGAGTAGTCCAGAGGGCTAGAGCAGCGGACTCAGCGGAGCGGATGGCCTCCTCGTCGACCGACTCTGCCTCCTTTGCAGCGATCGGGAGAGAATTGATGGCGCTCAGTCCCTTCTGTAGCTTGATACGAGTATTGAGCAGGGCATCAAATGTCGATCGTTGCTGCTTGACAGCAAAACCTTTGGCCGCATCTGCCTTGGCGGCCTGCGAGATTGTAGCCGCAATGGTCTTCTGGTCGGTAGCCATCAACCTGCGAAGCTCCTCCCGCTCATCAGACTGGCCAGCTGCTGGCTCTGGGACATTATCATCATCATCATCCTCCTCGTCTTCGTCTGACAGCTCGCTCTCTTCGTCCTCATCTTCATCTTCATCGCCGCTGAACGCATCGGAACCATCTTCTGAGAGGTCCTCACTTCCTTGTTCGCTAGCAGAACCATCTGTCTCCATCCTATCCTCACTTTCCTGTTCCTCTCCATCCTCGTCTGCGACGCGAGACTGCTTGCTGGCGCGGAACTTGAAATCCTTGAAACGTTCTTCATCGCTCTCCCCAAATGCATCCGCACTGTCGATCTCGTCATCCTCGTCAATATCCTCTCTGTCTTCACCAGACTCATTCTCTTCTTCATCCTCTTCTTCATTGGAGTCGTCTTCATCGTTTGACCGCTTCGCGAAAGGATCATCATCGCTCTCCGCTTCGAGGTCCGCTCTGCTCACTCGGGAACCGGCATATTCCTTTCCCAGTTTGACCGCCTGGGGTTTGCGCAGCTTGCTCTTCCTATCGTGACTGTTAGAAAGTGTGTCTTGTCAAGTAGACTAGAAAGACAGCCACCGCGTAATGAACTCACCCTACTTCCTCATAGTGTTCTCTTCCAGCATTCTCATCAGCCTGCGATCGAGAATCGTCATCGCTGCGCAATCCATCGTCCTGGTCTTCAGGATCGAAGTCTGCATGTAATTGAATAAGTCAGAAATTCAATAGCACACCAAAATAGTATTCTCCAGACGAAACCATACCCTTAGGCGTAGGATCTTCCAAATCTTTTAACTGGTCTGCCAAGCTTCTGCCCAGCGACCTGGACTTTCCTTCTGGCGCCATGATTGCGCCGCTGCGTCGTGTTGTGTGAGAACGTCGTATTTGAAAAAAGCTATCTCGATCGTATTATTTTTTTTGGGTCCAAAAATTCCGCTGGGAAAAATTCCTCGACTCAAGCCAAGTTGCTCCGCCTATCACGGGAAAGCATTGTCGGGCGGTGAGAGGAGAAAACATTAAGAGGAACAAATACTTCCGCTATGATGAAAGTAGATGGGAGCTATCGGTCAACATGCGACAACAGCGTCTCTTCTCAACGCTGCGGGCGTTACAGTCCCACGATAACCCTTTGGTATAATTCTTCGCATTACGCAGCAAGGAATTCCAGCTGATTCATTCCGTCCAAGGGTCTACCGCGCTCCGGCACTCCGCCATCCTTCCCCCGTCGCCGCGGAGTTCCCGAGAAGCGCAAGATCAGAGATGTCAACAAGATCATTGCGGTCTCTTCCGCGAAGGGTGGAGTTGGGAAGTCAACCATAGCAGGTATGGATTAATTTCATAATGCCCGGTCCATTTATTTCCTAGGAGCCGTGGGCAATGTCTTCACGACTCCATGTTCCGCGATAGTCGAGATAAGATCCCATTGTATATATACCACATATCTCCAACTAATCATGATATTTAAATCAGTCAACCTGGCACTTGCCTTCGCCCGTCGCGGCATCCGAACCGGCATCCTCGACACCGACATCTTCGGTCCTTCAATCCCAACCCTTCTCAACCTCTCCGGCGAACCTCGACTAGACGACAGTGAGCACACCCCCTTCTTCTAATCCTCGGGCCAAAATCCGACTGAAGATACAACACTAACACCATACCTGGCAGAAAACTGCCTCATCCCCCTCACAAACTACGGCCTCAAATCCATGTCCATGGGCTACCTTCTCCCTCCACCTCCATCATCCACGGAACCCGACCCTTCCGGCTACCAACCAATGGACACGACCCCAATCTCCTGGCGCGGCCTCATGGTCACGAAAGCCATGCACCAGCTCCTCCACTCCGTCTCCTGGGGTCCTTTAGACGTATTGATCATGGACTTCCCGCCAGGAACTGGCGACGTGCAGTTGACGATCGGCCAGGAGATCGTGGTGGATGGAGCTGTGATCGTATCGACGCCGCAGGATATTGCGCTGCGAGATGCCGTCAGAGGGTATGGTATGTTTCAAAGGATGAATATCCCTGTGCTGGGCATGGTGAGGAATATGGCTTTCTTCGCGTGTCCGCATTGCGGGAAGCAGACGAAGATCTTCTCGAGGGGGGAGCATAGCCACCGTGATCATGAGACGGATCGAGGTGTTCTCGCTGAGTGTAAGAGATTAGGGATTGACTTCTTGGGCGACATTCCGCTTGATGCTAGGGTCTGCGAAGATGCGGATCGAGGTGTTCCTACCATGGTTGCCGAAGAAAGCGACGAGCGCAGCGCTAGAAGGAACGCTTTCCTCAGTGTTGCGGAGAAAGTCGCACATAAAGTCGGGCTACCATGGCGCTAAGCTCCCCATAGGGGTCATCCATTCCCGATACTCACGGCTACGGGATCTGTACTATTATGTCACTTGCTGAGAGAATTGATCTCCAAAACTAATGTATTATACTATATGGCGTCTAGGGTGTCTAAAGTGATGATTGGTCTATACACACAGGGGTATTCGAATGAAAACACAAAGGGAAATATTGTGAAAGTAGACTGGTGGACGGTACATCCCTGGTTGGAATTACCGGTGAGAAATCCTGAAATCTAAACAAAAGCAGAGATTGCACGCTTCACATGCTCGTATATAACGGATATGCAGGGTATAAAGTATCGAGAATGACCAAAACGAAGGGAGACTTACAAAGAGCCGTAGATGCTGAATCTGACTGCAAGAAAGGAGGATCGGTCCGCCGTAGAAGCATGTGTGCAGCTATTGGACGGCGGGCATTTCTGAGGTGGTGGTGAACTCTTCGCGCTCAGGGCGTATTAGGCCGAGGTCCTTCATTCGAAGCCTGGTCGGCGGCTTTCCCTTCATCTCCGATCGGCGGTATCACGCCAGAAGCACCATCAATGGACCTCACACTGGCCGATTTTTTCGAAGGATCGGGGTCCAGACTATCCGTGAGAGAGGTGGACTGACCCGTGTTGGACTCTTGACGGTAGATGGAGGAGGCTTCGCTAAGAAGGCCACTATGTCTCTTTTCCTTCTGTCCAATTACTCCTGGGGCCCCAATGACAGCGACTGTGCTGGCATTCGGATCTGGCTCCCTATCCCCTTCCATACTGGGCGCAAAACTACCCGAAACGACGCTCACGCTTTCACCCATGTCTGAAGTCAGTGTAACAGTGAGCGCCTGTGATCCTGCCTTTGATGCTGGCCTATGTTCAGTGCCCAAAGGCGACTTTCGCACCAAGGAGGGAAGAACGCCCTTGGCGTTACGCACAGCTTTGGTGCTTGCATTTTCATCAGTGAGGACAGATTTCGAGTCGCTCTCATCAATTCCAGCTAAAACGAAGGGCGATATCTGGGACTCGGGGGCAGGAGATTGGAGAAATGCGGTATCGTTTGCCTCTGCGGTAAGGATATTACCGGCGGACTCACTCTGAGCAGGTGCAGCTTCCACGCCCGGCTCTTCAGCGACGCTGGCTTGTCCTGCATCACTTACGGTACGTCTTCGACTGACAGACGAGGTTGAAGTGATTCCCCTTTTCGACAGAGATCTACTTCGTGGACGGGATGTAGTCGTGGCTCCAACTGTTGGGGCTTCGCCGTCGCCCCTGGTGATTCCAAAATTTGTTGTTTGGTCCGCCTCTCCGGTTCTGACTTCTCTTCCTAGTGTCGTCTCATCATGTTTACTGGCCCAACGACTCCACATCGTCATAAGAGGATTCTTTCTGAAAGGTCTCTTAGGTGCGCTGAGAACGGACGTCCTTCTGCCTGCCAACGCGCTCGGAGGCGGCGTCTCACCATCAAATCTCGCAAGTCCAGCTGCTAGCTCCTTGATCCGTTCGTTCTGGACCCTGATCTTCTCTTTTGCGAACTTATGATCCCATTCCTTCTTCGCTACCAGCCATTTCTTCACAAGGTCAGGATTTATGGCACCAACCTGCTCAGGGGTCCGCTGCAGGGCTTCGAGGGCCTCTGGAGGATCGAGAGGATGGATCATGGCTTTCGTATCGACTCTCTGGCGGATCATGTGCTTTCGGAATGGTGGCAGAGGATCGCCGGCTTTCCCTACGGTGGAGGGGACAGGGTTACTTGGTCCTTTCCGGGCCAAATTCTCGGCCAACGGGTCAGTAGTGTCAGTGCCACTAGAGGAGATGACGGAGACATCGTCGTCGTCAAGGATATCGATTTCAGAGCACTGTGCACGAGCAAGTGCCCAGGCTCCGAACTGCGCAATTGATCTGAACATGTATTTGGCAGGTCGTGTAAAACTCAATGTCGGTGCCACGTGACAGAGGCCATCCCACACCTGCAATTGGACAAACGTAGGTTGATATTTATTAAGAATCTCCCGATTTGGATCATATTCGTTGAGGTAGACATCGTTGGGCGGATATTTAGTTGGATCGGCCGCCTTGTGTGCAAGGTAGATCTGTTCATCGCGCAGCATCTCGCCGCCTCCTGTAAGAATGAGAAGAGGTGGAAGACCGCCCAGCGAAGGTTGGAGGACAGGAGACACGAGCGGGTGGGACAAAAGTTGGTTTGTTGTGTACATTTGGATCTGATCTTTTATCTCCACCTCCAGGTCGTCCACGATGACCCGTAAAGTGTCAGACTGCTTGAGGTCTGCTTTAGGTTCTTCTGATGGTGGTAACTTATGTTGATGACCTGGGTATGGGGGCTGTGTTCGCTTCTGTTCTTCAGGCTGACCCTTTTTACGCATAGTGTAGCCATGGACGGCTGCCTCGTGTGACCTTCTGGCTTCTTCCGAGGTGGCAGGGTCTAGACCTTTGCTCTTAGCAACTTGGTCGTGAACGCCCTGCTCAATTGCGAGCATGTCATAATCATTGGGAGGTGGCCATGCTGGAGAAGGTTTGTGCATGAAGCCGTGCGGCGGAATGTAGTCCCCGGGGTTGTCCTTGACTACGCTTGGGAAGGAATGAGTCAGGTCAACCCAAGGTGATATAAGTATGCCACCAGCTGGTAGCGGTATTCCGCGGTCACGCAATGTGACTAACATCCTTTGGAGTGCATCAATACCGGTATTCTTCTTGCTACAATGACGGGGTAAAACTTACGATAGTACCATCCCACCACCAGCCGAATCTCCAGCCAGGATGATCTCAGTCGGATGATGGATGCTCAAAAGATATAGATATGCAGCCAAACAATCTTGAAGTGCGCAGGGGAATGGAAATTGTGGTGCCAAGCGATAGATCGCTGTCATCTGTCAGTTTTGCCCTCTCGAATATTGGTACATCCTCACTCACTGGAAGGAGTTAGTTAAGATTAGAAATATGTTGTGGTTTGAATTAGGTGCCTTACCGTGCAAATACTCGCGCTTTCAGCTTTCGTGCATGGCGCTGCAGCTGATAGCGGTGTGTCTCAATGCTCCCGAAGAAATACGCACCACCGTGGACATATAGCATGACACGTTTGCAATGAGCACCAGCAGCTTTCCTCTCATTATAATCACTTCGCATCTCGATCCATTCTGCCTTCAGATCTTCCGCTGGTCCTCTCCATTGCCACCATTTTTCACCGCCAACAAGCATCACACCCTTGGGGCCCAGCTGGTCAATCACCGCCTTTGCCGCCGCAGTTAGATATTCTCCCGGTATTGTTACATCCTCCGACTTAACCCAGTGAGGACTTGGAACCCGTCGACCCGTAAAGGCTTGGATGTCTTCGACGGTATGATGCGATGCGAAAAGGAGGAACTCGCGCATGACATGTAGAGCTTCATCGTAGGATATATGGCGTGTAGGCTTATGGCGTAGTGAGCTATGATGCAGATACTGTACGGCTAGTTAACAATTACTCTACATGTATTGCACAGCAGCTGAGCTGATAAAGAGGCGCTTAGGACTTACATGGGATACCAGTGTCGAGATTACTGTAGGGGCCACCGCGGCGCCTAATGTCAGGGTATGTATTGCCATCACGCTAGTCGTTCGAAAGTCCGCTCCAGACCGGGATGAGCAGAGATATTAGCACAGAGGCAGGGTTCGGTTATGCGGCATGCAGGGTATATGTAGGATGATCGTTTGGTGGTGAGCAGGACAACAAAGAACGCGATAACAGTCCAGCTACACCTGCTTGAGAAGCTGTATCTAAGAAAAAAGCAGAGGGAAATCCTGATATGCAAAAAGATTGGAATATGGCGGGAAACATGGAACCAGGCTCTCCTCCCCCCTGGCACGGAGAAGGAAGAGAAAAGGAACAGCCGGAGAAAATAACACAGGCGGTCGGGCCAGCAAATGGTCCGAGAAAAGAGATGGAATGGATCTGGGGAAGGAGCGATTTCACCCCTGGCATGTGTGATGTCATACGGCTTGCTCCTGCCAACTTGGCGGAATGCTTCTCGCACCTTCCCCTTTAGAGGATAGGGCGCTCTATTTACGTCAACGGTCGCACCTTCCTCTTAACTTAGTTAAATGGCGGTTTTGATCACTCTTAAAAGTCTCATTGTTCTCTCGGCCGCCAACATGGTCGATTCCGGTACGCTCCCCACGCAGATGAAGGCCTGGCTCTATCACGGCGCTTCAGGTGGACTGGAGAAGAACCTCAACCTCTCCACCTCTGCCCGCGCGCCGCCAACTGTCCGCCAAGACCAGCTGCTGGTGCAGGTGATCTCCGTGTCCATTAACCCCGCGGATTTCAAAGTCCCTGAGATGGGCCATGTTACCAGTTTGATCATATCAAAACCTGCCTCTCCGTGTTTGGACTTTTGCGGAAAGGTGATTACTGTGGGCCCCAATGTCACGGAGTTCAAACCCGGTCAGCTGGTATATGGTTCCCTAGGGTTTCCCTCACAATTTGGAACGTTAGGAGAGTATATCATCGCTCCTACGAGCGGTACGGCGCTCCTCCCAGAAGGTGTGGATCCTGACCATGCGGCAACGCTGGGAGTTGCTGGTCAGACTGCGTACCAGGCCATTCAGCCCTACGTGGCTGCGGGAGACAAGGTCTTTATCAACGGAGGATCGGGTGGATGCGGTGTCTTCGCGATCCAGATCGCTAAGCTGCTCGGCTGTCATGTCACCACATCTTGCTCGACGAGAAATGTGCAGTTTTGCAAGGATCTCGGAGCGGATGAAGTGATCGACTACACCACTCTGGACGTCACGCAGGCGCTGAAGAACGGAGACGATGTTTTTAGCCATGTCGTGGATCACATCGGCTCCCCATCAAACCTCTATAGTGAATGCCATCACTTTCTCCTCCCCGGGAAGACCTTTGTGCAGGTTGGGGCGGCGTCGATGCTGACCTTTGCCAATCGCCTGGTAAGGCCCAGGCTGTTGGGAGGCGGACAGAGAAAGTATGACATCTTGCTATGGAGAAATAAGAAAGACGGTTTGGTTCGTCTTGGGGAGTGGATGCAGGAGGGTAAGATCAAAGCTGTCATTGACAGCACGTTCGAATATGAAGATGCTGTCAAGGCCTTTGAGAAACTCAAGGGAGGCCATGCAAGAGGAAAGATCGTGATACATGTCACGCAAAAGCCATGAAGTGGCTTCCCGGCGTGTGATGAAGGAAATAAGAGAGCGGTTCCAGTCTTAGACCCCCATACTTCAGGCAAACTTGACTAGCTGTAATAATAGTTTTCTCCGCTCGCCCAAGCCCCTCTTTAGGGGATTTTGAAGCCTAAAATCTTCAAATCAGTATCAAATATTCATAATGTTTTCTATTGATTTGCAAATGTGTGATGGCTTTACATACATTCCTGCGCAATGCGTTTCTCCGACTTTCAGGAATTCGGTCAGATGAGGTCTCTGGATATCCTTGGTTTCAGACATTGAGGAGGACCGCGCTAGAGTATGGGACTTCAATCTCGACAATGCCTCCCTTCTTGACAGGCACGGTTTCCCCAATAGTCACATTCTTCAACCGCACAGGCTTGCCTCCGCCCAGCTCATAATTGTACGACCAGCCATCCCAGGTGATCCCAGTTATGGCATTGCTCCCATTCGCCAACAGTCTCTGCACTGACAATGACTTCGCTGGAGATGGGATGTGGAATGTATATTTCGCAGATGGCCGTTCCACAGACAGATCTGTTTCTGTATAATTATACTCAACCAGATTAACAACCACAATCCGCTCCAATTTATCATCAACATAGGCAGCATATGCAGCCTCTGTCTCTTCAGGAAGAGGTAAATTGACAATCTGCACGGTATCACCTCCACGGACCATCTCTGCTACAAAGATGTTACCATAATATGGGGCTTTGGTTCCAACAGTGGTTTTGTCCGTCTGCCTCGGTTGCCATGCAATGTATCTATAGTCGAGTCCCTGGTGCATGTGCGTCCTCCGAATACCCTGTGACGCGCAGTATAAGTTGAAATCTATACCCCAGAGAGCGGCACCGAAAGCATTCGACAAGCCAGGAGCACCCTCATTGTAGAGGGAGTTTGTTTCTCCGAGAATATATGGAATATTTGGAGTCAGATTCTCGGACGACAATATGCGAGAAACATTGACGTGCTGAGCCACGTTATTTACTGTCGATGTGTGGTTCATCAGAGTATGCTGCAAGGTCACTCCAGGTTGAGTGGCCCCGCCAATATAGCTGCACATTGGTTTAGTAGATGATGACATTCAAGTCAACCATTTGCTAGGTTTCTCACTTATGTTCTGAATTCAAAGCAATATCCTGATCCGTGTCAAGTCCATTTCTCCATGTCGTCACAGGATTCAGGCTGTTCGAAACTCCAGCAAAAGACGGCGCAATGTACTGATACTCCGTATCATTTGCCATTTCAGGACACCTCTCTTCTAAGGCTCTCTTGATGAGTCTGGTTTTGGCCAACCACTCATTGACATAGTCTTTCTCCATCCAGTTGGAGGGCCTGACAGGTCCTTGAGCAGAAGTTTTGAACAGATCCGGTTCATTGCCCAATTCCCAATAAGCCAGCTTGCCACCTTCGAGGGCTTTGCATGCTAAAGGCACAGTCTCTAACAAACTCTCCATGCTTCACTGCCATTCTTGCCGAGATTAAAACCATGGATAAATTTCGTATCCGGCCATGTCGAGTAGGATTCAAAAAATGACGGTCCGATAGAGAGTATAGTAGGATAATCAACTGATTTACTAGGAATGATAGTCCCATTGGTAGCAGTCTTCAGCGACGGGTCATATAGCGCGTAGTCTCTACGCTGCTCATTAGTAGCTGAGCTGAGACTTATATTTCATTGAACTTTCTTCGGACATACTGAGTGTTCCCTCCTACGCGGATAATTGGTTTCGCACCCAGGATATTGCCCAGATTATCCAACAATTGATTCGAGAATAGATTCGGATGCGACTTATTCCCTGAGATATCTCAGCACAATCATCCTATATGATATTGACTGTAAGTTTGTTCAGAATATACCTGCGAAGTCCGGGAAGAATGCGAATTCTATCGAGAAACTGACGAAGGGTTGCAACACCGGAGGACTTGCATTTGCAGGAACCCGCTCGCTAACAAAGATTGCATTGTTGGAAAGCGGCGTCCCTGCAGCGACAGATGCCACAGTAAGCACAAATTGCACTAGCATGGTGCGCAATGACTGAGAGTAGGCGTGCTGCCATGGTATCAGAATTGGTGGTTATGGATCCTATTTAAACCTGCAATTCCCATGGTTTCCTGCGAAGCTAGATCGTATCGTGACTATGGTCTGATATAGCCGGGGATAATCTTCATTAACCCAGATCTAGGGACGTGGTATCTCCTATTGGAGCAAAAACATACCGCAGTTGGTAGTATCGCGATGGGGTGCGGGGTGTGGTATCCCAGTCTGTGTGGGGGAAGAGATCGACAACCGGCAATTGATCTTATTGTCGGAAAGATTACTAGCTCTAAATCCGCTACAGCATCCTCACTAAAAATAAGGATGAAGCTCCATTTCATGTTAGGATGTGGTTTCTGATTATCACGAATTGAAAGGTACTGCCACTCACTTCCTAGAAAATTGGAGCTTCGGTTCCAAGGTCTTCCATCAAAGGAATGTATGATGTATGAAAAAAATGAGAATTGAGAACAAACATAAGACTATGCAATATGACCAAATCGATCACTCAGCTGTTGCACTAATATGCTATTTACGGCATGACGTAGGGAGGGCTATATTGAAACTATGCTTGTTAGATCTTAATAATGGAAAGATCCTTGATCGAGTAGGTTGTATCTGATACCAATTGGTGTCAGTACCTTGGAATAATCATTGCACTACAGGGAACTTACTCGTAGTTGGGTCCAAGTAAACCAGATGACCATTCCATTTCCAGGTCGATGATACTATAAAAGATTAGTTTAAGCATTCACGAAGTGCCGTTAACATATCTCTACTTACAGCCACAACGGCTTACCAATGTAGCCAGAGCCATACTGAGTAGTCTTAAGGGTACATCCAGGTAGAACTTGACGGAACCGAACCATCCTCGTCGCGAATCTCACCCTTCACCGTATGGAAGTTGTCTGGCGAACTGTATTCGAAGTTTTCTGCCTCGACAGATGAGGAAGTCTGGTAACACATTAGCGACAAGACCGCGATAAAGGATCTAGCCAAAACCTACGTCGAATGTATTGAAGGATATATCACCGTTTCCTAAACAAAAGCAGTTAGCAGAAATAAGCTGAACAGCTATATTCTCGAACGTTCCCACTCGGCAATGTCGATTTCAAGGTAAGAGTGCCCGCTTTTTTATCGTAATATAGTCATCGGATGAGTTTCCGACCATCCTAGCGGCACCATTTGTGATCGGAGCCCCATGGGTATAAATATCCAAAATGGGTTTCCAGATTAGAATACGAATCAAAGCAGGAAGCTGGTATGGCTGTTGTTGAAAACCAATTGGTATCTGGAAATGATCATCGTGTAGATTGTCTAGGATCTCGGTATGTTTCTTGCCGCACCTCGAAGTTATGGGCACATCTTGCAACGGCTCTCTTTAACCGAGTTCCGTTACCAGGACTATTAATGAATAATATGCTTTCTATAGGTATTCCTAAACATATTTGAGCCTAATTTAACAACACTCTAGTGCATATGTGGGGTTGCGTGTCCGAGGCATCGTGGGATGGCACACTGGTCTGAGATGGAATATCCCGGCGGGCAGTTTGAAGACTCAAATTCAAGTCTTTGGCCGCTTTCATTCTATACTGTCAAGACCGGATCTTCATTATCCGTCCTGCCTTCCACACACATACTACTCGAGCGTCATGCATGCATCTTGTTTACCAAATTCGGCCCTATTCGCTCCCCTCGAGATATTATTATTAGATCTCCACAACTAACAACGGTTCTTTACTTCAGTGATTCCACTCTACACAAGCCACATCAATAGTTTAGTTCATAAAAACTTCGTTTGGACCAAGACAGACCCACATGGTCTACGAATAAAGTTGGTAGAGATGACAGGTCGAGTCGGACCTGCGTCGCGGGATACTCCTCGGAGATTAATTCATGATAGACCCTAAGAAAGCTCCCACACTTCTCATCAAGGTCGATTTTAGAAAGGTTATCGAAACAACAAAGTTCCACTTAACTTAATAAGGCACGTTTCTCATAACTTCAGTAGAGTCTTCATTGCATATATGCACCAGAGAAGGTTCACAGATACCATAAGACAAGGATCGAGAGGCTTTCTTGATATTTGCAACTGAGACATACACCAATAGATTTCTGTGTGGGTCTTCAGCTGCATACAATGTTTCAATATTGTGGCCAAATAGGACCTAGTTGGGGTGCTCCATCAGATACGTCCAGCTCATGATTCGGAATGAGTAGTACTCGGGAGATCACACATAGCTACCTCCATGGCAAGTCCTATCCAATGAAGATAACTGATGGAATAAAGTTAATGTTATATGGAACTCTCAGCCAGAACAAATGGAGAAAAGACAAAGAGTTCGCCCCGGGGTGGCGCACTGATCAAGATGGCAGTGGAACGTCGTACATCATCAACTCAAAGACGGTACTTTACACATTGTGACACGTAGAATGAGAGCAGCATTCATCTTTCAATTACTTCATCCTGAGGAGGATTGAGATAGGGGATGCGATTGCTCTGACACTTGATCATTTAATGCTTTCCACGGTCTGCAGATCGAGGTAACAGTTCTCCTCAAACAGCATCTATGCATAGCTGTAACGACAGTTGACAATGGCAACTAGCGAGATGGACACTAAGAGGCATAGTCAAGATATATCACAGAAGCCTCCTCAGAAGAATGAAAAGCTTCAGTCAAAGCCTATATCGGAGAAAAGGAGACTGCAGAATAGGCAGTCGCAAAAGACTTTCCGTAAGTTCATTAACGGAAATTGCAGGAGCGGAAGCTGACGCTGATGCCAGGGGAAAAACATAGACGACAGAAACAACTACTTAAACGCATGGGAAGCTCACAGAGAATGCTCGCACCTTCACCCATTTCACCATCTACATGGAGCTTTGAAGGTTCACCGACGCAATCGAGCCAGATTAACGGTGCAGCAATCAGTCCATCAACGTTTACCTATGAAGAGGAGAACCATAACACTTGCACTTTCATTTCCAGTTTTTATAATACGCCGAACTGCTCTTTGGAGGACCTATGCCATGAATTGCCATATCAGGAGCCACAGCCGCATATTTCTCGAGGTTACCTAGCTCCTCAGCCCAGTCCGCCCAATCTCAGAGGGTCAGAATGTTGGAATATGTTGCCGTGGACCGATGGATCTGCGAATCTTAACTCAATCTATCAGGGTACGGTCACACTCCCTCCATGTGCAGTCCATGTGGCTATTCTGTATCTGACTTCCAGGCTTAGAGGTCCCTATCTTCGCAGATAGACGGGATGCAGACCCCGGAGAAGTCCTTGCCAGTCTACTTATTCAGATTGATAACCAAATCGATCAGGGTCTACTCGAGCAAATTATTAACAACAAACTCAAGATCTCCGATGTACTCAGAGCTGGTTTAAGTGTTCTTTCGAGAGATATGCGGGTTACCGGGCAAAGATATCAAAGCATGTCACATCGGGGCAATGAGCTTCGAGAATGCACCTTTGAACAGTTGGAATTAGAAAGACGAGGTTTACCATGGTACCGAGGAGAGACAGCATGGCCCTCTGGCATGTCGCAGGCTACTGGCTCACAGAACAGGATCAGTCTCATTTGCATGGCCTTTAGTGAAGCTTCTGCGATCAATGCGGCTACTATTTTGGGAACGGCTGGGACCGACAAAGGCTCGGAAAGAGATGCGACGCGTCCATTTTTAGAATTTACACCAGAGAGCCTGTTGGATGCGGGAAGAAAGTCACCTTTCTTCCGTTCGGATATCAGCAAAGAAACCGCCGAGGAAATGTGTAGTATGGATTTCGCAAACATCAGACCCCATCTACGTCCCGTGGCTTCGCAGCTCCTCAACGATCACTACGCCTACCTTGACACACTTCCGTTCCCCAGATTTCGGGAACGAGCGATTGGCTTCATCTGCGCAACGCCTCCAATCATCCATGAGAGTGAACTGTTCAATGATCTTCTCAATGACGGACTCGTGTGCTGGTCATTGGACCCGACTAAATCTGAACCAGGCACGGCAGCTAGTGCACCTTGGGATCTTCGCAGCTGGGAAGCTCAGCCTTGGTTCTTAAAGAAATGGTGGATATTGATCGGTGGGACACAAAGTGAGATCTATAGGCAAACTGTCTGGTGGCGCGAAATGCGTGGTGAGACAATATTGGATCTGTTGCCTGGTAATGACCGATAGCTAGAGGCCTTGATGGTATTGTAAGATACTTGAGGGCGTATAGTTCTTATATTCGTCTTAGATGTGGCCAGATGTCAGAATAGCCTCAAAGACAATGGAGACAAACTGCAAATACTTTTTGTTTATTAAAAGTTGATTTGAAAATCTAATTATAATCGCAAGGGCTTTGTGGGACTAATGTATGATGAGATATCAGCGGTGGAGATCGAACGCAATGCGCCGAACTATCCCATCAAAAAGACCACTAACATGCCCTCACAACAAATATATACTTCACAATAAGATCTCGGACGAAGAAATATAATGCCACTGTTGAGTGCCAGACTAAGTGTAGATCGAGCACACACCATTTATTAAAATAGTTCAGAGATATACCATATTTGGTGACCATGTCTATCACTATCTAAGGCTAACATCAGTTTCAGATACACCATAAGCAGTGAAACGTTGTGTCGTCCAGACCTTTGTTGCAAGGGCTTTTTCTTTATTCTGATAACCATGCTCGCTTCATTTTCGATCCTGGCCTGTTATTGGTTACGCGTTTCTTTGTTTGAGATAATCAACAATAAGCCATGTCGGACAGAAAAAAGGAACCAAAAAAGGGGGTTTTCATCAACTTTACATGCTCAGTATAACTATTAAATATGGCCTTAACTATTCCATACAATCTATTCTCTCATAATTCATTGCTATCACGAAATTTCCTTGATCATAAACCTTTCCATCACTTCATCATGAAGATCATCAACTTCCTCCTCCCATTCGTTCTCATCGGAGCCACCACTGCAGCGATCGCTTCTGACTCCAGCAATCAGACCAGCGATGAAGTCCTACGCAGCAATTGCGGCCAGCTCTGTACGAATAATCAGGACTGTCGTGGTGGTAAATGCCCGCGATGCGATACTCGCACGAGCGTCTGTGGTGAGTTAGGTATTCCGTATCCGTCGAACAGGGATCATTTTTGTTCGCTTCCTTGGCAAAAGGTACTAATGTAGGAAGTTTCATGATTCAGCACCGCATAAATAGACGAGAAGAACTGGACTGGATTTGTTGAAATTGGATTCTTGTTTCGACTGAGAGATTGACTGGTTGAGGAAAGGCCAAAATGGATTCAAGTGGCTGCTTGGACTATTTTCGGGATGTTATTAGGTACTTTGTGTGCACTGAAGCTCTATTGCGATCAGAGACATGACGTGAAGGTCTCAACTGCAGCAATGTGCCAATGTGGATCTCTCGCAATCCGTCCTTAGTTACAAGGGACCGGAGAAAAGTGTTCGTTTGCGTTTCGCCTTTATGGATCAGTACAACAGTTGTCAGATAGTGCCAACAGTATGTATCTTTATTGAGATGTAGCAGAGGGCGATTGCCAGAAGTACTCTTCTTTGTTCCCTCGGTCCAATGAAGGGCCCCAGTCCATGTCTGGAAGACGAATCAATTGACAAGGGTTACACTGTTGGTAGCTCGAAGATTCGAGATGATGACATAGCGAGGCATCAATCTAACATCTGTGGAGGAGACACCGCATAGGATTTGACAATAGTGGAACGATCAACGTACGAGGGGACTTGAAAGGAATGAGCTCGTATGTCCGTGAAGAAAATAGCGCATTGCCTATAAACATTTCCCTCGTGATGCTAAGACCATTTCTTAATAACTTGGCTAAGGGCAGTCTCTACACTAGGCATGAGATGCCCAAGCTTGTATATTATAACACGGGTACATCTACATTATTTGACCGCTTATGGCATCACCTAAGAATTAGCTTTGCTCTTTATGACAAGGTTCTACAAAAGAGACCATTAGGCGGCAGATGAACAGAATCTACCTTCCATGGCAAAGGCCGCGGTGATCAGCACTGATCGCCATGGCAAGAGGCAATTGAAATGGGACATTTGGGTACAGGAAGTGGACTATCACGACGAGTGGCAAAAACGATCTCTGTGTAGCAATCGTGGTGAACTGCTACTCCCTGAGAGGTACGACGCGGACCTTCTCTTATCCCCAGACATTGGAGCCTAACATTGATAGGACTAATGGTGCAGAAGGTCACGGGCCGGAGGAAAATCACGCACTCCACCCCACGCAAGGTCTCGAAAGGATCAATCATATGGGCCCAACAGCCCATAGTATGAAAATGTTGGCCTGCTCCGAGAGCAAAGGTGGCAACAATGAGGAAGATGGTCGATGTACCCATGATAACCGAGGCATGGACGGGTCCAGCCGCCAAGAAAAGAATGCTGCCTGGAGTTAGGACAGACACGACTCGCGATGCCAGAGGTAATGTGGATCGTGCCGAGTAAAAGAATAGAACGCAACTTGTAAGCAAGGCTGATTCGAGTGGCGAGAACAGAGAACAAAGCGTACATCATGCGGTTCTCCAAGAGAGGCAGTGTCCTGAAGTGGAAAGGGCCCGACCTCCGTTCGATGTTAGCTGAGGTTGAGCAAGGATCAATAAGTTATAGACTTGCCTAAACCTTGAGAGGTAGGACCCCATTATGAACATGGGTGTGTGGCGGTGGATGACCGTGGCTTGTGAGAAAATAGCCATGCAGACATGCATATCGTCGACGAGTCATTGACCGGGAGAATCGTCCGCAAATATGCCATAATGTCAACTGTCCACCAAGCACACAAAAAGAATAGCGCCTGGAATCTCAATTGCCTCAATGAGATCAGTAACTGCTAGGAAGAGGACGCATTTTCAGAAGCCGCAACTGTTCCAACTGCATATTGGGAGAGAAAAGGAGCACTACTAAACAGCGGCCCAGCGCTGAAAGCCCTCGAAAACACATGCATTCATGGTGCCTCATTCGCTAAAGTTAATGTCGAGTGTGGCGCGAACATGTTTTGCACCACGCTCTCGACATTGAAATGGTTTGCTGTGATTTAACGATGTTAATATGCATTATGCGTAGTACTCCATACGAGGCAGAGCCTCAGTCCGCATACATTCTAGAGTATGCAATTTCCATGTGGTATCCTCTTTTCTGCATACCAAGCAATGACCTCATGTCAGGGACCGAACGTAGGATCGATTGACTGTTCTCCCGTTCTCCCCGCACCTGTGATATCGGTCGTCAGCTCTAAGCTAAGACCCTTGGGCTGAGGCTGAGCCGCGCCGTTCGTATCGGAGAACGGAGTAGGGCAGAAGGATTGAGGCTCGTAGATTAATTAGGGCCCTTGGGTAGTGCCTGGAAACCCTCCGATCTTGCTTAGGCAGAATCGAAAACGAGAACAGGGGGTCAAAACGATTGAAACCAGGAAATTCTAGTTATCGGTATATTCTTAGAAACCGGATACTAATCTTGGTCTTCGAAGAGATCGCGAAAACGAGGTGAGATCTGTGATAGGAGTCAGTCGTGTGTCAGGAGTCGCCAGCGGCCCCAGGGCAGCGGCAGTGGAACGAATGCGAAGTAGGCATCTTGAAAGGTATTATAGAGTATGCGACAGGGGCAGTCATCGACTCAAACAGAAGCTGGATATCCAAACGCTCCTGCACTCGATTCGACAGCAGCTCTGGTTGCTCTGTATTGCGGGGAAAGCATTCTCTGGAGCGGAGAATTCCACCGGTCTAGTTAGTGTGCGTGTGGATAAGAAAGGGATCCTAGATGACTCGATCTCCTGGACGATCTGCTTGACCCTCAACGAGTCATGAGCCCTGCTAGAGTCACTGTCCTCCATCACAGCCACAGATGACAAGAGGATCATAATGCTTGACCGTTCCTTTGGGGATGTGTGCGAATCAGACAGCGCGATGATGATCAGTGTTGGTGCAGAAACTGTCACAGAAAAGACCCTTGACCGCTCCAGCCTCAGGCTAAGCAGTTCACAGAGTCCGCCAGAATGAACCGCCACCACAATCGCTGGCATCTGGCCTCTTGTTGATCCATTCAGCAAAGACTTGGAGCCACCATGACAGTCAGTCAATGACAGACGTGATCTTGTTCATCCACTTTAGGGTGGACGGAGAAACCATTCACAATCCTAGTCGGCGGAGGATTCCTAGCTGCCTGCTGGGCCCTCCATCCTCCCACTGGTGGGTTGCGGTTCTATATGAATACTTCGCTCTCGTATGGCCAATGCCCATGGTTTAAGAAGAGCGTCCCTCCCTGACTGCACAATGAACATCTATACATGCCATCCTAGTCTTGCATTCACTGGAGCTTCTTCTATATAACTATCGTGAATTCTCTCTTTGTCGCTTTCACTGTGGGACCTCGATTCTGAGTCAATCTATCAGTCATCCATACTGTTGTCTTGCATAAATAGTGGACCACTGCTACGACGACTGTTGTTTCCCTGAGGACACACAGAGCACTTTTCTGCCCGTGCGAGCTTTTTTCCAGCAGGCTCCCTGCTGTCTCTACCCTCATCAGAGAGGCATCTTCCCACAGTCAAGGTGTCTCCCATTCAGTATACGCACGTCCGCTACTACTATTCTTCCTCTCGTCTGCCAGACCAGAGGATAACATCCCACGAGGAAGATCAACATTCAGGCACTGCGCCATCTAGAATTCATCACCGTTCGCCCACTATGCCAGCCATCGAGGTCTACGAGCAGACTATGTACCTGGATTCGGAACTCCGGGATGACGAGTTGTATGTCGTTTCCCGATATGAGCATCATGCGGATCACTGCACGCGCTGTGCCAACCCCCTTCGAGCCTTGAAGGAGGAGCGCGGATTGTGTCAACGAGGTTATAACCTTGCGGAGCTCGTCGCAACCTATCTTTTCTCCAAGCATGACAAGGTCTACTCACTCGCCCGTGAGGACAGCGAACCGACCCGCGTGCACATCCCACGTGAATGCAAGAGCGTCCACGCTCTCCTCCTTGCGTTGGAGCTTGGTCTTGAGCTCCGCGAGGAGAAACCGCTTCCGGTGATCACCTACGATGTTACTCCCCCGGCTACTCCCCGACGATCTGTGGAGGTTGAGGACGCTTATCCCTGCACCGAAATAATCGAACGGTCGCCCCAGACTACGAAAGGCTCGCGGACTATTTGCTATCGGTCGCCACGAGGCTCTCCACATCGTGGTTCTCTCTATGAGACCGACGCTATCGAACGTCACTCCCAGACCTACAAGACACGCCGTTCCACGAGATACTTCCGTTAAACACCTATGCATATAAGTCTACGGGACTTCTGCTACTCCATAAGGACTATTACTCATAGGTCTTCTATCCATCTGGGCTCCAACACTCGGCATCTCAGAGCAGGATACTCGGTGCCTGCCGATACTGGATATAGCTTCTGAAAGCTACACTACTCTACCAGGGACAAACGTTACCTTGGTTTCGACTTGTGATCGTTGACTTTCCATGGAATTCCTTGGAATCCATCACACCGTGGCACATATTACTTTTTCAGCGCCATGTCGCTGCAGAATCAGCGAATTACATATTCCTCTCTCAAGGAACATATGTATGCGCGGGAAAGCTAGCCACAACTTCACTTGCACCGGGGATTTGACTTTGATCATTTCCACGGACCAAAAAAAAAAAACAATATCGGTGGAAAGATGCTCGAGAGCGCATCACACCACTCTGAATTGAATCCACAATTCATGAACTTGATACCCAATACTGTGTAGGGAAGTTCACTCCCACACCACCAATGACTCACCACATTCCCTTGTCATTTCATTTCTTTTTTTTTTTTTTTTTTTTCACTGTATGTACTACACTTGCAGGGGCTTGATCGGTGGCTGCATAGTGCATTATTACTACCATCCACGGCAGATCCAGGGAAAACACAGAAAGCTTCCCGCAACCTTCACATAACCATTCTTTTTATCATTGGTTGCAATCTACCCTCCCTCATGCACTGCCAATGTTACTAGTAACTAGAATCAATTAAATCAGTTCCAATCATATGAACATCCCACTCTTAGCTGCATACACTTAGACCTCCTCAACTGATAATTTGCCATCCCGCTCTGTCCTCATGACTCAGCAGGATAATCCAAAGACTTTGTAATTTCGATTTTGAACACCATCACCCCCATAATTTCCTTCTCGTGATGTGTAGAAATTCAGTTAGATAGGTAAGTACTACTGTACTAAACTAGACTATCTTCATCTGCAACACATCGCATGACTCGAATGCAAGCAATATGCATAGCCATGCTTGGATGGATGCATTTTGTAGAGTATGCTTTCTTCCTGGGAAGATGGCTCATGCACTCTACTACCCGCATTACAATAGGTGAGGAGACAGATACTAACTACCACACAGGCACGGATAGTGAACTATGCACACGTGGGATTTCTTCGTTTTCTTCCTGTAACTATGCATAATTCGCACATAACTACCAGCTGTCAATTCGGGGGCTTGTGGCTGTGCGGCGTTTTTGATAGCTGATGGTGCTCAACTGTCATCTTTCCAGGAAGGTGATAAGATATAGTTCTTATGTTACGTTGCGTACGGGTCTAGATAACTTTGGCAAGATTTCATCATACCGTCGAAAGCGTCTTGTAGTCTAGATTATGACTTCTGGGAAAATTTTGGACTTTTCACTTCCTTACTCTGTTGACAAAAAAAAGTAGTTCTCATTATCCTGTAGTTAGACTATGATAGTAGTAAAGGGTAATTTATCATGGATCGATAAAGGAGATGATGACTCTATACTTCAGTGTTCAGAGGGTTTCTAGCTTGTTTTTGGATTTATTTAATGGAGAGAAGAGAGAGTATAACTGATAGATCGAATGATACGAACTCTTTCCGACGTGGCCTAGAAGACAATATACTATTGCCTTCCTTGTTAAAAAAAAAAAAAAAAAAAAAAAAAAAAAAAAAAAAAAAAAAAAAAAAAAAAAAAA